>OW240916.1:142566145-142639190 GCA_933207985.1 Pelobates cultripes | reverse complement strand
TCTGCTCCCTCTCGCCATGCGGGCTGTCTATTGATGCCGGGAGCCAGAATATGACGTCATATTCTGGCTCCCAGCATCAGCAAACGGCGCATGGCGAGAGGGAGCAGAGAGAACACAGCTCCCTTGCTTCGTATGATATGGAGACAGGCGCCTGCCGGGCAGGTCCATCAGGTGGCCATCAGGCCACCTCTTGGGCCCCCCCATGACAGGGGGAGCATGGGGGGCATTTTTTGCCGTCCCCGGTTAGTGCTTGCAGGAACAGCGGGATCGGCGTTCCTGTTGTAAGAAAAATGGGGAAATGCTGTTCCCGCACGTTCCTGCAGGACTCGAGTCCTAATATTAAGGCAGTCACAAAGTAGCTTTCACAAAAAGGTCAGGACCTCTTACAAATGTTCAAGCTAATAGCCTACTCATACAACTGTATACTCTTCCTATCTCCCTAATTATAGAATGAGATGTTCCCCTCTTCCAGCTAGGCCTTTACCAGATACTGTTTGTTACTTGCCTATTTGTCTCTTTCATGCTGGTCACTCATACCCTGTATTATTTAATCAATAACAAAAATTGATTGAAAAAAAAAGGTCAAAACAGAACAGTAATAATCCTGATACAATAGGCATCAGAGGATGTATTGCAAAATAGGTATGTAGCCAGAACCACATACCTTTAACAAGCCTGTCAAGCATTCTCGAAAGGTTGTGGAGAAACCGTCAGTTCAATTATAACAGCTGGGAAAACATCTTTAGTGCTAGTATACTCCATGATCCTGGAGTACAAGGGAGGTTAAGAAGGGGAATAGCTGGAGCATATAAAAAACCACAAGGAAAATTGGATAATCTGCATATATGCAAATTGTTACTACGTTATAAGCTAATATAAAGTTAGACCAATGGCTTTGAGGAATTTAGAGGCCGCTAAAAGGTCTTCAAGCCTGTGCTCCTTGCCATCTTGGTTTTATAGAAGGTAGTATATGCTAGCACGTTGTAAGCATTTTGTGGTGGACTCAACTGAGATCTTTATAGAAGTACATATCAGATTCTTCAAACTTTAGAGGCTGTTTCCCTCGGATGCTGTCATTATAGCTTGTTTATCCTCCAGAGAATGGAAGATAAAAGTAATGTCCCTGGGAGATGAATCTTTCGATAGGGATTAATGACCTAAGAAAAATACTCCCTCCGAGTGCACTGCCTTTGCTTGCTTTCGAGACAACATCATGGAGAAAAGGTGCCTGACATATTGAGGGAGTTCTACCACCTCCACTGGAACTATAACTCCCCCGATCTTTAGATTGTGCCATTATTGGACTTTCTCTAATATGGCTACTCTGTTAGCTAAAGAATTATGCAACTGTTGACATTGGGTAAGTAGGCAAGCTGAGGAGTGGCCTGTTATATATCTGTGGAGTTTTCCACCAGGGCATTAATATGTCCCATATAAGCAGCGGGTGTGGGGTAATAATATACAACGAGGGTCACCAACACTAATATTTTGGGCAATTTAATTTAAAACACCTCCCAACTGTCGCTGTGGTCATATTAACTGTGAATGTCATAATACTGTTTACCTTTACTTCAATAAACCACACATTTTTGTTCAGTGATTTCCCATGAGTACAATGATGCTCCCATGTAAAAGTTTTATGGTGTTTTGGAAAGTTATAGGACCATTGAAATTTGCCAGATTTATTTGCTTGGCCTATATTGCCTTTCAGACTGTATGGCAACCCAGGAATGAGAATCACACCCACCATGGCATACCATTTGGCAACCAATGGTAATCAAAATGGGTTATGTCCAATATTTTTTAGTAGCCACTTAGTGACAACCTCTGGCCAAAGTTAGTGTTCTTATTTGTTTTTTTTTTGCATTTTTCTCTAAAAAATGTCACTTTCACTGATGATATTATTGTCAATATAGGTTTTACTGCCCTAAAACATTCATATTTGTGTTCAGTGATGTCCCATGAGTACAACAGTACCTACATGTCCAGGTTTTATAGTGTATTGTGAAGTTACAGGATCATTAGGAATACAAATGTGTATTCCTAATGCTATATTGCCTGTCAGCCATTTATGCTTATGCCAGTAACTCATAATAAAATTTTCTTCACAAACTCTCCTTTGATTCAGGCGTCAGCATAGCATAAGCCTCCTTCGCTGTGTAGTATCGGGCCACAGGGACATTTTAAGGGGTAGAATAATTTTTTCCATACCTGCCTAACTGACACTCCCTCAACCCACACCCATTTTCACTCACAGAACGACTGGATGCAGCACTAAAATGGCTATTTATTTATTTATTTTTAAATAAAGTAAAGCGGGGTAAAAGAAAAAAAAAGGAAAGGCCAGGGTAGATAAATAAACAGGAAAGGGTTAACAAAAACTAGAAAGGCTTAAATTAGGAAAAAAGGGTCACATTTTAACTAAAATAAAAATAAAAAATCCTACCCTCAAAAAAAATCCAAGCAGGACTAGTGTACTGATCTTTCTGATCATAGTATTAGCACTGTGATCAGCTGTGAAAGGATTAAATCAAACAATTGTTTTTGTTTTTTTTACACACAACTTCAATCTAGGACACTGACAGCTATGATCTTTCTGTCTCTCTTGCCTCAGATCAAAGTGAAAGAAGAGAGAGGCAGAATACATTGTCACAGCCCATGGTACAAATCATTGACTGTGACATTGCATCAGTGATCACGGTGGCTGTCACCATGATCATGCTAAGCCATTGACTGCTTGGGGACTGCCTGGGTTGACTGGATCGGATCCGGCTAGGTAAGTCATTAAAGCCCATGCCATTCAGAAAGTAATGACACGTCCGAAACGGTTCCAGTGCGTTAAAAGCAGCTCTCTCAGTGCTGTTGAGGCTGAGACTGTGTGCATACATTTCATAAGAAGTCTTTTTGGCATGAATTTGTATGACTAAGGAGGCATGAGTATTGTGCAGCATTCTGCAAAATGTTTTTTTTGTGAAAAAACTTCATGATCATGCAAAAAATACAGCAATAAGGTTAAGTTAATCAAATACATAGTTGTATGGGTTCCTTAAATATCCCTTTACAAAAAGATCCATGTTGGCCCATTGAGGGCACTACACAAACAAAACTGGTATAGAGAGACATATTACTATATTACTACTTTTAAAGATCAAATAATATTTTAAAATAGAGGAAAATGCTGGACACTGGCTAGGAAGCCAAAAATATATATACGGTATGTTGACGTCACGGGTGCTATATGGTTCTAAGCCTGTGTTCCTACCTCTGAGCCACTTCAGTTCTTGGTTTGGTTGGAAACTTAGCCCTGCCATGTCTCCAGCACTGGGGGATGGACTTTACCTGTGACTGCTCCTGTCACTCATGGTCCACCTGTAGCTGATCACTAATTAGCCAGGTATAAGACACTGCTTCTCCCTGAGGGCAGTGTCAGTTCATTGACTCTGGTTCCTGTGTTTGTATTTGTGATCCAGTGTTCTTCAGTTGGCTCCTGACCTTGGCTTTCTCATCGTGTGTCCTGACTTCTGGCATCCTCTGACTTTGATTTACCCTCATTTATCCTGACTTCTGGCACCCTCTGACTTT
The DNA here is from genome assembly GCA_933207985.1 of Pelobates cultripes. Classification (NCBI taxonomy): domain Eukaryota; kingdom Metazoa; phylum Chordata; class Amphibia; order Anura; family Pelobatidae; genus Pelobates; species Pelobates cultripes. The sequence goes on along the minus strand of OW240916.1, from coordinate 142,635,608 downwards.
TGGCTTACCCTTGACGATTCTCCCTTGTACTACGACTTGGAGCAATATCCTGCACAGCCCCCGTGCGCAGACTCACAGGCCAGGTGAATTCTTACCTGACCACCTTGCCCTGTGTTTAATTGCAAGGGTGAGCATAAATCTCTGCCTACCGGACTCCGGACTAAGGTAAGCCGTTACAGTCCAGTGCCTGCACGTGCTGGAAGCACATCGAGACTGCTCTGTGCGTTCAACCCACTGAATCGGGCTAATAACAGTTCCAGACCCCATAGCTCCAAGGGCACCAGCTTGACACCCAAAGCTATGGGTAAAAGTCAAAGAAACAAGGACATCCTGTGACATCAGTGATTTTCTCCGCACAACCCCAGATGGCGATGGCTGAGGCCTACACACTAACATCGTTAGATGATGACAGTGCCACCGCCAACTTCTTCCCTCCATCCCAGCCACGCTCAGGGCCACAAACAGCTGCTGAGCTGCAGTGTCTGCACCATCAACCAAAGCAGACATCAGGGCACTAATGGCTGAAATTAAAACTATGTTTATGTGGACATGGCCCCGATTCGGGAGGCAGTAACTAAACTCACAGACAAAGTGCAAGCTGTGGAGGAAGTTATGGAGGGCACCAAACTGGCACAATCAGCCACAGATGCCGCTATAGGCACTTCAAAAACAGTGCGCAGACCAACAGGTGCAGATAGCCACAATGGAAGACAGAGCCAAGATCCGCAATCTAAGAATCCAGGGGCACCGGAAACAGGATTCTGACCACAGAGCAATTGTGGGGGCTGTGAGAGGCTCCTCTACGGTGTCGTTTGAGGGGGTACAGCTGATATTTTTCTGGGATTTCTCCAGACACACGCTAACCTGGCAAAGATCCCTCAAGCCAGTCACCCAGCTACTGCAAGAGCACTCTATCCCCTACAAGTGGGGCCCACACCGAATCCTGGTTGATAAAGCTGGCAAGCTGCACACGTTGACATAACTCTCAGAAGCACCTACTTTCCTACAGCACCTAGGCATACCAGCGGAGAAGGCACTATAGATGGATCGCCCATCATGGACAGTTGAAGGAATCACTCCTTTTGTACCCAGAAGGGGGGAGACGTGAGACGAACACCTCATTCACCTGAAAGCTGCACCTACGGATACCCGTAATATTAGTTCACACTGTGGTTTGCAAGACTGACTGTCGCTGAGGCCCGCTAATTATACACCCATACCCTTATGCTATGTTCCTTATGTTTGAACTGGCTCTGTAAGCTGCTGGACTAACCCTGTGTTAAGTTATATCCCTCCCCTTCTCCACCCCCCCTTTCATACAACGTGCAAAGGTCTAAAGTTTATAACCTTTCCATTTTAAATGCACCCATGCTCACACGGCCCACATCCTAGACCTTCCACTCAAGTAATAGCCTTTCAAGCGGTGTACTACCACTTACGAAGGCTAGTAAGCAAACTACCCATTCCACAAGGCGCCTCTAAAGAAGCCAATGGTTCACAGCTTTAAAATGACAAGAGCGATGAGGCGCTACAATACCTAATGCCAGACCCCTTCATAGAAGTAAACAGCCCTAAAGCACGCTGTACAAAATGTATCCAATATACAAATACTTTATTGGATTAAAATAGGAACAATAAGATACAAATTGGAGTAAAGCTGGGGAGCCAAGATAGTTGTAATGTGTTTATAGCAACACCAGATCCCATCCTTGTCTGTTGGTCTCAGAATACAGCTAAATATAACATGGCTGAACTAATAATGGAGTAACTATACAGGGAGTGCAGAATTATTAGGTAAGTTGTATTTTTGAGGATTAATTTTATTATTGAACAACAACCATGTTCTCAATGAACCCAAAAAACTTATTAATATCAAAGCTGAATATTTTTGGAAGTAGTTTTTAGTTTGTTTTTAGTTTAGCTATGTTAGGGGGATATCTGTGTGTGCAGGTGACTATTACTGTGCATAATTATTAGGCAACTTAACAAAAAACAAATATATACCCATTTCAATTATTTATTATTACCAGTGAAACCAATATAACATCTCAACATTCACAAATATACATTTCTGACATTCAAAAACAAAACAAAAACAAATCAGTAACCAATATAGCCACCTTTCTTTGCAAGGACACTCAAAAGCCTGCCATCCATGGATTCTGTCAGTGTTTTGATCTGTTCACCATCAACATTGCGTGCAGCAGCAACCACAGCCTCCCAGACACTGTTCAGAGGTGTACTGTTTTCCCTCCTTGTAAATCTCACATTTGATGATGGACCACAGGTTCTCAATGGGGTTCAGATCAGTGAACAAGGAGGCCATGTCATTAGATTTTCTTCTTTTATACCCTTTCTTGCCAGCCACGCTGTGGAGTACTTGGACGCGTGTGATGGAGCATTGTCCTGCATGAAAATCATGTTTTCTTGAAGGATGCAGACTTCTTCCTGTACCACTGCTTGAAGAAGGTGTCTTCCAGGAACTGGCAGCAGGACTGGGAGTTGAGCTTGACTCCATCCTCAACCCGAAAAGGCCCCACAAGCTCATCTTTGATGATACCAGCCCAAACCAGTACTCCACCTCCACCTTGCTGGCGTCTGAGTCGGACTGGAGCTCTCTGCCCTTTACCAATCCAGCTTGGAGTAAGACAACATGCATAAAGAGGATGATGTGGTCAAAATACTCATTTGCCTAATAATTCTGCACTCCCTGTAAGTACAGGAGACAAGAGGGCCAGGCAGATATATCTTGAATCTAGGATATATTCATAAATGAAGTTGCCATGGGTAGTAACATCGGTTCAAGTTGAATGAGTGCAGTAATCATACCTACTACAGAAACGTAGGAAACTTAAGTATCTTTTTCTCTACCGGTGGATAATGAAAACCTCTTTAGGATAGTTTGGTGGGAGAAGGGAGGGGCAAACATCCATGGAGAGCAAATAAATCTCATTGGTACTAAATGCCCTTACTTCTTGTCCGGGGTGCCCACAAAGGCACATTAGACTCTCACTGTAATAGGAGTTAGTCTAACAGCACCTCCTTTCTCCCCCTCTTTAACTCTGACTCTAGTTTAACAGTGTGTAAATAATAGTATACTTATTTGTTCACTATCAATTTTGGAAATATGCACTGTTACCTTGCTGCCACATTACCTAGTATTAGATACAAGAAGGACTGAACACCTTGCTTTATTTGACTTTATCTTATTTCAAATCTTACTAAATTACATTAAAAGTTAAGTTTTAACCTTGGCAATAATTCTAATAACTCTCCCAAGATACACTTGCAGGTAGATTTTGTTTATTTTTTTTTCTCTTTAATTATTTTTTATCCATCTGGCCCAACAAGACTCACTCTCATTTCATCAGTCCATAAAACCTTAGAAAAATCAGTCTTGAGATATTTCTTGGCCCAGTCTTGACGTTTCAGCTTGTGTGTCTTGTTCAGTGGTGGTCGTCTTTCAGCCTTTCTTACCTTGGCCATGTCTCTGAGTATTGCACACCTTGTGCTTTGGGCACTCCAGTGATGTTGCAGCTCTGAAATATGGCCAAACTGGTGGCAAGTGGCATCGTGGCAGCTGCACGCTTGACTTTTCTCAGTTCATGGGCAGTTATTTTGCGCCTTGGTTTTTCCACACGCTTCTTGCGACCCTATTGACTATTTTGAATGAAACGCTTGATTGTTCGATGATCACGCTTCAGAAGCTTTGCAATTTTAAGAGTGCTGCATCCCTCTGCAAGATATCTCACTATTTTTGACTTTTCTGAGCCTGTCAAGTCCTTCTTTTGACCCATTTTGCCAAAGGAAAGGAAGTTGCCTAATAATTATGCACACCTGGTATAGGGTGTTGATGTCATTAGACCACACCCCTTCTCATTACAGAGATGCACATCACCTAATATGCTTAATTGGTAGTAGGCTTTCAGGCCTATACAGCTTGGAGTAAGACAACATGCATAAAGAGGATGATGTGGTCAAAATACTCATTTGCCTAATAATTCTGCACTCCCTGTAAGTACAGGAGACAAGAGGGCCAGGCAGATATATCTTGAATCTAGGATATATTCATAAATGAAGTTGCCATGGGTAGTAACATCGGTTCAAGTTGAATGAGTGCAGTAATCATACCTACTACAGAAACGTAGGAAACTTAAGTATCTTTTTCTCTACCGGTGGATAATGAAAACCTCTTTAGGATAGTTTGGTGGGAGAAGGGAGGGGCAAACATCCATGGAGAGCAAATAAATCTCATTGGTACTAAATGCCCTTACTTCTTGTCCGGGGTGCCCACAAAGGCACATTAGACTCTCACTGTAATAGGAGTTAGTCTAACAGCACCTCCTTTCTCCCCCTCTTTAACTCTGACTCTAGTTTAACAGTGTGTAAATAATAGTATACTTATTTGTTCACTATCAATTTTGGAAATATGCACTGTTACCTTGCTGCCACATTACCTAGTATTAGATACAAGAAGGACTGAACACCTTGCTTTATTTGACTTTATCTTATTTCAAATCTTACTAAATTACATTAAAAGTTAAGTTTTAACCTTGGCAATAATTCTAATAACTCTCCCAAGATACACTTGCAGGTAGATTTTGTTTATTTTATTTTTCTCTTTAATTATTTTTTATTAATTCCAGTTAACAATTTCTGGGTAATCCCCTGGTTTTTTTATACTAACATCATTGTGTCTCTTTATTAACCCATAGGCTCTACTTTCTCTAATTAATTGACTCTTTGTGCTTCATTAAGTCTATGTCACCAGACTCGTGTGAAAGTCCCCACGTCTGAGATATACCAAACTGACAGTGGGCATGTTACATAATATGGTTGATTCTACATGATGTTGCATGAGATCTATATTAATAAACTCATATAGGAATCCCTAGATATAACAGCTGTACCGCTTGGGTATCTCTTGGTCTAAAAAAGCCTAAGAGATAAGGAGTTTCCTGAGGCAAATTGACCTATTAGAAAATAAACCAATAAAAGGGAACTAATCAATATGTACAACTATTTACATATCCTGCTCTGATTCATAATGTCCTGTAAGACTATTACGTGAACATAGGGTATAATCTCTACAAATTCTGTACATGTGTAAGGATTTCTGTAGATGCCTAAAACACAGAACTTAAGTAGATATAAAGCAAATATCTAAAACGTATTACCAGGCCTTAGAATGGCCGGATTTAACGTAAAAAGACACAAGATAGGGAAAAGCCTAGACAAAGGTATAACGCAAATGATAAACAAGCCTAGTGTCAAGAAATGGAGATATCAGAATAGTCAGGAGCAAAGCCAAAAGTCAAAGAATACAGAGATCGGATAGTCTATAAGGGAAGCCAAGGTCAGATGCACAAGCAAACAATACAAGGAACGCGCCCTCGGATAACCAACTGGAAACCACGACAGGGCACAGAGAAATGGACAAACTTGGTTTAAATAGCTAAAGGCGTTTCCTGATAGGCTGTAGGGAAACATGTGATCAAGCTTGTGTCAAGCTTAACACACCCATATTAAATTAATTGATCTGGCCCTTTAAGGGTTAAACAGGAAATCCTTTATTATTCACAACAGCAGCAGCGGGCCGCACCCTTAATGATACAGAGCCGACTGCTGAGAGAGGAGAGGTCACCTCTGGTGAGTGTTTAGCAGTATTCCCCTTAGTTTGTGGGAATTCCGCTGTAGCGATACGCACCCGCCGGGACCCATGCTGCCAGGGTGGCGTGACAACATGGTAGCTATAAAAAGGCTGAGAAGGAGAATCCTTCATGTAAACCTTGTGGAGAAAGGGTTTTTAATTTATAAATCCAGTAGGATTCTCTCAGTATACGACCCCAGTCATCCCTTCGTTGGGTCTGTGGGATGAATTCGATACCCATGAATCTAATTTTACTTGAGGAGTTAGTATGATGTATCTTCAGATGGGTGCAGTCACAGAGGAAAATGGAGTAATCGCCTGTTTTATGTGAGGATCAGATGTCACGATTGGCCATCATATGTTGTCAACTGGTGTCATATATGGCTATACAGCGGATTGGATTAGAGTCATGGGTTTGATTAATGTCTGTAAGTAGGGAATCTCTGTCGCTGCTAATTGCTCTAAAGTAGGCTCTCCTCAGGACTCTATTCGGTTACCCCTTCTCTTTAAAGGATCTCCAAAGGTCCCAGGCTCTGATTTTAAAGTCCTCCAGGGTGGAGCAATTCCTGCGTAGCCTCAAGTATTGACCTATAGGTATGCCTACTTTTAATGGTTGGGGGTGATAACTAGTCCAGTTTAATAGACCATTAGTGGCAGTCTTCTTTCGATACAACGTGGTTATGATCTTGCCACCACGTTGTATTAAGATCGTCAGATCCAGAATATTCAGCTGTTTACCGCCAAACTCACTTGTGAATTTCAAATTATAGTCATTCACATTGAGTGTTTTAATTAGCTCCTCAAAGACTGTACTAGATCCAAGCCAAATAACAAATATGTAATCTATATATCTTTTCCAGCAATAAATCAATTCAAAAAAAGTTTTAATTTTGGGATCTGCCATGATGTGCTCCTCCCACGCACCTAAATATAGGTTAGCATAGGAAGAAGCACAAGATGTCCCCATGGCAGCCCCCCTAATTTGGTGATATATAGTGCTGTTGAATAGAAAGATATTCTTTGTGAGGACTAATCTAAGGATCTCCGAGATGAAGTCTATGTAGGGTGCTGGAGCGTTGAGTTATTTTGCTAGAGTAGTTCTAATGTTGTATATCCCTAATGTTTGGGGTATATAACTATATAGTGACTCAATGTCAAGACTACATAGTGAGACCCGTTCCTTAAAAAAATATTTAAAAATGTACTTCTTCAGGAGAATGTATCAATTAAAATGTTAACAGCTTTCCCTCCCTGCACCCTGATTCCTCTCCTGCAAATGTAAAAAAATAACTCACTAAGCTCCCAGTGAATACTTTTGTAGCAACCTACCCCTACCTTTATCCTTTGTGTCACTATACCCCACTCCCTCTAGCATGTACACTCACTGAGCAGGGCCCTCAGTCCCTCTGTTCCGGTGTGTCCAACCTTTTTGGGTATAATTATGTGTCTGTTAGTCCACCCATTGTACTGCGCTATGGAATTTGTTGGTGCTTTATAAATAATAAAATAATAATAATAAAATAATGCAGACATGCATAACGTAAAAGTTTAATAAAAAACTAATGTCAGCCAAAAAAAAAACTCTCTTCCTCATGCATTTTTTTCATAAACTTAAATATCATTAAAATATAATAATTAAAAGGAGAATAAATCTATATAAATGTTTTATTAATGTCATGGTATAAAAAATATCCTTTGGTCTTATTTCCTGCTACAAAAAACAAAATTAAGTTTTATTACAATGCATATTGCCTAATAGAAACCATAACACCATTTATGTTATATACTACTTATTTAATTATTGATATTCAGAGTTTCAAGGCGAAGACCTAGCATACACTGCATATAAATAAACATGCACCAAACAGCTGTTAAAAAATTGATTAAGAAATAAATAGTTCCTTTGTTTTGTTTTTTTGCAAAACCAAGACAACATTTTTATGCTTTGTTCTAATATTTTGATGAAAGTGAACTTTTATATTCATACCCAGGGTGATATGATTATAAATAAAAATGTAGATTTATTCAGTTGAATTCATCAGTGTTCCAACTTAAAAAACTTGCACTGAACACTGGGGTTGTCAGACTAACTTCCAGACTTACCAAATACCTCCAGAAAGTGGGCTGCTCGCAACAGAATTTTCTCAGAAATGCACTTTCACACCTGGATTAGCTTCATGCACATTGATGCAACATCCTCCTTGCACTCAAGTCCTCAGTACCATCTCTACGTAAATATGCTGACCAATCTAGCATTGGTTATGGTGTTCCTTTCCAATGCATAAACAAACCGAAAGAGTTACCTCTGCACTACCCCAATGTATGTATTGAAATAGCATAGATTTTAGTAAAACTGCGATGATCATTAAAGTGAGTGCTCACCTGCCAACATCAAAGCAAACCTCTTACATTTTATATTACAATCTCACCTTACTGCTTTCATCTTAATGATGCAGTCTTAATAACAGGAGTGGGTATTCCTATGAAACCCTACAAACTAATAGGGAAGGACATGGACATGTCAGTACCCTGGGGGCCTGCCCTTTATTAAACAGTAAAACAATAGCCATGGGCTGGCGGGGGTGTTCACAGAGCTTCCATCCATCCCCTTTACAGTGTAGCATGACTAAGCATTGTAATTGCACTTTCTTTTCCTTTTGCTTAGCCCAATGCTTGTGTTCAATTCAGCAGCTGTATGGAGGAAGCATGAAGAGGATGTTACACGACTGCTGACCCAACCAATCCCCGACCAAAACCCGTTGCCCCCCAATAATACACGTGACACCTCATTCTTGTGGATAAGGGCAACGGCCACAGCTTTATTTAATATAACAATTTTAACTTAGTCCAACTCTGCCAGCTGTTGGGTGTTTCCCAACAGGCAGTTCTCCCAAATTCTGTCCCATGAGCCTCGACAAAGTTCCTTTTATCTTCTGCGCTGTCCAGGGAAACCCGCCACCGCGATGCCCACCTCGCGCACTATGCTGTGCGGGCATCGCGCCCCCCGCCGACAGCGCTGCCTCAATTCCAGCTCGTAGTCCCGTATTGAAAATATCTAACCCAATGGGGGACAAATGAACACCATCCCGTCTCATTACATCATCATTAACCCCCTCCAACTCGAAGTGTCTAACCACTATACCCCCCAATTGGCGCACAAACCGGGACATGGTCACATTGACCTTACGCCTATAGCGCTCTAACGCCTTACCGTGACCTCCGGACCGCCAGACCGGGCGTGGAACGATCTCAGACCAGACGAGGGTCAGGTCCCAGAACAACGCAAAACAGCGGGCCACGTCATGCCGCATCGCGCGAACCAGGTCCACCGACCGTCGCCGTCCGACATCGTTCCCGCCCGCGTGAACCACCAAGATCACTGGCCCTGACACGCAGCGCCAGAGCTGCACCAGCTCGGCGTATAGCCCCTCCCATGACAACCCCCGAATCGCCCTCCAACGTACCCTTGCTACCTCGTACGATAAACCGAGGTTACAGCCATAGGGTCTAGTCTCAGCACGCCTAGCAGCCCAATAAACAAAGGAGTGTCCCACGATCCAGACAAATTGCGGAGGACCTACAACGAAAATAACAGACAACCATAACTGCTGCGCCGCTAGCCTACAGCAAATGGGGGCGCACATAGAGCTGGAACCGACCCGACTGCCAGCGGCCCAAACGCATGAGCGCCTCTGTGGGGAGGCCCAGCTGTCTAGCCTGCGTGGCAGCCCCAATTCAAAATGAGTGCGTGGTGTACAAACCTGGAGACAGCCCAATGCTAACAACCCCTGCACAAAGTACCCTGGCGAATTGAAACCGTGATGACCCATCCCTGTGCCGTAACAGGGACCCCGGCTCCGATCCTCGCACCTCCAAGAAGTCCAGCAGCAACCTAACTGGGCAAAACCGCTCACTGGTAGACTGAATCCGAACCGACGCGCCCTCTCCTGCCTGATCGGTCTTAGACTTTCGATTGAGCAACGTCACGTCGCGTGGCAGCCAGCGCTCGTGTACTGGGAGCCACCAGCTCGCCTATCCGAAGGGCCGCAAAGAAGCAGAGAGCAAACGCGGCCTGAAACAGGAGGACCTCATAGACCGAAACGCAAATCTGGGGCAGACACTCCAGGAGCCTGCACAAGATCTCATAGGAGATTGGATGCCGAGAGTCCGGCTTACGTCCCTTCTTCCAGCCCTTCATGATCCGCGAGACGCAGAATGACTTGGTAGCATCCTGCCACCCACACCACTGGAACAGAAAAGACAGGGCCGCTAACGATCTCTCAGCCGCTGCTGCCAACCTACCCTCCACGCAGAGCAACTCCAAGAAGGCCAAAGTCACTCCCAACCTACCTTCGTCCGAGGACGCATCTCCGTCATTGCAAACAGCCATCCATCCGCCACACCGCAGAATACAACCTCCACGTCGACTCCGCTAGCGACTCCCTCACCAACCGTCTCAAATGGTGGAAACCAGGTCCCATATGCCCACTGGGCATGAGGTGCCAGTCTGTGCCACCTGGAGCCGCCACTCGAAACCTGTCCCACTGAAACCGAGAGAGTCCGCTATAACGTTCTGTTCCCCAGGCACATGGCGCACAACTAACCACAAATTATGAGCTAAGTTAAGCAGTACCAGGCGCCGGAGGAGCGTCAACACCGGAGGGGACGCCGACGTAGAGCGGTTGATCACATGGACCACAATCATGTTGTCCGTGTGCACCACCACCTTCTGATTCGACAGCTTGGCACCCCAGAGCTCCACCGCCACCACAATTGTAAAGAGCTCCAGAAACATTAAGTTACTCACCAATTCAGTCTCTAGCCAACGTCGTGGCTAGGCCTCCGCGCACCAACGCCCTCGAAAGTAGGCACCGAAACCCACGGACCCAGACGCGTCGGTGTACAATTCCAAATGCGTGTTGGACACCGCCGGGCGCAGCCAGCAGGATTGCCCGTTGTACCTACCCAGAAATGAACTCCAAACCTGCAGATCCTCTCGATGGCGGTGAGTGATCCGAATGAAGTGAAACGGCTGCTTGACTCCGACCGTCGACAATGACAAGCGATGACAAAAAGCCCTGCCCATCGGCAATATCCGACAGGCAAAGTTCAGATGTCCTAACAAGGCCTGTAACTGTCGGAGCTGTACTTTTTTGGCCCCTTTCACCGAATCCACCAGCCTCAGCAGGTGATTCAGTTTTTCATCCGGCAAACGGAAAACCATGCTCCGAGTGTCCACTTCAATCCCCAAGTAGGACTGGCCCTACCATCTTCTCTACCGCGATTGGAACACCAAAATCTGCCGCGACGGCTCGAAAGGAATCTAAGAGCACCCCGCAGTCATCCGGCTCCCGTGAACCCACAAACAAAAAATCGTCTAGATAATGCGTGATCGACTCTATCCCTGCAACCCGAGCGACTACCCATTCCAAAAACGACGCAAACATTTCAAAATAAGAACAAGAGATAGCGCAGCCCATAGGCAAACACATATCAAAGAAAAAGGAACCTTGGAACCGACAACCCAACAGGTGAAAACAGTCCGGGTGGACCATGAGCAGTCGAAAAGCTGACTCGATGTCCAACTTAGCCAACCGAGCTCCCCTCCCTGCCTCCCGGACCAACTCTGAAGCCCGATCAAACAAGGCGTAGCGAACGTGTGACTCTTCCTTGTCAATGTCATCATTCACCGACCCGCCCGATGGGTATGACAGGTGGTGAATGAGACGAAAGGATCCCGGCTCCTTCTTAGGAACCAACCCCAGCAGGGATACCCGCAAATTGGGAAATGGCGGCGTGTCAAATGGGCCTGCCATCCTGCCCAAACAAACTTCCTTCCTCAACTTATCCTCTAGTATAGCCTCTTTTCCCACAACTGAACGCAGGCTGTCCGCCAGCTAATGGAACTCCTAATAAACAAACGGAATCCAAAACCCTGTCGAAAACCCCTCCAGCAGAACTCCTGCATCCTTATGCTTGGGATACCGGTCGAGCCAAGGGCGCATCCTTAGCACGCTCACCGGCATCCTCAGCTCTAGGGAGATCCTCCCTATTGGGTCTCCCACCTTGCTTGCCCTTCTTGAAGCATCGCAGCGCAGGGTGGGCCCCTCCACAATGAGAGCACTCGTGCCTGAATTGGCATGATCCAAACCACTTGCAGTGACTCTCATTGTAGAGCCAGCAGACCCCCCTGCGCTGCCCAGCCGGCGCACCGGACGGCGCGCCGGCCGCTCCCGGAAAGGGGGACGGACGACTGGGAGTCATTAGCAAGAGCCAAAGGCTCCCGTCCTGGACCCCAAAGTCCATACCTGCACACACCGCTATCTTCTGGCGAAACTGTTGGTCATAATAACGAAACCAACATTGTCCCCCATAAACCTTGTACGCCCCCCATATAAGGTCTAAATACCCAAATAACGCCGGTGCCTTCTCAGGAAAGGCCCACGTCAGCACACTGGCGAATATGGAGAACCCTTGAAGCCAGTTCCCAAACGTCCGCGGCAGCTGCTTACCCCGTCACCGTCCGCCGAATCCCCCCGCCGCAGTCTATCCACAGACTCCCGGTCCGGGGGGACCAGGGCCAGGAAATCCACGTATTCACCCTTGACAATTTTTTCCTGAACATCCAGCGCCACCTGCATCCCTAATGGGGACAGCTCACAACCTGGCAAGCACCCCTGAGCCCTTCCTGACCGGGCATTCAACTGACCCCTATCCCGGTCATGGGCCTGTGCCGGGAGAGTAACTGGAACTGGAGACACCAAGGGGCCCCCCCGGGAGCCTATCTAACACCACCCTAAGTGACCCCAGTACTTCCTGACCCATTACCCCACTAGCTACACTATCCCCAGCTAGCACATTCCAAGCGCTGGTACAACACTTACTGCTGGCCAGCTGAGGATGCTGGGCATCACCTTCCTCTGAACAGGAACTGGACCCTGATGACTGGGGTGATCCACGGCCGGCCTCCTGGCCCGACCGCACTCTGCTTGCCAGAGTGCTGCAGCTTGCACTCCTGTGGACCCTCCTCCTTCCGGGTGCCCTCCTGGGCGCTGGTCGCATGGTTCCTGGCTCACTTCCTGCCGGAACCACGCTGGAACGCAAGGCCTGTGATGGCTGTGCTGTCCTGCGCGGTGACGTCACGTAGGCGTCTTGCGTGCTGACGTTGCTTCCGGCCATGTCCACGTCACGCACCGAGCGTGCCGAAGCGACTTCCGTGCGGACTGGAAGAGAAGCGCGCGGGGAGCGCGATCTTCCCGCCCTTTCTGCACCCTGGATTCCACCCCCATCTTGAGCCTGGACACCGCCACCATCATCCGCACGGCTCCTTCCGGGTACAGCACACCGATCCTGTAGCGCGGCCACTTCTCCCCCTCCTCTGGCACTGAACAGGACTTGGAGAAAGACGTGACGGAGGCCTTGATCTCCTGGCCCTCCGTCCGTCTTGGGCAGCAGGCTGACTGGACGCCTCGTCACACACCGCGGACTCTGGGGACTCCTGCCATCAGCTCTCCCAGGGCTCCCTGTCCATGCACCTCCAGGTACACCTGCAGAAGCCTCTGCAACTCAGCTCCAGAGGCCACCATGACCATCAAAACGGCAGAAACAGGTATGGTGACCAGCAGAAGTCAGCAGGAAACAGGGAAGGGAGCACAGTACAAGCGATAAAGGAAGTAAAATACTAATTGTGATGTTTGTCTTACAGGGACAAAAGAAAAAACAGTCAGGAGCCCTAAGTTATCCTGCTGACTGGTAAGTCCCCTCCCTCTCCCTTTCCTTAAGAACCACCACTTTAGACACAAATGTATCCATCTTAACCCAGACCCCAATCTTGGGCAGCAGTCATGCTCCCCCTTCCTTATTGTTCCAGGGGGAAACTTCATATCCCCACCTCCTGTCCCTCACACATTGCTCTGCCAAGTGGAGCATTAGTGCTGGGCAATGCCAGATAATTACACTGCCAATTTAAAATCTAGAACCAGGGCCATAACTAGGAATCATAGGGCCCTGGTGAAAGAGTCAAAGCATGCACCCCCATCCTCTTATTGCCCCTCCTTGCTCCTCCTGGGCAATGCACCTTTGGGGGATGTATATATATAGGTGAGTGTGATTGTGTTGGTTGGCTGAGTGTGATATTTACGTGTAAAAAAATACATAACTATTTTTCCCCAGTAAATATTAAGGAAGAACTTATGGCAAGAGACATGCAACTGATTGCTACAAAAATCCTGCGGAAGAATTATGATTGGATGTCTCAAGACAAGATGCTGCAGCAAACAAAGAAAGTTAATGTAAAGTCACATGGCCTGACAGTATTCACCCATGAGTACTTAAGGAGCTAAGTCAAGGATTTGAGGAAGGCAGACATGGTTCCTATATTTAAAAAGGGTTCAAAATATCTGCCTGGAAATTATAGAGCTGTGAGCTTAACTTTTGTGGCTGTGAGCATATAGTGAATTATGGATAACAATACATGAGGAAGATTTGGAAATTATCATAGACAACAAACTAGGCAAACAATGTGAAATGTCAATCATCAGGCCAGTAAGATATTGTCATGTATAAAAAGGGGCATTCATTCTCAGGATGGAAAAAATAATTTTGCCTCTTTATAAATCACTGGTAAGACCACACCTTGAATATGCAGTGCAATTTTGGGCACTTGTTCTAAAGAAGGATATTATGGCATTAGAAAAAGTGCAGTCCAAAATTAATAAAAAGGAATGGAGCATTTTAGCTATGAAGAAAGGTTAACAAATGTAAGTCTGTTTAGTGTAGACAATTGGTGTCTCAGAGGGGCTATGCTAGCATTATACAAATATTTTGGGGGAAAATACAAACCATTGTCTGGAAATCTATTTATAGATAGGACTACACAGAAAAAATTGGGGGCACACCAAGTACATGCATTTCTAAGTAAGTAGTGGTGCTGTCGTAAATATTAAAATCTATACAAAATACTGTTAAAGAAAGAACGCATACAAAAACACTTTTAAATTTTACAAGGTTACTTAAAATAACCTATCTTAGCAAAAAATATGGGGATTCAGTTACACCACATGGCCATATTGTGTTAAGCCCACCACTATGTCACAGTACTCCAATATTAGTGGGTCTTACACTAATTTTAACATGGGAGATTTACTAGCCAACTTGCAATACTTATAGCTCAAACTGCCTCCATAGACTCCTCAAGTTATGCTTTCCTGTGGTCAAACTAGGCAAACAATGTAAAATGTCAATCATTAGTTGCTAGTGCCAGTAAGGTTCTGTCATGTATAAATAGGGGCATTAATTATTGGGATGAACATATAATTTTGCCTCTTTATAAATCAATAGTAATACCAAACCTGGAATATGCTGTGCAATTTTTGGACATTTGTTCTAAAGAAGGATATTATGGCTCCGGAAAAAGTGCAGAGACATTGTACAAAATTATTCAAAGGAAAGGAACATTATAGTTGAAGAAAGGTTAAATTTAAATATGTTTGGTTTTGAATATCGGTGCCTCAGAGGGGATATAACAGCATTATACAAATATGAATCATTGCTTGGAAATCTATTTATAGATAGGACTATATATATGACACGAGGTCACACATTTTGGGGTCAAGAATGAACTTTTCCGAGTTTCTTGCAAAATTGGAAGTGCTTCAAACTGTATTTTTTTGCCTTCTTTTGAATTAACAGCAAAAACAGATGTGAGAAAGGCTGAACTTGATAGATGCATGTCTTATTTCAATTAATATAACTATCAGTGCATCCTATACTCCCCTAGCAAGAGCTTGCTGGGGGAGTAACACAGTAACAGGGAGCAAGAGGAGCACACTCTCTGACACACTTGCACATACACACACACTGACAGACACATACACTTACTGAAGGCACACAAACACACTGAAAGACAAACACACACTCACTGACAGACACACACTGTCATTTGAACTCTTACACACATACACATTCCTTCAAACAAACTCACAAATTAATTTTATTTATAGTTTTATTTATAAAAATGTTAGCCCATCCAGCCTCCCTACCCTTTGTCCTCTCTCACTCGGGTTTCTCTAATCTTCATGCTCTTCCTGCACTACTCCCTTGCACATCGTTTAGTGATTCCTGGTTCGGAGTGACCTCACTTCCCTGTTCCTGGCATCATCACAGAGCATGTGACAGAGCAGTGCTGATAAAGTACGGCTACGTACCCCTCAGACACTTTAATTTGACAGAGTTGCCACCTACAATCTGGTTAAGCAGGTGTCTAGTTTGTCTTAGTGCATAGCCGCCCCATGCCACAGGGTGGCCAGACAGCTAGGTCTTCTGTGACAGGCAGAACACAGAGTGCCTGGTCACACTGGAGACCTTAGTGACCCCTGTTGTTCAGCCACTGTCTACAAGATCCAGAGTGCACTTACTCAAAGCTCATCGAATTTAATATTTTTTTTTCTTTTAAACACCTGGCAAAAATAACAGATAGTTAGTTTGAGTATATAATCATACATTGCATAAGTCTGCCACAATACCAATGTAGCCCATTTTTTGCCAAGTCCTATTATAGCAAACTAATGTCTTCTCTTGAAATAACCCACTTACTTGGGAAATCCATTCTCCTGGGGCTATATGCAGTGCAAGGTTACTGGAAGCACCAGTGACAGGGAGGAGAGGAGTGCACACCACAGGTCAGGATTCTAATTTGGGTACCATTTGCCTCTGATCCTGTTATATCCACATCCTGATACTACACACAAATATAAACAGGTATTCACATTTACACCAGTGCAAAATTTCTTTGCCCCTGACAAGGGTTAATTTGACTCTGCTGTTTGCCTCCACATAGTACAATAGGGCATACTGTGAATGTGG
This sequence comes from Pelobates cultripes, assembly GCA_933207985.1. NCBI lineage: Eukaryota > Metazoa > Chordata > Amphibia > Anura > Pelobatidae > Pelobates > Pelobates cultripes. The sequence continues at coordinate 142,619,095 of OW240916.1, read as the reverse complement.
GCCATGCATCTTGATGTACATGTAGTACAGTCATGGGCCAGCTCAGGGATTGGCCTAGGACTTGGCTGCACAAATGTAAGTTCTAGGGATCAGTGCCTAATTATGCCCATGTGCCAAGACTGCTGCCAGTTTCTGCCTGCAAACTACTTACCTACAAATAAGGCATGCATGAGCAGGTATACAACATTTTGACTAATAATAGGTATTTGTCACATTATTTAACACAGACATCTCTTGTAAGCGTAGTGGTAACAGCCAATTACGTGGGACTTTGCCAATATTATTATTAGATAAAGCAGAGGGACATCACACTCCCTTGATAACTTGATAAGGGTGCAGATGGACACAAGATAGACCAAACATCACACATCAAACATGAAAAATTGGTCCAGGCACTTAAGGTTCAAAGAATAAGCAGATTTATAAGAAGAGTGTACAGCAACGTTTCAACCCCAAGGGGACCACAGCTTCCAATTACCTTCCTATCTTCCCTGCCAACCATCTCAAACAGAGGTGGACAGGCAAGACAACAGGCTGCACAGAACACAGTGCAAGGCTCAGATCCACCCATAAAGGGTAAACTCCACCTGTGAAATGGGTGAGTCCACCACTAAAGATATCCCTTAAAATTGGCCTTCCAGGAAATCTGACTCCAGTATGTAAAATGGGGCAGACCAGTGATTGCATTACTGGTCCTGCCAAAAGGAATAAACTTGCCCGGAAAGGTTTTTGGTCCACTCAAGAATAGATAGGTCATTCTGCCAATCATCCAGGCTGCAAGGGAAAGCCATGCAGAGAGTACTCTCCAAATGTCCTGGTGCCCTTAGTATAGTGCAAGTGTATCTAGTGAATAAACCGGGGCTGTCAGAAAAGGACCCCAAAATATGGATTGTCCCTCCAAAATTATGTTTATAAAAAATTAAGTCTATAAAAAAGGTGGCCAGACTGACTGACAGCCTTCTCCCTCAAGGCAGACCTTGCATGGAGCGCTGCTAAAGTGCACTGTGCATGGTTGTAGTTCCAAGTCCAAGTGCCCAGACAGGTTACTGGGACTTATTTTTCCTGTGAAACTTTCCTGGGACTTTTTGCAACTTGAGACAGAATTTGTTTTGCCTAAAACACTTCTGGACTATTTTGCCTTAAAAACTTAAAAATTTCTGTCGGGTTGCAGGGTCATATTCACTGGCATCCTAACATAATCGTCCACATTAATTATTTTCAACTAAAATAATGAAGATATATGCAAGCATAATATATAGCATTGAATATTACATAATAGTTAAGTAAGTAGTTACATTTTTTAACTAGAAACATTAAAAGAGGTGATGTCAACCACCTTTTGCAGGAGGGAATGAGAGGTGGGAACAATGTGGTGTAGTTTCCACAGACATAGGAGAAAAGAAATGTGTTGGAATATAATCTGTTCAAAGTATGTGCTATCGTATAGAACAAAATACTATGGAAATATGCAAAAATAAAGATATAAAAAAACATAAAAGAGCTTGTGGAAGGAAACACAATACATTCCATACATTGGGTTCAATGCATATTTCAGGCACATTTTTTCCTTTAAGAACTGTTATGAACTGTTAAAATGTATGACTTCAAAGTGGAAAAATATTTGCAAACAGTGAATAATGTTATTGATGCAGTGGAGGATTGCTTTTCTTCAGAATCATAGTATAACAGGTTTTTACAAAGGCTGGAATAGTACACTATTCAACATATGACTTATTCCATTTATTAAGGACACATGACGTGTGACATGTCATGATTCCTTTTATTCCAGAAGTTTGGTCCTTAAGGGGTTAAGTAAACATCAGTAAAAGGTTTTCTTAATTTCAGATTACACTGTCATTACTTAACATTAGCACATAGATGACACTAGGTATTTGAGAGATCTGTTGATGCAGTGCCAGTTATGAGACATGCAGTACTAGCCTTGGAATGATCTGTAGCACGCAGAGGATTTAGAACTAATCGGCTAGCTCTGAGAGCAGTTAATTCATAATACCATTTAAGAGAATGACCTCTTCTTCAGCACTCTCGGAACTCTGAATTGTACTCGTAAGAATAGACAAAAGAAGATTGATGGTTTTAGTAATAGTACGAAATATGAACAATACACAATGTCCCACAGTACTAAAACATAAATTACTGAGGCTCTCAGATATTACATGTCTGATGTTTTTGAATATGAACAAGGTAAATGTTTTAATATATCCAATGGTAGTCAGTGTCAAAATCAGTTCTTGCAATCTGTTCAGTTAATAAGGTAAACAATGATGTTTTTTTAAGTCCTATGATTTTAACCCCTTAAGGACGGAGCCAAATGTACACGTTGTGAACAAAACAAAATGTAAACAAAACCTGGCATTTGCGCTACATGTCTGTCCAACCATAATTCACCTCTTTCATAGTAAATGCACCCACCCTTATTATATATCATTTTATTCAGGGGAAACAGGGCTTTCATTTAATATCAAATATTTAGCTATGAAACATAACTGAATATGAAAAAAATGGGAGAAAATAAGATTTGTTTTTGATTTTTTTAGTTCTACATGATATTTTAACTGTCAATGTCATAATACTGTTTGCTTTTACTGCAATAAAATACACATATTTGTATTCAGCAAAGTCTCACGTGTAAGACAGTACCCACTATGTACAGGTTTTATGGAGTTTTGGGAAGTTACAGGGTCAAATATAGCACGTTACATTTGAAACTGAAATTCGCCAGATTGGTTACGTTGCCTTTGAGACTGTATAGTAGCCCAGGAATGAAATTTACACCCATAATGGCATACCATTTGCAATAGTAGACAACCCAAGGTATTGCAAATGGGGTATGTCCAGTCATTTTTAGTAGCCATTTGGTCACAAACACTGGCCATAGTTAGCTTAAGTATTTGTTTGTGTGTGAAAAATGCCCAAAATGCTAATTTTGGCCAGTGTTTGTGACTAAGTGGCTACTAAAAAAGACTGGACATACCCCGTTTGCAATACCTTGGGTTGTCTACTATTGCAAATGGTATGCCATCATAGGGGTAATTTTCATTCTTGGGCTACCATAGGGTCTCAAAGGCAACGTAACCAATCTGGCGAATTTTAATGTGAAAAAAATGAAACACAAGCCTTATATTTGACACTGTAACTTTTGAAAACACCATAAAACCTATACATGAGGGGTACTGTTGTACTCGGGAGACTTCGCTGAACACAAATATTTGTGTTTCAAAACAGTAAAAAGTATTGCATAATACGCAAGGACCTCACTCTCACATGGCTGGGGTTGGCTGCAGGAGGTCGGATGTGCCGCGGGGGGCTCCCTGGGAGTCCCCCCAACCACGATCGCCGGTGTGGGATCGCCGGCGGCCGGGTAAGTAAAAAAAAAACCCGGAGGGCGTACTATTACGCCCGGCAGCATTTTGAGCCGCCTAAAATAGGGCGTAATAGTAAGCCCTCCGGTCTTAAGGGGATAAAAGATTTTTTTTTATTCTGACATCACAATCCAAGGAAGGATCAACTCTTTGTAAAAGAGAAAAATCGCAATGCAGAACAGACAATGCAATGTCTTATAATCTAAAAATAGTTAAAGGGACACTATAGTCACCAAAACAACTTTAGCTTAATGAATCCAGTTTGGAGTAAAGGTCATAGCCATGCAGTCTCACTGTTCAATGCTCTTGATGCCATTTAGATGTTAAATTACTTTGTTTATACAGACTTCCTAAATACTTCCTGCAAAGTGAAATCTAGTTTATACTTCATTTATTGCACATTCTGTTTAATTTATCATTTCTTAATCTCCTGCTCTGTTAATAGTGTGTAAGACCTTGCAGGAGCCTCCTTCAATTTACAGAGCAGGAGATAACAACATCTAAAGTAAGTTAACATCTGATTAAAAGAAAACCATTCATGTAAGATGTGAGTCACAGCCAGGGGAGGTGTGACTAGGGCTGCATAAAAAGGAACAAAAACAATTTAACTCCTTAATGGCAGTGAATTGAGCAGTGGGATTTCAGGGGATTGATCTATTCCCCAAAAGGTCATCATTAAACTAGTGTACCTTTAACCCCTTAAGGACACACGACATGTGTGACATGTCATGATTCCCTTTTATTCCAGAAGTTTGGTCCTTACGGGGTTAAACAAAAACAAAACCTACATCTTCTTACATTTTACCAGGACCTTTTTAAACATTTTGGAATATGTTCTAAGAAAACAAAACTGGTAAGGCAATTTTCTTTTTTTTGTGCTCATCGTTAAATATGTACTGTATATAAGATGTTCAGAAGCTCTATATACAGTGCATGCTGTTGTTCAGTATAGGAGGAGGAAGGTAATTCCCTGCATGAGGAGGGATGTGTGAAGAAGCTGGTTGGTGATGTCTATAGATGGAGCACAGGTGAAGATAAGTGAGGACAACTCACTGGGATAAACACTTACTGAAACTCTACCTAGTGTTAAGCCTTCTAAACACATTCATTACATCTAATGACATATGCTGATTCTAATTAAGGTTTCTGTGTGTACATGTAATTGGAATCAAGATCCATATTTCAATATTTATAACTTCTCAAACACCATCATGTAACATCACTCTTTATTTAGACCCGAAGAAAGACAGAAAGATTTTAACTAAGTCCAATATGTTACAGTAACAAAAAAATTATAAATCGTGTTTGTGCCTTCTTTTTGATCAACAACACTAATACACATAGGTATGTGAAAGGATGAATTTAGTGGACTTGAGTCTTTTTTTAGTCTACATTACTATGCAACTATGTAATATGTACTACTGACTTATGTTACCATCAGATGTCTAATAAGGATTTGTTTAACCCTTTAAGGACAGAGCTTCAAAAGCTTGTCTTTCACTTAATGACACTTATATACCGTTTTTTAAAGGACAGAAAGGGCTTTAATATAAAGTAACATATATATATATATATATATATATATATACATATATATATAAATGCTTATTTATTATTAAAAAAAATACAGAAAAATGCCAAAAAAATTAAAAATGTTGTGTTTTTTTAAATAGTTTTTGCAATAATAATGTGTGCACAATTAGTGCAGGTTAAGGAAAGTAATTAAAAATAAATTCATTTAGTTGTTCTGATTTACAGAATATATAATGTGACTGGGATTTTAAGGTTTTTTTGGTAGTTAGAGGTCACAAAGCACAAGGAGTTAAATAAACCTTTAATGTGGAGCGATTTTACAATTTGGTATGTTTGTCTTGTAAGCTTAATAGCCATAAAAGAAAACAAAATTGACACACAAAAGTATATATTTATATAAAGTAGACATCGCAGGCTATTTACCTAAGGTTGTTTTGACACTTTCTACGTAGCCATTTCACCGCCAACCTCTGCTAAATATTGGAGTAAAATTGTGGGTTTTTTTGGTTTTTGGCACACAAACTTATAACAAAGAAATTCTCATGTATATTTTGTAAAGTTGGTGTGTGCTATTCCTGTACAAAGTTTTATTTTGTGTTCAGTTACATCTGCTGAGTAAAATGACACCCCCATTGTATGTCTTTGGCACTATTTCGTGAAGCTACAGTGCCATATAGGAGACCTGTCCTTTTCAGTATTCACAGTAGAATTATGAGAGATGGATTTAATGAGCCCTAGCTTCCATTTGGGGTATTATAACTGTTTGACTGTTAAAAAAAAACAAAAACACAAAGGCCTACCATTTGTAAAAGTAGACACTCCAGGGTATCTCATAAGGTGCATATTGTGCCTTAACATGCCCCCATTTTTTCACCAATATATGCCAAAGTATGAGGTAAAAAATAATTTTGTGCATTTTTTACATACGGATTGCATTTTTGCTGGGCATTTTGTATATTTCATATGTGCCACTAAGTTCAAACCCCCCAAATTATGCTCAGCTAAGTCTTCTGAGTAAAAAGACATCCCAAATGAATGTCTTTGGCACTATTTCGTGAAGCTACAGTGCCATATAGGAGACCAAACCATATGAGTTTTTACTGAACTTTGAATTTTGACGCTGGGCCTATGTGCAATTTCCAAGCATCTTCGCAGGTTTTAAATTCAAACTACCCCACAAAGACCTACCATTTCTTAAAGTAAACACCCCAGGGTATTTCAAAAGGTATATTTTGAACCTTAGCGTGAGATCATTTTTCTGCTAGCTTGTACCAGGTGTAGTGGTAATGAGCACAGCGATACTGCCGTATGTACCTTTGCCAGGTATATGTGGACACCGGAGGGGAACATTTTGGGACACAGCCATTCCACTTTTTTTCAAACTTCAAATTTTTACGCATTTTAGAGTATTTTACCAGGCTACATAATCCAAATACCCCATAAAGCCATACCATTTCTTAAAGAAGACATTCCAAGGGTATTTCAAAAGGCATATTTTGAACCTTAGCGTGGGATTTTTCCGCTAGCTCGTACCAAGTGTAGTGGTAATAAGCATTTTTTCTGCCTTTTTGACACACAAAGTGAGTTTGTGCAGTATAGTTTGCAAACCTTATGTGTGTTACGACTGTATAATACTTAATTTGTTGCTCAGCTATGTCGGCTGAGTACAGCAATACCCCCGTATGTACCTTTGCCAGGTATATGTGGATGTTGAAGGGGCGCATTTGAGAGGCAGCCATTCAGTTTTTTTCTAACTTTGAAGTTTTACGCTGTGTCCATGTTCCAATTTGGAGTAGTTTAGATGGTTGGTTATTGAAACTTCCCCACAAACACATACTATTTATTAAAGAATACACCCAGAGGTAATTCAAAAGGCATATTTTGAACCTTAGCGTGGGATCATTTTTTCTGTAGTTTGTTCCAGATGTAGTGGTAATGAGCGTTTTTAAATGTATTTTTTAACTTTTTGAAACTTTTTTTACTTTTAAAAACTAGTTTTTAAACTTTTGTTTTGCTTATTATTTTTTTTGAAACTTTCCTAAATTTTCTTAAAACTTTTTTACAGATTTAACATTTTTCTAAGCTTTTTCTTTACCGTTAACCTCTAACTATCAGTAAGCAGCACTAACAGTAAATTCACCATTTTCCCATAACTCCCACCCACCCCAGTTAGAAAAATATATAGCTATAAAATATTTAAATTAATTAATTAAATAAATTGAACCCCTGAGGGTTAAAAATAAATAAAAGTTAATCCTCAGGGGTTAAAAAAAAATTAGATCACAGTATAATACTGTGATCTGTATTTTGATCACTGTAGGCAGTGATCGACTGGCAGGGAATGGTTAATTTTTATTTGGACTTGGTAAAGGGTTTTTTTTTTATATTTTACTCAAACGTTATTAAAACTTTTTTTTAAGCTTAATTTTTAACTTTGTAAAGTTTGTTTTAAAACTTTTTTTAACATTAACCCCTAGCCTAACGCCAAATCCCCCAATTCCCCACTAACTTCCACCCACCCCAGCTAGCTAAATATATAATTTTAAAATATTTTAATTAATTAATTAATTAAATAAATAAATTTAACCCTTGAGGGTTAAAAAAAAAAAAAGAATTAACCTTCAGGGGTTAAAAAAAAAATCAGCTGACAGTAAAATGTAATCCCTGTCAATTGATAACTGTAGTCAGTGATCAATTGGCAGGGAAGGGCTTAATTTTTTATTAAAATGGGTAAAGGGGGGTGGGATTTTAAATTAACTTTATTTTTTTTTTCAACAGGGGCCAGGATCATCACTGATCCGTCTCCCTGCACTTCACACAGAACCAGGAAGTGCAGGGAGGCGGAAGGTGAGTATATGGAGCACATGTGCTCGCTCTGACATGCTGTCAGAGCGAGCACATGTGCTGGGCAGCCTGATCGGGTGCTCCCAGTCTGCCTCTAATACAGAGGCAGACCGGAGCACCATTAACCCCGCGATCGCTGCAATAGCGGCGATCCGGGGTTAATTTTACCCGTGACGGACTAGGTCCATCACTCGTCGTTAAGGGTTTCCCATGAGTGACGGACCTTGTCCGTCACTCGGCGTTAAGGGGTTAAACTGAACTCATGCTGTTAAGTCTAGAGTTCAATAATAACAGGAAGCCAAATAAAGCAGCTGGTGCACTCCTTGCAAATCATATTCTAAAAGATACTTACATAGAAACATAGAAACATAGAAACATAGAATGTGACGGCAGATAAGAACCATTCGGCCCATCTAGTCTGCCCAATTTTCTAAATACTTTCATTAGTCTGTAGCCTTATCTTATAGTTAGGATAGCCTTATGCCTATCCCACGCATGCTTACACTCCTTTACTGTGCTAACCTCTACCACTTCAGCTGGAAGGCTATTCCATGCATCCACTACCCTCTCAGTAAAGTAATACTTCCTGATATTATTTTTAAACCTTTGTCCCTCTAATTTAAGACTATGTCCTCTTGTTGTGGTAGTTTTTCTTCTTTTAAATATAGTCTCCTCCTTTACTGTGTTGATTCCCTTTATATATTTAAATGTTTCTATCATATCCCCCCTGTCTCGTCTTTCCTCCAAGCTATACATGTTAAGATCCTTTAACCTTTCCTGGTAAGTTTTATCCCGCAATCCATGAACCATTTTAGTAGCCCTTCTCTGAACCCTCTCTAAGGTATCAATATCCTTCTGAAGATACGGTGTCCAGTACTGTGTACAATACTCCAAGTGAGGTCTCACCAGTGTTCTGCACAATGGCATGAGCACTTCCCTCTTTCTACTGCTAATACCTCTCCCTATACAACCAAGCATTGCTAGCATTTCCTGCTGCTCTATTACATTGTCTGCCTACCTTTAAGTCATCAGAAATAATCACCCCTAAATCCCTTTCCTCATATGTTGAGGTTAGGACTCTATCAAATATTCTGTACTCTGCCCTTGGGTTTTTACGTCCAAGATGCGTTATCTTGCACTTATCCACATTAAATGTCAGTTGCCACAATTCTGACCATTTTTCTAGTTTACCTAAATCATTTGTCATTTGGCTTATCCCTCCTGGAACATCAACCCTGTTACATATCTTAGTATCATCAGCAAAAAGACATACCTTACCATCAAGACCTTCTGCAATATCACTAATAAAAATATGAAAGAGAATTAGGGGTTAGGGGAGGGACATTCCTACCCATGCACTTCCCATGAACCGCTGGTCCAACCCCGATTGACAAGAGTCATATACCGCCACATTCCCGCTGGGCTCCCACAATGCCCACTGGGCTCCCACAATGCCTGCTGGATTCCCACTACGCCTGCTAGGTGACCACATGCCCGCTGGGCAACCAAGCTGTGACAGACAAAACACACAGACAAACATGAAACAAATAAGGGGAGGGAGGGCGGGAAGCTGTTCCCATCTCATAATTAAGATAGCTGCTATCCTGTAAGATGACAACCTATTTATACTAGCCTACCCATCTACCCCATACTACTCCACCCACATCCAAAGACCACTTTACCAGATTCCTCTGTATACACTCAGTGGGCATGTTCGTTATTCACAACTGTACCTGAGGTTAGGGGAGGGACAATCCTACCCATCCACTTTCCACGGACCGCTGGTCCAACCCCCGGTTAACAAGTGCCATGTACCACCACAAGACCCGCTGGTTTACCCCCTAAATCAGTGGGGCCGCCCCAACACCAAAGCCATGGCCTCCTCCAATGCATCCTGCAATGTTAAATTAAATAGATCCAGTCCTACCTCCATCAGGTGGACCACATCACTCCTAAAATAAATCACTGCATTACGCTCAAAGATGCCGCTTATTACCATTCCTTTCACAAACCTCAAAACCTGCTTATTAAGTTTAATCCTGCTCTGTTCAAGAGCCCTGGGGTCTCTTGCCTCCCTCCAATAGTTCCGGGATAGCACATCGGACTACACCAGACACACCTTCAGGAATTTGAGCCATAGCTCAGCCAAATCCTTCTGGATCATTTCCTCCAGATCCCACACCAATAGTGCCAAGATTGTTTCTCAAAGCATATAGCAAAATTATATCAGAAACACCGAGTAGGCTGGACAAACGGACAAATTCAGGAACAGACGCTCCAAACGCTTCCCCTGGGTAACGAACTAATGGACTTCTGTCACCGCTGGCAACAGGCCCAGTGTCAGGTTACCTCTGGTGTCTACCTCGGAGGAGGTTAGACACCTAGACGTCCATCCTCCTAGGGGGGCTGACTCACCCGATCCTCACAGTCCTCCCGGCCGTTTACACGCCGGCCGCAATAGCTCCGCCTCCTTTTATGACGCGGCGCTCAGTAGCCGACGTCATGACGGCAATCACGTTCCGACCCGTCAATCACGGCAACCAAGTGCCGAACAACGAATCAGGACTCGTTGGGTGCGGGATCAACAGTTAAAGAGCCAAGGTATAAAAGAGGGTTTTGTGGAATGATTCATTGCCCTGTCGTGGTTCTAGCTAGTCTGGTCACTCAGTGCTCTTACCTCTATTGTCTTTTGGTTCCTGACTCGGCTTGTATTTTTTGACCCTGCTTTCCTCTCTTGTCCTTTTGACTCGGCTTGTCTCTTGCTTACCTACTCTCTCGTTCCCTCGACCTCAGCTTGTCTCTGACCATTCTTTGCTTTCTCCTTACGTTAGTCCGGCCATTCTAAGGTCCGGTATACGTACCTATCTCCTGTTTGTATTCTGCGTGTTGGATCCCTGTCACGATCCTGACACCCAGTTGTAGTCCCCCGAGAAGAACGTCAGCCAGCTGTTGTGCCCAATGTATATTAGAATGGCCGACCCATACTCGCTTTACGGAACCTTCAATGACAGAAGGGGAAATAGAGTCAGTCTAGTTGGACAAACATATGATCGAAACCTCCCAGATTCCCATCTCCCATTCAGGAATGTCCGTCTTGAACTTGTGAATCAAAAACCTCACTGCATCCGCTTCGCCAAAGACATCCCCAAATAAAAACCTCACAAGCTTGCCCACCTGCATGGCCCTGAAAAAGGCTAAGGAGAACGCTAACTGAAACAATACCACTTCAAATAAGGAAGGATACAAACCTGCAGCAGAACAGTGGACAAGCCTACCATAAGAGCGCCTGAAACCAGCCTCCGAGAATCCAAAAGCTTGGGCATCTTACACCATCCCCTCATAACCAATAAAACTAGAACATCCTTCATGATGTTTGACACCCTGGTGAGCTTATCCCAAAGCTCAACCTAGACAGCTTACCAGACACCGCCGAGGAGGAACAGCCCGAGGCTTCCCAGAACCAAATGAGCTGTAACAAACCTTGCACACGCTCACCATCTGATTGAAAACCCACGGAGCTGCCTCTCGAATTACAGCCACTCGCTCCGTGCCTTACCATAATGCTGCCAAGTAGACTCCGAGACCAAACCACGGATCCAAGACATTATTCAGTCAGCCCAAGGCCCCACAGCTCCGCTGGGCATAGAAAGCCCACATAGTCCGCCCCGGGCACCACTGTCCTGAATTCCCATCACTTAAAACGAGAAAGAGTATCTGCTGTAACATTAGAAACCCCGGGCACATGCACAGCCCTAAAATATACATTCAGAAGCAAACAGTGCAGCACTAGGCACAGCAGAAGCTGAACCACTGGAGGGGAAGAAGCTGACAAATTGTTGATAGCCAGCACCACCCCCATATTATCACAGTGGAAGACTACCCTAGGATCCCTGAGGAGATAACCCCAGGTCTCCATCGCCACCCTGATAGGGAAAAGCTTGAAGAAAGCAAAGTTCTTAGTCAACCCCATCAAATGCCAAGATTCCGGCCAGTATTCGGCACACCAGTGGGTCCCAAAGATGGCCCGAAACCCACTGCACCTGTGGCTTCGGTGAAAAGATGGAGCTCAGCATTGGACACGTCAGGTGCCTGCCAATACGACCGATCATTAAACCCGTCCAAGAAGACGGACCAAACCACCATTATGTGCGTACGGACCAATACGCACATAATGATGAGAGAGTTCCACGCCCGCTGTTGCCGATGACAAGCAGCAATTAAACACCCTTCACATAGGAATAATCCAGCATGCAAATTGCAGCTTACCCAAGAGCGACTGCAGGTGTCGCAACTGAAACTTCCTGAGGGACCGGCTGCAGAGACCAAGTCACGCAGGTACAAAACCTTATCCTCCGGCAAACGACATTCCCCAGCGTCCGAATCAATCTCAATCCCCAAGAAGCTCAGACAAGTGGAAGGACCCACTGTCTTGTTCAGGGAAAGTGGGACCCCATTTGATAATTCTAATCCATTTATCTCCAAGCACAAGAAAAAACAGTTCAGGGTTTCAGGAATTTCCTGGTAGTCTTATTTTTGACCGACCATGCACATAGTCCTATGCCCAAAACAGTTCCAGGGATTTAGGGCTAACGTTTCGGTCTCTCTGTCTGGAGTACAAAAGTACATAACTCACATGAACAGAGCCTGTTTACAGTATTTTAGCCAGGTCTATTGCAGGGGCCATAGTCACAGGGTAGGAGGCTGGCAAACAGGTTGTGAGGTTACTTTCACCACAGTTAGCTATTGGCGGGGTCGTGAATGGGCCAACCATCCGACCAAGAGACAGCTTTTTATTGAGCTTGTAAGCCACCACTTTGGGTGATCCCGAACTTGAAGTTCCAACAAACACCAGGAGAATCCCTCACCCGATGGGGAATCCAAAACCCATCACAGAAACCCCCAAGGAGCAGCTCCACTGCCCTGCGGTTCCTTTAACGGCTTAGCCAGGGACGTATTAGCTGCGAGGCAAACAAGGCATTTGCCTTGGGCGGCATTTTTCAGGGGGCGGCAAAAAATGCCGCCCCCAAATGCCATGGGCAAATGCCTAGTTAGCCTTGCGGCTAACTGACATGCTGGGTGATGGGCGGGCGGCTGGCGAGGGAGCCCTTCCTCTGAGCGGTCTGCTTACCTCCCTCGTGCACCGCAGAGTGAGGCTGGGAGCCGGAATATGACATCATATTCTGGCTCCCAGCCTCACTCTGCGGCGCGCGAGGGAGCTGAGCAGAGTGCTCAGAGGAAGTGCTCCCTCGCCAGCCGCCCGCCCAGCAGCCAACCCATCAGCCCGACCGGCAGCCACTGGACCCCCAGGGAGAGAGAGGAACCCCCCCCAGCATTCCCAAAGGTAAGGAGGCTGGGGGGGTTAAATTAAAAAAAAAAGTGTTAATGTGAGTGATTGTGTGTGTGTGTATCTGACTGTGTGTGTGTGTGTCTGACTGTGTGTATTGTGTCTGACTTTGTGTGTTGTGTCTGACTTTGTGTGTGTGTGTCTGACTGTGTGTTTGTGTCTGACTGTGTGTGTATCTGACTGTGTTTGTGTCTGACTGTGTGTGTGTCTGACTGTGTGTGTGTGTGTCTGACTGTGTGTGTGTCTGACTGTGTGTGTGTGTGACTGTGTGTGTGTGTCTGACTGTGTGTGTGTGTCTGACTGTGTGTGTGTGTCTGACTGTGTGTGTGTGTGTCTGACTGTATGTGTGTCTGACTGTGTGTGTGTATTTAGAAGGTGGGGTGGGGGGAAAGGGTTGGGTGGGGGTGGCGCGTGGGGAGAGGGGCGTCTGAGTTTTGTCCTGCCTAGGGCAGCACAAAACCAGGATACACCACTGGGCTTAGCCAAGGGAGCATTGCGCCAACGTCCCACCAGCGTCCTTGCCCTTCGAGACCACAATATCCCAGCGCACACCTGCTTTACCATGATTGAAACAAGCTGAGTGAGAGCCCCCACCTATGGAGCGTTCATGCTTAAACTTGCAACCAGTCCTTCATTTACACTGAGTTTTATTGTATTGCCAGCAGCAACCAGTGAGCCTGGGCATGGCCGCTCCACGCCGCCACCCCTGAGATAGGAGTACATATCGCCCTGATGTGAGGCCGGGCGAGTCATAATTGCCAGCCACAAACCACAGTGAGAAGCACGCAAGCGCCTCTAGTGGCTGTCAATGAGACAGCCACTAGAGGAAATAGGGGAAGGCTTAACCCATTCATAAACATAGCAGTTTCTTTGAAACTGCTATGTTTATTAAAAAAATGGGTTAACCCTAGAAGGACCTGGCACCCAGACCACTTCATTAAGCTGAAGTGGTCTGGGTGCCTAGAGTGGTCTTTTAATTAAAAATGTTATTCCAAGCAGGCGGGTGGGCGCATATATAGGGACAGGGACACTACAGGGATAGGAATATAAATTTGTATTAATAATGCTATAGTGTTCCTTTACTCTGATTTAATTTGGAGGTGTGCATTAAGTTTTTGTCATCAGTGTGTGTGCTACCCAGATTTAACTTCCTTACTTTAAAAATGGTTCAGCCCTAACACCTGAACTACTCTTTGCCTGGGTTTTGTAAGCTATTTTTTTTTTTTTTTTAGTTGTGTTGAATCATATCATTTAATAATGTTCCAAACATGTTTATAAATGCCCTAATGTTATGTGTATGATTCTCTTCATTACTATTACAAGCTGGTTTAAATGGACACTCCGTGGCACCATAACAAATTCATTGTGATGAGGTTGTTATGGTACCTCAAGTGGCCTTATAATATTTTTTGTTCATATAAGAGAGTACTAATCAGCTAACCAACTTGCTGGGGAATTTAGAACCACTGAATACACACAGCCCCATGGAACTAATGAAAGGATCAGTGCACTATGGGTGGTCTTTGGCACTCTCACCCTTCTACCCACCGGCTTTATTTGGATGACAAATAAATGAATTTCCGTTTTCTGATTATAACTGTTTAGTCTAAGAAAAGGACAATCTGTAAGAGGGATTAATCAAACCTGGAAGATGGAAAATACCAAACCATTTACAAGTGAGGAAATAGGTCTGCCAATTACTTTTTTGACTGGTCAGTTAATTAGTTTTAGGATAGACACACATCTTTTTTATATTCTGTAGTGTTCTGCTGTAGAGTCATGGTGCAGATTTGTTTACTCAGTGGTAATCTACATCTTAATATACAACACATCTGCGTTATCGGTCTGGCAGCTTATTGATTTTTGCTTTAGTTTAACTTTCAATCTTATGTGTGATCTGTGTTCCATTAGTACCACGTTTTATGAAGCATTCTGCATTGATTGATGATATTTGTTACACCATGCCAGCAGACAGAGAACTTTCACTGGAATTAATCTGCTTCAAGTACTGCAGGCACACTTTTCTTTTTTTAATGTCTGCAAAGTTTAACAATGTTCTGATAATGGAGAAGCTGCATTTACACTCTGTCCATACACCTTTGCATTAACTCTTTTACAGAGTAAAATTTCTGTATCTAATTCCAATAAAAATGATTACTTATAGGTATTTGTTATAACAATATACTTTTGTTTACACAAACACATACAGTCATGGGGAAAAGAAAGTACACCCTGTTTAAAATCAGTGATTTTACAGTGATTATATTTATCAATACAAACTAAAATCTGTTTTAATTTGTTTTAAATTATTTGTTTTACATGCATTCTGATTGGCTGCCCTTAGTTTTGGCGCCAATTTGAATTACCTGTATTCTTATTTAAACCTAACCTATTCCATTTTGAAGAAGCCCTGTAAGGCAAAATGCGTTGTGGATATTTTATATTGTGTATTTTAATCCATTAAAGATTTTTTGGTCACTTTATTTGTGCCAATCATCTTTTTATACACTTTATACTGTTTTTATTTTTTACCTGGCATTTTATCATCCTGGACTCCAAGTAATCCTAGGTGGGGATCATACCACTAACACTATCATCAAGGAGCAGTTTGTCTGCTCCTCTCTTGTGAGTACCATTTTATATATTTTTTAAATATCATTGTTTTATCCAGTGAGCACTAATGATTGTCTCCTTTTACCCTTCTTTTTGAGTGTTGAACATACCCCTGACGAAGGAAGTCTACCCCATATCCCATAAGCGGGGATAGTACTGTTGTACGCTCTTCACACTAGAGCTAGCTATAGCTCAAATATATGTGAGTTTATTACCATCTTTTTATCATTTGTTATATTAGACTGGACATATTACACTATTTGGTTCTTTATTTGCTTTATCTTTTCATATGAGTGGATCTGCCCGGGCAAGGACAGCGAGGACATTGTTCCTGACCAAGCACTTTATAGACTATCCGATCATTCCAGTTAAGACTCTTTTATTTGGATTACCTTCATATCTTGATTATTGAATGCCATTAGGTCTTTTTGGCGCAGCCCTTATCTCTCTTTTTTTTCATGTACTGTGGCTGCAAAACAAGCCCAAATCACCCCTCCACCAACATGCTTGATAGTTGGTATGAGGTGTTTGTGCTGATATATTGTGGTTTTTGCCAAATGTGATGCAGTGCATTATGGCCAAACATCTCCACTTTGGTCTTGTCTGTCCAAAGGACATTGTTCCAGAAGTTTTTTGGTTTGTTCAAATGCAACTTTGCAAACCTAAACTATGCTGTCATGTTATTTTATGGAGAAGAGGCTTTCTCCAGGCAACTCTTCCAAGCAAACCACACTTGTTCAGTCTTTTTTTTTAATTGTACTATCATTAACTTCAACATTTAACATGCTAACTGAGGACTGTGAAATCTGAGATGTAATTATTGGCTTCTTTGAAATTTATTTAGCACTGCCAGGTCTGATCTTGGCATGCGTTTGCTGGAACACCCACTCCTGGGAAGATTGGCAACGGTCTTGAAAGTTTTTCACTTTTGTAAAAATAAATTCTCACCGTAAAGTGATGGACTTTAACTTGTTTTGAAATGGCCTTATATATTGATGGGCAGAATCAATTGCTTCTCTAAGATTGTTGCTGATAATTTTCCTCCTTGCCATTGTGTTAACACACACCTGAATGCTCCAGACCAGCAAACTGCTAAAACTTTGGCTTTTATAGAGGTGGTAATACTTAATGATAATCAATTATTCATTTGATTAGCAGCAGCTGTCTGCTATGTAGTCTCTGAATTCCTATGGAAGCAGTAAGAGTGTACTTCGTTTTTCACATTTTGTTTTTCTTTTTGCTAAATAAATCATAAGATTGGGTAATATTTCATGTGTTGTAGTTTATCTGAGGTTGTATTTACCTAATTTTAAGAACAGTTGATTGTTATTATGTCCTGATATGTAAACCCATAGAATTCAAAGAGGGTGTACTTTCTTTTTCTCATGACGGTCTTTCTATCGTGCATAGGAAAAAATATAAAAATTAGGAATAAAATAGGAAAATATTGATGAATTATATTATTGCAGCTGGACATGCCTAATGGAAACTTTGTGATCTGTCAAGCTATCAAACTTTTTTAGGGGGTTATAAAATGGGAGTTGGATCAAAATGTTAAAAATGGGAAAGCTAATGAATTTCACTGGGCTTACAGTTCTTAGGTTGCATCTAAATATATGGTTAGTATTTCTCAGGAACTATTATGAATACTATTTTTAATTCAACCATTCTATGTTACAGACTTTGAGTGCTGCACCAATAGCCTGTCTGGTTTTTCCATAACTTGTCTTTGTGTTAGTGACATAAAGTATAAAGGTTTAAGAGAACATGCCCCAAATGACTTTTGCTTACAATTCTAATAGTAAGAATATATTTCTATCTGCAGATGCTTTATACTGTAATTGCATGCCTTGTGGTATAACTGCACTGCTATTAACAACCAATTATTGTTCAGAGGAGACTTAAGGCTGCAAAGCCCCGAATTATTTCCAAATCACTAATAAAATTGCATACACGTCCAATATATAAGTTGTGGAGCTATGTTTGACTCCCTTGACAAAGAAATTAAATGTTACTTTGCAGTTCGCATAAACTTTTTATTGAATAATGCATGCAATGGAAGTGCTCATAGACCTCTACGATTTCACTTGGAGCATTATTCAAGCTGCATTTTCATGTAGTTAAGTATATGATTATGTTATTTAAGTTAGTCCCATCAGTGCCTATAAAAGCAGACTGCGCTGTAAAATGACAATATACTCCACACCACTTGTACTATTATTTTATAGTGTGCTGGAACCTAGAATATCACTTAGAATGCTGAATTGGATATAGGAAGCTAAAGGATTAAAATAATTATGCTTAATTATTCTTAGTTAGTAAGAAGATATATACAATGCAGGAAAATTGTCATAATAATAATACACATACTAGATTAGGCATGCTATCATAATTAAGTATATTCATTAAACTGCAAAGTAAAGACAACTAACTTATAAATAAATCTTCAACTATATTTGAGCTTTTATTCAACTAATTTGTTCCTTAATTTTGTAAGTCTGTCTCATTGACAGAAATTAACTGACAACACACTTTATATTCTCTAATCTGTCCCCAGTCCACAGCTTCCCTGAGCACCTTTCCAATCTAATAACCATATGATAACTTGTAACTTGCACCCTACTAAATTTCAGACAATCACAATTATTAGTTTAGAAATATTTGATCTGTAACAGCTATCGACAGGCCTACAATCTATTTTCTCACCTATGGCCTTCACCTTCCAGTCTTATTCCTGGTCAAACACTAAACCTTTACATTCAAAATGATTTGCCTTAATACTGTAGGTATCAAAACAACTTTAGCTTAATGAAGCAGTTTTGGTGTAGAAATCAGGGGTGAACAAAAGGTTGATCCCGAGATGTTTTTAAACATTATGGGAGCTTTAATTCGATAACATCTGGTGATCTACCTTTTGGGCACCCCTGGTATAGATCATGCCCCATGAGTCTCGCGCATGAGTCTCGCTGCTGAATTATTTGCCATGTTGACATTAATTTCCTTTTGTTTCTGTTTAAATGGCCATATTGACATCTCCCCTTACTGTGACTCATACAACCTGTGTGAAAAAAAAAATTCAATTAGATGTTAACTTATTTTTATCTCCTCTGTAAATTTAACTTTAATCACACACATGAGAGTCCTGCATACTCTAGAAGGCTAATGACAGAGCAAGAGATACACAATTCTAAATTACCGTAAACAGATGTGCAATAATGGAACCTTGATTAGGTAGGTTACTTTTCAGGAAAGGTTTAAAAAGGTCTTGTGAGTCACGTGCAGGGAGATGTGGCTAGGGCTGTATAAACAAAGTGATGTAATTCCTAAATGGCAGAGAATGGAGCAGGGGGTCTGCAGAGGCATGATCTATACACCACAAGCACTTCATTTAGCTAAAGTTGTTGTTGTACTTATAGTATCCATTTAACTATCTTTCACAAAGTGAAATGTCTATCTTACATCTCACTTTATCCACTATAAATTCATGCTATTTTCTTTATTTTAATTTATCTGGATACTCAGCCTTTTGCTGCCTTACCTAGTTTGTTAGCTGTCTTTCTACAAAATATCCCTCGATAGACTGTTTTAATTCTAGGTCTTCAAAAAAAAGAGGCTATGCAAGAATGTTCTCCATCCTGCCTCTTTGTTCCATTCCTTAAGATGTTGTACTAAGTGACCTGCGTAGTCAATATACAATAATTGGGCATATTGGGATACTGTGATTAAACGGGATCTTTTTATAGATGAACTCTCATCAAACGATAATTTGTAAATGTGTCAGTGTGTTTCCTTCCTATATGAAAACATTTCAGCAATTTACAACTCTCTGAACATTGTGTTTGATGAACTCGGTTCTGAATGCTAGATTTTTGTTTTCTTAGGTTCCACCATTCCGCATGCCCACACACTATTTCTATCTTACTTCCTACTACTAGCTCATACAGTACATTAAAAATCAATGTTAGAAATAGATATTACAGATAATTTAATCTTCAGTATGGTATATCTAGACAGACACATCAATAAAGCTCAAATAAAGCTCAGTTACACACAAGGAACATTTATTTGTGCAATAAAACGTAATCTATAAGCGGGACAGCTCCAAGGACAGATTTAAAGTCGAAAAAAACATGAATGTTAAAATGAAGATTAAAGTATTCACATTAAAGCTGTAAAATGTTATGTGCTTTTATGTCTAGTAAAAGTTTATCATTCTCTGTATCTTTTTCTATCCCCGCTTGTTAAAGTTTGTTTTAAGGTTTGTGATACAAAGCAGTTGGGATCTACAAAGAAGATTTTGGTTAGAGATGCAAGTTTCAATCTGCTTCCAAGATCATCAACTTTTAGATTTAAAGGGACTTGGCTTTCTATAGTTTGGGTAGAATACAAGTACCCTTGGGTACTTAGGTAAGCATAACCTATAAATTGTGTTGGCAAATACCCAGTAAGTATAGGATGTATATATTCATGTAAATATATCTTTTGAAACATAGTTATTTTAACCCCTTAAGGACACAGCTTCAAAAGCTTGTCTTGCACCTAAGGACACAAGCAATTTTTAAATTTTTTGCTGTTTGCGTTCAACTGCAATTTGCATTTTACTAATTTATTGCACCAACACATATTATATCCGTTTTTTTAAAGGACAAAAGGAGCTTTCATCTGATGTAACAGATATATATATATATATATACATATATATATATATATATATATATACATATACATTTGTAGTATAAGTGCCACGGTGCTCTTTCAGCCAAATCAACATAAATCTCCATGAAGAAAGGCACACGCTGGGCTTTTTGAAGAAAATTATTTGTCTTTATTCATAAGTCACGGGTTACAGCAAATCGACGTTTCAGTCCATCATAGGACTTTCTTCATGATCCTGATGAAAGTCCTATGATTAACTGAAACGTTGATTAGCTGTAACCCGTGAGTTATGAATAAAGACAAATAATTTTCTTCAAAAAGCCCAGCGTGTGCCTTTCTTTGTGGAGATGTATATATATATTTGTGTAAGGGGCAAAATAGCCGTATATGGAGTAAGGATCCAGCATAAGCTTAGGATAGTGTAAAGGGAGCAAGTCGGTTGTGGTGTGCCGAGACCGACGATACGGTAGGCCTGTAAATAAAGAGGGCCCACCAAGGAGTAAGAAAGTAAAGTAAATGGAAAGAAAAGAGAAAGTGTTGAAATGAGGAGTGGGTGGGAGGGTCATTCTGATGCTGACCTCAAGCGATATGAGTCAGGTAAGGGGTGTCCCTTATATAGGGGAGTGAATTAATTTAAGCCCCTCCCACAAATACAGGCAAAACTGCCTTAATACTTGTGTAAGGGGCAAAATAGCCGTATATGGAGTAAGGATCCAGCATAAGCTTAGGATAGTGTAAAGGGAGCAAGTCGGTTGTGGTGTGCCGATACCGACGATACGGTAGGCCTGTAAATAAAGAGGGCAAAAATGAATAATCAAAGATTTAATACAGTCAACAAATATATACAAATTAACCAGACATTTCCTTAAATGCATTACAGTATTTAATTCCTGAAAGGATTTTGAAGGTAGGAATCTAGGACCGAAAGTGGGCACCATTTGTTGTGGGTAGGATAGTATGTTATCTCTACTGTTGGTGCATGTTGACTCATTTCGGAATGTGGTAGAGCCAATAGGTAATGATATATGTGTTTACGTACGTGGGATCGTTGAAGACAATGATCTGTCTGAGTGGTGGTGATGGTAGTGGATTCTCTGGCCTGAGAAAGGCATAAAAGGCAATGTGCATGGCTGGTAATGGCCGACTTGGTAGTATAATTGAATGGTTGTAGATCTAATAGGTCCGATAAGGATGAACAGTTGGATGGCTATTGGTAATCTCTGAGAGGAACGTGGGGGAATGGATTCCTGAAAACCTCTGAGTATATTCTTTTCTGGTATGATAGCATGAAGTTTATGGTAGTTTTGGCCATAGGTTATCCTGTGTTGTTGAATGCCTGTAAAATATATAATTAATGGTGTATGAGATAGTTTAAGTTTAAGGTGGCAAAAATAAGCAAAACTTAGGAGAAATTTTGTGACACAGGTTGAGCTATGTCGTGTTCCAATGAGATTCTTTAAGCCAGGTGAAAAGCTGTGTTATGCGTTCTACAAGTATGGGACGAAAGTGCTAGGTGGGATAGTGCATGCTATGCTGCATGAGTATGTCTAATCCATGATTTTGTCTCTGGAACGAAAGAGTGGACGTGACTGTATGGGCGGCTGTAGGAAGCGTATGATGAACATGCCTGGAATATAAATGAGACAGTTGTCGGCAGGGATGTATACCCCCGTCTGGTACATGAAAGTGAAATGTAATAAGTGGCCAACCAAGTGAGTTCCCCAGAAACATCATGAACTTATGGATGAGTAGTGGCGTTTGTTGATGATAATATATGTGCTTAGTTGTCTGAGTAACAACGGATTGATGACCCTGACCATGATTTACCCCATGCCACAGCAGCTGCTACAATGGGGTAGATCTCCCAAAGGGGCTGAAGTGGTGGAAAAATTTCCAAACCTGGATGCCATGGCCAACAGCTCCAAAGCAATTGTTCCCGGTAGATCGCTGCCAAACCCGTGGTATACGCTGCGTCTGACCATCTGGTTGGAGAAGTGTCAGACAATCCTGGAAGGAACATGCTTTTACCATGCCAAGTGGTTAAGAAATCCCCCCCCCATGTGCAGGTCTGCTGTTGCTGAGGTGTCTAGGCACCTCCTCTGATCGTCATGTTGGAAGTGTGGAAAAAAGGGGAAAGTACTCTGGATGTGAAAGCGTGGTCTTGTGGTATGATTGGCATGGCAAAATTAAGGAACCTGGTAGGGATTGTAGTTCCTTGTAGTTGTAAGTACTAAGCAGGAGGTAGTGATTGATTTAGTTGAGAATGTTCCCTATTTGTCTTGTGGTAACTTGCGTGTATGGATGCCGACTCAAGTCATATGCCCAGTAATGTGATGATAGTGTCTGCGCCTTCTGTTTCTTATGGGGTACTGGGACGCCCAAGTGGTCAACCAGACTAAGCTGCCATGAGGCTTCTAGTGAAAAATATGCTTTCTTTGAGCAACAAGAAGTCTTCTAGATAGTGTATGACTGTAATGCCTCTGGATATGTTATCATAACCAGCACAGAGTATCTGCGAATATCGATAGTAGGCTAATCTGTAGCTCGAAAGTTGAGCGGGGAAAGGATTGCCCAATTTATGCCATGTAAGTGCCAGTGTGTAGGGTAGATGGTAGCCGTTTACTGCGTTGATGATATTGGTCTTACTTAACCAAGCTTTATCCCATGCTTGAGTGATAGCTGTAAAGGAAGATCAATGGTGTTGTATAGTAAGAAAAATCCTCGGAGGGTATGAGGGAGTTGAGACTTGGGGTAGCGGAGGTGTGTGGTGCCAATAAGTCTATGGTTAGTCTTTGTTTAAGGGAAGATTCCTTGTGACAATACCAATGTGTTTGTGTTTGGTGCCATGCTGTAAATGGTGGAGATTGGAAGACCCCTCTGCAAATCTTGGCTATGAGTGTGTTTTCAGCCAATGGTTTTGTTGTGCTGACTGTAAGTGAGGGCATGATATATTCCTTGAAGGTGTGTTTATGATACCTGTATGGGAGCCCTTTGAAGCTCCAGAGCTTTAGTAAATCTACTACAAGTCTGGAAGGGTGATGAAAATTCATTGGTGTGTACAGATGGTGAGTAAGTTATTTGTAAGTTGTATTGGGACACATGGTTTGTCATGTGCCCTGAACCATTTGAACATATATGCAACAGTCTATATGCAATGCAACTACTCATATCAATGGTCTCTGGTAGTTCAGAGGTGCTGGTACCTGGAGCCTGAGAGTGCTCGTCCATTTGTTTGGGACAGAATCCCTTCTGTATGGGTACCTGCACAAATAAACATCTCTACATATTCCAAATACCAACCCATCCAAGAGATGGTCAGTTCCCGATTTACCTGGAATCCCTGGATCTGACCATCACAGATACATCATCATACATATATATATATATATATATATATATATATATATATATATATATATGCCTTGCTTCCCCAATGTGCTGGGATCATACGTGCAGGGTTAACATCTTGTGTGTCATAAGAATTGATTGTACCAGGTAACAGAGTTTCGGTTGGTGCTGGTTGTACAGTAACGTGAGGCCCAGCCTTGTGAGGGCTGTGGTGACCAACTCGAGATTGCCAGTCTGTCATAAATTTTTTGGCTCATGAGTTTATGAGTGAGGCTAGCATAGCCTGGGTGTCACCTGAGTTGATGTAGCTGGGCCTTCCCCTGCCTCCGTGTTGTCCGTTGATGTATGGAGGAGTTTGAATAACTCTGCTTTCCTTGCTGTAGCAGGGTAGGGGATTTGTCACCTCCTTAGGTCGGTGGTAATGTGTGGGATCGTCCAGGATCTGATTGCTGCTGGACTAGCAACATCTCCTCTGCTTGAAGGTGTATCAATTCTAGCCGGGGTGCTAGGAAGAGGTGATTCTTCACCATCTTTTTGAGAAATACTTAAATAACAATAAAGATTGCAATTATTTGTACCCAGGGTTCTTGTACTGGCTTGCTAGCTAAGCCGTAAGGCGAAACGATTAGGCTTGGTGTTTTTTGGTGACTGGTGAGGCCCTGCTAGTTGCCAAGTGGCTTGAGAGGCTCTATCTATGCTTGGCGCGAGGGGATTTTGTGTGGCCACCGAACATTGTGGCAGGATGTTGGCCTCTCGGTGACAGTAACCAGAAAATAGGAAGGGGAGTGACAGGTGAGGCCCTCTCTATGATACAATGCGAGGCGGCTAGCTCACGAGTGGCCCGAGGGGTGTATGCCTCCGAGTGTGAGGCGGGGTGTTGGCCTCGCGGGACCACTAACCGAAGCATAATGCAGAGAAAAAAGGGGGTAATACCTATTGGGCCCTAGAACCCTAATTGCCAGTACACTATTACTATTCCAGGGAAGGTAAGAGATGGATAACTACGTGAGCAGGTGTATGTACCTGGTAGTATGGTATTGAACCTGACAATCCGTATAGGTTTTTTAGTAGTAACTGTAACCTGAATGGATAAAACCGTATGGCATAAGGAAATATGGCATAGACCAAGCTTATCTTAATACGTACAGTATATGTGAAAAGTAAAGTGCCATGATGTGTAAATATTAAACATCGTAGCCATACTGGTTAAATATGTATCAATCTTAACCCATTAAGTGCCGTATGTACAAGTGAAAATGTGGTCTGTCCCCACCTTGTATGTTCCCTTGCTAGGGGAAAGTCTGTTGCGTGAGCAGCGTGCTGTGAAAAATGTATGTGAACTATATTACCAGTTACGTATATACAGACGCGTCTGCTACTGTGTAATAATATATGTATTTATACCTGATGTTGATATAGTGCTTGCTATGTGAATTGTTGTATGTCTTATTGAATGGTAGGGGTCAGTGAACATGATGTTGCAAAATGCAAGTGCACTGGAGATCTGCCGAGTGCCCTATAGGTGGCAGTGTAGTTGGATACTGATTGGTATGTGAAATGTTGTTTGTCTGTTGACCTATAGGTGTAAGTGTTTTGGTGTTTGTAAAACCCCATGAAAATTGTCAGTGTACTTGACAGACCTGTAGGTGGCAGTGTTGATAGAACCACTGTTGGTCTTGATGTGAAATGTAAATTATTGTGAATTAAACCTGAATTTGAGCCCGTGCTGGAGTTTCATTTATGGTTTATGGTTATGTTTAACCCCTTAAGGACCAAACTTCTGGAATAAAAGGGAATCATGACATGTCACACATGTCTTGTGTCCTTAAGGGGTTAAAACAATCTTATGTGTAATTTATATTGGCTGGTAAATTGTAAATGACATGTGAAGACAGTTTTGCTGTTGACCAGTAGGGGTCATAAATGCTGATTGTATGGTAAAAATACCCTTAAACCCCTTAAGGACCAAACTTCTGGAATAAAAGGGAATCATGACATGTCACACATGTCATGTGTCCTTAAGGGGTTAATCCTACCGTTTGACAGATAGGAGTCAGTATAAAAGCGAAAATGCTGTAGTTAGTTTGTTTGCTTATGAAGTGAAATAAAGTCTGAGAAGACTGTAGTATACCGATTGACCGGTAGGGGTCAGCATGTAGGCGAAAATGCCGTGGTTCGTTGGTTTGTACATGAAATGCAATAATGTCTGAGAAGCCTGTAGTACACTGAATGACCGGTAGGTGTCAGTGTGTAGGTAAAAATGCAGTGGTTTATTGTTTTGTACACGAAAAGCAATAATGTCTAAGAAGCCTGTAGTACACCGAATGACTGATAGGGGTCAGTATGTAGGTGAAAAATGCAGTGGTTTGTTGGTTTGTACATGAAATGCAATAATGTCGGAGAAGCCTGTAGTACACAGAATGACCGGTAGGGGTCAGTGTGTAGGCGCAAATGCAGTGGTTCGTTGATTTGTACATGAAATGCGATAATGTCTAAGAAGCCTGTAGTCCACCAAAAGACCAGTAGGGGTCAGTGTGTAGGTGAAAATGCAGTGGTTTATTGGTTTGTACATGAAAATGCAAACAACGTCTAAGAAGCCTGTAGTACACCGAATGACCAATAGGGGTCAGTGTGTAGGTGAAAAATGCGGTGGTTCGTTGGTTTGTACATGAAATGCAATAATGTCTGAGAAGCCTGTAGTACACCGAATGACCGGTAGGGGTCAGTGTGTAGGCAAAAATGCAGTGGTTCGTTGGTTTGTACATGAAATGCGATAATGTCTAAGAAGTCTGTAGTACACCCAAAGACCGGTAGGGGGTTTAAACGAATGATATGCATGAACATGCAATGGTTTTAGAACAGACTTAGACAAAATGCAGCAGTAAAGTGAGGACCTGACCCTTGCATGGTGCCGTGGGACTGATGCCTGGCGTAACGGGTAGGTCGACTTACGGTTTGTGAGTCACTTGGACACCACCCACAGCTATAGATTGAAGAAAGAAGGTGGTAGGCCGGAAAAGCCTGTGGCTGGATTCCTGACACAGCTCAGCTTAGAAAACCTCATGGAGTAATCAGGTAAAATGGCGTCTGGATGACCCGGAAGTGGAAATCATTCTGATGCTGACCTCAAGCGATATGAGTCAGGTAAGGGGTGTCCCTTATATAGGGGAGTGAATTAATTTAAGCCCCTCCCACAAATACAGGCAAAACTGCCTTAATACATATATATATATATATATATATATATATATATATATATATATATATATATATATATATATATATATATATATATATATATATATATATACTTATTTATTATTAAAGGAAAGTAATTAAACATAAATTAATTTAGTTGTTCTGATTTACAAAAGATAATACGTGTTTAGGATTTAAAGTTTTTTTGGTAGTTACAGGTCACAAAACACAAGGAGTAAAAAATTTTTTTAATGTGGAGCGATTTTAGAATTTGGTATGTTTGTCTTGTAAGCTTAATAGCCATAAAAGAAAACAAAATGACCACACAAAAGTATATATTTATATAAAGTAGGCATCACAGGCTATTTACCTAAGGTTGTTTTGACACTTTTTACGTAGCCATTTCACTGCCAACCTCTTCTAAATATTGGAGTAAGCTTTTTTGGTATTTGACACACAAATTTATAACAAGATCTTCTCATGTGTATTTTGTAAAGTTGGTGTGTGCTATTCCTGTACAAAATTTATTTTGTGTATAGCTACATCTGATGAGTACAACGATACCCCCATTGTATGTTTTTGGCACTATTTCGTGAAGCTACAGTGTCATATAGGAGACCTGTCCATTTCAGTATTTACAGTAGAATTTTGAGAGATGGATTTAATAGGCCTATGTTTTAATTTGGGGTATTATTGCAGTTTGCCTGTTCAAAAAAAAACCCCACAAGGGCCTACCATTTGTAAAAGTAGACACCCTAGGGTATTTCAAAAGGCAAATGTTAAACCTTAATGAAGGATCATTGTTTTGCTAGTTTGTACCAAGTCTAGTAGCAATTAGCATTATTACTGCCTTTTTGACACACACTTGGAGATGTTACTGTATATTTTTCAATCCTTATGTGTGCTACAGCAGTATAACACCTAATATGTTGCTTAGCTATGTCGTCTTAGTACAACAAGTCCCCCATGTGTACCTTTTTCAGGGATATGTGGATGTTGAAGGGGCACATTGGAGACCACATTTCCCTCTGCCTTTAAACATGCAACCGTAACCCCAATTCTGAAAAGGCCCAACCTTGATCCCAACTCCCCATCCAACTACCGCCCTATCTCGCTACTGCCATTTGCCTCCAAGATCCTCGAGAGAGTTGTCTACGCCAGATTAACAGACTTTCTTGAATCTAACTCTCTGCTTGACCCCCTTCAGTCTGGATTCCGCGCTGGTCACTCTGTCGAAACTGCTGTGACCAAAGTATCCAACGATTTAATTGCTGCTAAATCTCGCGGCCAATACTCTTTCCTAATCCTCCTTGATCTTTCTGCCGCCTTTGACACTGTTGATCATCAACAGCTTCTTCACATTCTCCGTAACTTTGGTCTACGGGATACTGCTCTCTCCTGGTGCTCCTCCTACCTCTCCGAGCGCTCCTT
This sequence comes from Pelobates cultripes, assembly GCA_933207985.1. Taxonomy (NCBI): domain Eukaryota; kingdom Metazoa; phylum Chordata; class Amphibia; order Anura; family Pelobatidae; genus Pelobates; species Pelobates cultripes. Next base: position 142,590,745 of record OW240916.1, on the reverse strand, counting down.
CAGTGTTTCTTTCTCTGGCTCTGCCTCTTCTACCCAACCCCTCCCTGTCGGCATCCCCCAAGGTTCTGTCCTTGGCCCCCTACTGTTCTCTATCTATATTGCCTCCCTTGGTAAACTCATCAGCTCTTTTGGCATCCAATACCATTTATATGCAGATGACACGCAAATCTACCTGTCCTCCCCTGATCTCTCTCCGCCCACCTTGACTCGTGTTTCTGACTGCCTCTCTGCTATTTCCAACTGGATGGCTGCTCACTTTCTTCAACTCAACCTGTCCAAAACAGAACTTCTAGTTTTTCCTCCCTCAAGTGCTGCTACTCCTGTGTCTGTCTCCATCCAAATCAACGGCGCTACTATCACCTCTACCTCCCAGGCTCGCTGCATGGTCTTACATGTTCCCAGCTTGCACCGCTGCAATCTATAATGAATGCGGCTGTGAGGCTTATTTTCCTGTCCGGTCGCACCTCCCACGCCTCCACGCTCTGTCAGTCCCTGCATTGGCTTCCAGTTAGATATAGGGCCCAATTCAAAATTCTGGCGCTTGCTTACAAATCCCTACATAATGCTGCTCCAACATACCTATCCTCCCTCATACACAAGTATGTCCCGTCGAGACCCCTGCGCTCAGCCCAAGACCTACACCTATCCTCTGCCCGGATCCCCACCTCTGATGCTCGCCTTCAAGACTTCTCCAGGGCTGCACATATTCTGTGGAACTCCCTTCCCTCCTCAATCAGACTTTCACCCAGCCTCCATTCCTTCAAAAAATCTTTGAAAACCCACTTCTTCATTAAAGTGTATCAATTAAACTGTCAGCAGGTTTCTCATCCCCCACCCCATGACTCCGTTCCTGCACCTGTCAAAAATGACCTACCAAGCACTCAATAAACCCTTCTGTAACAAACTATTTAATTCCCCTACTTTAACCCTTTGTGTCACCATACCCACTCCCTCTAGCATGTAAGCTCATCGAGCAGGGTCCTCAACCCCCTCTGTTTCTGTACATCAGTGGTCTGATCTCAATTATGTGTCTGTTAGTCCACCCATTGTACAGTGCTACGGAATTTGTTGGCACTATATAAATAATAAAATGATAATAATAATAATAATAATAATAATAATGTGCAAGCTGTTTCGGTTCAAACCAGCCAAGGAATTTAATACGGTTCCTCACAATAGGTTAGTCTTCAAACTAAAAGAAATTGGTCTGATGAATATTCTTGTTCTTGGGTAGAACATTGGCTTAAGGATAGAGTACAACGAGTTGTCATTAATGGTAAATTTTCAGGCTGGACAAAAGTGGTAAGTGGTGTCCCTCAGGGTTCTGTTTTGGGACCGCTTCTATTTAACATATTTATAAATGATCTTGAAATAGGCATTGAAAGCCATGTATCAGTGTTTGCAGATGACACAAAACTTTGTAAAGTAATAAAATGTGAGCAGGATATTGCTTTGCTGCAGAGGGATTTGGATAGATTGGGGGACTGGGCACTAAAATGGCAAATTAAATTTAACATAGAGAAATGCAAAGTTATGCACTTCGGGAATAAGAATGCACAAGCAATTTACACCCTAAATGGTAGTGAACTAGGGATAACCACACATGAGAAGGATTTGGGAATTGTTATAGACAACAAATTAGGCAGCAATATGCAATGTCAATCTTCAGTTGCTAAGGCCAGTAAGGTTTTGTCATGTATAAATAGAGGCATAGATTCTCGGGATGAAAATATAATTTTGCCTCTTTAAAATTGCTGGTAAGACCACACCTTGAATATGCTGTGCAATTTTGGGCACCTGTTCTAAAGAAAGGTATCATGGCACTAGGAAAAGTGCAGAGATGAGCTACAAAATTGATAAAAGGAATGGAGCATTTTAGTTATGAAGAAGGGTTAAAAAATTTACATCTCTTTAGTTTGGAAAAATGGCGCCTGAGAGGGGATATGATAACATTATACAAATATATTCAGGGCCAGTACAAACCTTTATCTGGAAATCTATTCATAAACAGGGCTATACATAGGACACGAGGTCACACATTTAGGCTGGAAGAAAGGAGATTTCATCTAAGGCAAAGAAAAGGGTTTTTTTTACAGTAAGAGCAATAAGTATATGGAATTCTCTGCCTGAAGAGATGGTTTTGTCAGAGTCATTACAGATGTTTAAACTGCAATTGGATAAATACTTGTAAAAACATAACATACAGGAATATAATTTCTAATTAGTGGGGTAATAGCTGCTTGGTCCAAGGAGACATCTGACTGCTATTTTGGGGTCAAGAAGTTTTTATTTTTCCTAGTTTGTGGCAAAATTGGAAGCGCTTCAGACTAGGTTTTTTGCCTTCTTTTGGATCAACAGCAAAAACATATGTGAGAAAGGCTGAACTTGATGGACGCAAGTTTCTTTTCAGCTATGTAACTATGTAACTAGGTATCAAGTCCGGTAGGAATTAGCATTTTTTCTGACTTTTTGACACACGCTTTGAGATGTTACTGTATATTTTTCAATCTTTATGTGTGCTACAGCAGTATAACACCTAATATGTTGCTCAGCTATGTCGTCTTAGTACAACAATACCCCCATGTGTATCTTTTTCAGGGATATCTGGATGTTGAAGGGGCACATTGGAGACACACCAATTTCATATTTTTCAAAAGTGGATGCTGGGGCTAAGTCTCATTTTAGCAGCTCATGATTGCAAATTACCTCTCAAAGGCCACATCTATTTTTAAATATAAGCAGATTTTCAATTCAAATTATGAACAAGTGCATACTGTTTACTGTGAAAAAAGGAATATTTGGCGTAAACTTATCTGGGGGTAGTACCCAGTCATCTGCACCACTGGCAACGCTCTCATGGATTCCGGAACCAAAATTGGTTGATGGAATCCTGCTGCAGAAGTGACCTTCCTCCATTCATCTGCTAGGCTCCACTGATGGTGCCCCTCTGTGGCACTCAAGCAGCCCAGAAATGAGCATTTGCCTTTTTAAAAATTACAAAGATATTGTGGATTGCCGTCTGCATTATATATATGCCCACTTTTTATTACCATGCCCTAGTCTTTTGCATGATCAAATACGGCTGCATCAGTTGATCGGACAGGTCAACTCCCCCCACATGCCGATTGTAATGTGTTATGCAGACTGGCACCCGTTTAATTTCCCCTCTGCCATGAACTGCGACCCTGCGAGTGCTTTCACCATGGATGGTAGTTAGGATGAACACCTCTTTTTTATCACGGTATTTTAGTGCCAGCAGTTCATTCTGGCAGAGAGCTGCTGTCTCCCCCCCCTTTTTTTTTTTCTGCTAGTGCCTTTGGGAAACCTGTGCGACTCTTCAGAATAGTGCCACAGGCCACGGTCTCAAAGCAGTACAGCATCTTTAGAGTGGATACTATTGTAAAAATTATCGATATACAAGTGATCTCCCTTGTTTAGTAATGACATGATTAGGTCCCAGACAACGTTCCCACTTGTCCCTACTATATCTGGGCAACCTGGGGGTTCAATGTGGCTATCCCACGGAAGGTGTACACATAGCCACTACCACTTTCACACAATTTATAAAATTTTATCCCATATCGGGATCTTTTGGATGGGATGTACTGTTTAAACCCCAGTCTTCCCTTAAACTTCATGAGGGATCCCTCAATAGAAATATGTTTTGGGGGGTATAAATAGTAGCACATTTCTTGTTAATACAAAATATGTACACAATATGGAGGCAAGTGAATAAAAAAGCTCAAAAAATGGTATCCCCTACACCACTTAAAAACACATAGTTATACATACATATAAAAGGTGGAGCTTCTAGGTAATAATTCAGTAGATATTCTGCAAGACAAAATTATACAAGAAATACTACAGCAATAAAAATACTACAGCAATAAAAAGCTTAAATAATAAAATAAAAGAGCGATGTCACTCACAAGCCTGGAGTCATACCCTCATATGACTCAGACAGTATGCGCCCCTGGACCATCTGATGATGCCCAAATCCTTTCTTTGTCAAAGTGATCAGTGCTTTCCTTCTCCCTCTTGACCGGCTCCAAATTGTAAAGATGCCAGGTTGAAGAGATTTCTTTCAAAAAAAGTACTTTATTAATCCAAATGAAAAATCAAAACATAAAATTGATAAATTAATACCAGATCAATGTCTGGATAGGCTATATAGTCAATAACAGAAGTCCAAAATGCATTTCGCCTTATTAAAAGGCTTCCTCAGTTGGCTGTCATATCAGATATGACAGCCAACTGAGGAATCATTTCTTGTTAAAGTGGGCAATTAGAGGGCGTATTTTATATAGAAGATCATACTGCGGATGACTTTTTGGGGGCACGTCATATTAAAGTGCATAAATCCCCATTAGCATTGTCATTCCCCATAATTATTTCAATTCTGGGACACTGGTTGGGTTCCATCTCGCTTTCCTGGCGATAAGAGACTCTTGAATGTGTGCCAGGTACTGCTCAGCGTACAGATTAGTCTGGGTGACTATCTCCCCAAAAACAGCTGCATACAATCCAGCGCATTATAGCCAGACAGGTCAGCCTGTATGCCAGGATTGGCAGTGAACTCTAAGATGTCTGGTGAAAAATTATTATGGGGTACCCAGTCATCTGCGCCATGTTCAGCATCAGGGGAATCAGTGATTTCACCTGATGGTCCTGCGGTATCTGGCACATAGTCCCTGTCCCTGTGTCACTCTCTGAGGCAGTGTCGGTCGCCTCTGAGTCGGCCACTAACAGGGCATAAGCCTCCTCTGCGCTATACTTCCTAAGCATTGTGTACTATGGTACTACGGTAATAAACTTTAACTAAATAACTTTTTCTTTTTTTTACTTTTTTTTTCACTGCTAACTAGTTTATCACTAAATTCCCCAATTCCCACTAAATTCCACCCACCACAACTAACTAAATCACAATTAATAGAATAAAATATTAAAATTTAACCCACTAGGGTTACTAAAAAATCATATGTAACCTCTGAGGGTAAAAAAGTAAAGTACAGTAAAGTACTGTGATCTGTATTTTGATCACTGCTGGCAATACTACACAAACCTGGGAAGCAGAATTCCAACAAAGATTCAACGCTATATGCCAGCGGTACTGGAGCACCTCGGAGAATCAACAAAGCCACCAGAAATACCTGCACCCACGACAAAACCTCCAGAGAGAGCTCCAGTTCAATGCCTCACTCCTGAGCGGAAGACCCAGAAGGCCCACGGCACCACCCGCAGCCCAAGCGCCAGAATGCACCGCCGCTGCCTGAGATTCCACAACCTTCCACCAAAGTCAGCGAAAGCGGCTCATAGACATGAGAATCTGGGACCGGGCAAAACCTGAGGCCGTAATGATGTGGCACGACACGGCAACGAGGAAGATCTCCCAACATGACAGCGGTTCCAATACCGTTCCTCATCCAGACCAAAGCAGCACCATGGAGGTCACTCATTAGAGTGTACACAAGGGCACAGCAGCAGCCGGAGGAAAGGAAAGGAACCCCAACGAACAAAGCATCAACCTACTTGCCCACAATTAATGGCTCAACTATGCAGTGTGACTGCTTGAGGTTGGACTGTGCTGTACCCCTGGCTTGCATAGACTGACCGGGGCTCCTGGGCTCCGGGATTGAGCTGTGAATAAAGCCTCTGGCTGCTCGCTATCACAACTTGCCTGCACACCTATACACTTAAGTACAACTAGCATGGTTACATGCATATATAGTATAGCCTGTGATGCTATAAAATAATGTCAAGCATATCTTTTAACATTTACTTCTATCTTTAGTATTTTTACAACGCTATGTAGGCATACACCCAAATAACCAGCCTGCTAAATAGACATGACATGTAACCTCACAGTCTAACTGCAATAACGATAGCTCAGGTCTTGTACTGCATATCTTAGATAGGTACAGATGATTAACACATATTTTGCAATCATAGCAATGTTATGCCTGATGCACCTACTATACACATGTCTTACTATTACTCATGTTTTATCACTATTCATTCTCACTTTACATATAAAACGTGCACGTGTCTCTGTATACCCCACTGTAACAAATGTCATTGATATAAGCGAGTGGAATGCCTTTGGGGTACCACAAGCATGTCTTTTAAGCCTATATGCACGAAAAAATAAAGAATTAAAAAAAAAATACTACAAAAGTGCAACATAGTGTAAAAGTGTCAGTGCAATGCGCAATATCATTCTTTTTTTCTCTCCTTTTTTAGTAGGTTTTCAGTGTTTTAAATTTTTCACTTCCATATTTTATTATATGTTTATTTTGTATTTATATATATATACTATCTATTTTGATGTCTTTTTTTTATACATGCATATATTATGCACGTTGATGTAATGTCTGGGACAATTCATTGTTTTGTGATTTTCATCAGAAACAATGTTTAGGTAATATGCCATAAAATTGTGGACTTTTTACATTTGCATAAATATGCAGTCACTCAGATTTTAGGTTTCTAGTAAGAACCAATGATTAAGAGACCATTACATACAACGCCCAATATGGCAGCTTCAAAAGAACAAGACGGATGAACTGTGACGTTATCTGAGGATGCCACCCAGATGAAACGCGTCATCACGTCTTTGTGCGTACGACGCCATCACGCCATCACGTGGTCGTACAAAGCTCTGGTTCCCGAAAGAACTTCCTGCAGTGCTGACGACTTTGAAAGACCGCCAGTGCTAGCCACGGTTCTGACAGACTGTACTACTGAGGGGTATAAACTTCTACAAGGGATAAAGAGCGGTATCATATGCATGTGAACTTCTACTTATGTGGAAATAAAGCATACTTTTATATTCGGCTGCTGTCCTGATTACGTGCCAATATACAGTCCTGTATTTAGGACTAAAGCCAAAGAAGTTAGAGCAGACTTTTACTGCTCTCTCCTTGTGATTTTTATTTCATCCATTTACTTATTATTTTACACTATACAGTATTATACTATATTTTTGTCCCTTTTTCTCTTTTATGTATTATGTTCCTATATATCCCTGGAAGGAATATTGTGATACTCCAATTTTAGGAGATTTTGTGTAAGTTTCTCTTGTGAACTTATCACTTAATACACTTGTTAATTTGCACACTTATTTAATTTATTGATTTTGTACTGTTGACACTGTATTGTGCATTGCACTGACACTTTTACACTGTTACACTTTTATAGTATTTTAAAGGTATAGCGCACCTTTTTTTTACCTTGTATTAAGCATTCTAATATCAGGCATATAATAAAATGAAGTTCAGACACACAATATCTTCTAGGAATAGCTTTTATTTAATCAAGGACAAAGTGAACAACATTGAGGTCTCACAATAAGGCCTTTGTCTAGTTAACCTTGCAGAAGGAAAAGTAGATTCTACCAAACCAGGTTCCACTTCTAATGTTGCCAATGTAGATACATTTTCAAGAGAATTCTTCTGCTGGAGTCATCTCCAAACTTGGTATAATGGGTAATGCGTCGGATAGAAGACACCCTTGGTATCAACATAGGGGTCAATTCGGAGAGGGAAAGAAAGATAAATAATCCACAATAAAAAGGACCAAACAGAGAATCCCTTAATTGAAATAAATTATGTAAACCGTCAAGTATTAGTTTGTGCTTTTGGTTCCAAGTGTTAGTGTACGATAACTAAAAATCTCACTGATTCAAAAACAGAGGAAGTATTACTTTTGCAGTTAACACCATGTGATAATTGCACAAGATGGAACCTTATGGAACTTTAATATAGGATAGGTAATTGATGTTTTTCTTAGTATCTTTAAAATGGGAAAGTAATTCACATGCAAAATCCCTCACGATCTTGTCCACATATACATTGCCATTTTGAGTCAAATGATCTATCCTAGATACGTTTGGCCTACCTGTTAGTGTTGTAGAATTATTAGGCCTCTATAAATTTGTAAGGCCCCTTTAAATCCTCTTGCTATACCTCTAAGAGGCCCCCATAGTTTTACAAGGAAGCTTTGTCTATAGAACATAGAATTTGCATGTCAGCAAGAAATAGCTTTGATAAAATGTGTATTTACTAAAATCCTTGAAACTTAACCTTGAGAAACTAACAAGTGCCAGCTACGCTCCAAATGGATAGCTGCCAAAAGGCCCCTCCCGTCGAGTGAGCTCCTCATTTTAACAAAATGGCGCTAAGACCTGTAGGAGTTAAGAAATTACGTAGATAGTGACCTAAGAATGGGGAGGGCATTTTACTAACATCTTAGCACCTAAGCCAATTAACAATGTCTATTTGTCTATATCTTGATTTTCTTCAATGATGTAATAATGCCTTTATAAGGGTCTGCGCACCCATTTTCTGTCAGAAGCCATTAAACTTCTCTGAAGTTCTTTCATTACCCTGAACCTTGTGTCTCAGTGTGAATTTACTTCTGCGTGCACGCAACTTTATTATCTTTAATTTGGACAGGAACAGATAGTCATTCAAACTAATTGGTTTGCAGTAAATTATCTAGAACAATTGGCGCCCAACGTGGGGCTCTGGGCTATGTCCAGTCTGGGCAGCTGTCCAAGAAGACGCTGGGGGGGCTGAATCCTGGGGGAAGGAAAAGAGCCTGATCACCTCTGAATACACGGTAGAGATTGCTGCAGCACCTAGCCGGTATGTTCCTACCCCTGTGATTGACCTGTCCCAGTGTCTGTGACTGCTGCCGAGAGGACATCAAAGTCAGGTAATAACTTGCCCAGAGTCTTTGTATTGTTAATGATACCTAGTTTACCTGCATGTTGACTATCTGTTGCCTGGGTGTGTTTGTATTGGTATGTGTTTAACTTAGTACCCGGGGAGTGTAAGTGCCTGTTTAACCCCTTTTAGGTACCACATGCCTGTGGTAGTAAGGAAAAAGGGGGGTGGACCTGTGGAAGTTTTCCTGGGGGTCCTCTATTGCCTGTTTAACTCTTTTAGGAGCCACGTGGCTGTGGCTGTAAGGAAAAAGAGTAGGGGGAATCTGTGGAGGATGATGTAGACTCATTGCTTCCTGGGGGTTCCCCAGAGTGTCATTTTGACCGCTTAGCTAGCCTCATCGGACACTTCTTCTTGGTAAAATTCCAGCCTCGAGCGCTGAGGCAGGTAAGATTCCAATTCTTTAGGCTATACAGGATTCGGGTTGGAAGCTGTTGCTGTTTCCTGTGGCTGCTGGTAGTGAGACTTGCGGGTGGGTCCGCAACAGGGACACTACGAGGTTGAGGGAGGTGGCTTTTGGCCACACGAGTAAAGGCAAGGGATAAAACTGTTGAACTTATTTGAACTGTGATGCATGCACTGTATTTACACTGAAATGTTATTGTCTTAATTGTCTGTCACACAGATTCCTGTGTTTACTTCTATCTTACTCACTGTACTATTTACACTTTCCCCTCCTATTTCTCTTTCTCTTTGTTGAGAGAAGTGATTGGTCACACACTTCTCGCCACGCTCCAATCCGCGGCTACCACGGGTAGGCGGAATCAGTGACTAGTCTACGTTTTGGGAAGACGTACTTAAAGAGCTTGCTCTTAAAGTAGCAGTCGAGCACGGTAGACGTTCTGTTCCTTTCTCTCTCTATATCTGGGACGCCTTGTATAGGGAGGATGGGACAGAAGTTAGATAAACCCAGTAAGGGTTGGTTAGCATGTGATCTAGTGGAAGACAGAGAAGGAGAAGAGATGGTTAAGAAAGTGAGTAAGATTGCTAAAGTATGTGGAATTACCGTACCTCTGTGCGGCAGATTGTAGCCAGAGAGCTGGCGTAAGTTACTGACAGAAGAAAGGGAAGCTGTTGGACCAAGATTTGGTTTGTACAGCAGAAGCCTGATACCGAGTAGCAAGAGCTATTCAGCAAAAGGGATAGGTTGAGGAAGATATTGATCACAAAGGTTTAAGATTGTATGTATATCATAATAATTGTGTTACTGGGATGTTATCCCAGCAGTGCCCTGTCCAGGAGGTGACCACTTCCATCATCCTGTCAGTAATGACCGAAATGTAGCTGACCATGGTCACCATCCCACCCCAATCTTAAAACGCTGTGGGGTTTTTGTATTTTGTGTTAGCCATTACCCTGGTAGAGGGTGGGGGTATAAATGAAATGTTGTGTTTTTGTGTCTCTTTGCTTTGTAATGTAATTGTCCTTCTGTCTTGTTACTGTACAGCGTTGACATGGTTAAATTCGTGCTGGCAGGCAGTCTCTCTCTTGTTCCACTCAAATCCCCCTCTGCTAAAACACCCCCCCCTCCCCTCGCTTCTGTGAGACGGGGGGGGGGCGGAGGGGGGTGGTGACATGCTTGCGATTTAGGTCTGTCTCTTCGGTGTTCTGTAGAGTTATTCAGAAGCTACTGATAAGAGTATAAGGTACTGAGGATTGTGGGAGTGACGAGCTCACAAGATTGCATTCAGTGTTGAATACGGGATTTAGGAAGGTGTAGAGGGAATATGCGATGTTGTTAAGTCAGTATAAGAGGAGGAAAGTGATTAATGGTTTGAGGAAGATAAGGGAATTTGGTTGAATTCCGCGAGTTTATTTTGCATCATTTTATTATTTTAAAGTTATTTTAAAGTACATGTTTCTAGAAACAGCTGTATGGGCTGTTAAATGCATAATGTTCTCAACTGTCTTATTTAACCTGCCAGGTCTGTTCATAGTTTAGTATTTCATTTTGCAGAACGGAATGTTGCTTCTCTGACTTATTTTAATAGTTATAATATAGTGTATTGTTGAAAGTGACGTCACTTCCGCCCTTACCATGCCCACACCTCCTGTCTTCCTTTCCCACACCTATCATGGACGTCATCTCACTTCCTCCCTTGCTGTCATTTCCTTCCCCGCCCCTGTCATGGCTGCCTCCATCATGAGGCCTACCCCTATTATGCTCGTCCCATTTAGAGACATGTTGTAATGTTTCCCTGTATCAACAATGTGTCCGTGATATAAAAAAAGAGAAGGTTGCTAAAATGTAATTTGCAACTGTGGTGTGACCTACAAATGAGATCTGTTGGACACGAATATAAGAGCATAACAGCTGATTATCCAGCTTCATCTTGCAACAAGGGAAATAGCTAAATAATGCAAGTTATTTTAAACATTGTATCTTTACTTAATCGAATCTTGCTAGTTACAGATCTTATGTTTACAGTAACATCCTTTACTTTAAATGATGGTTTAGCATTAGAAGGGTTTGTGACATGTTTTATTAACCCAGCCACTACTGGTTATTCATTTTAGTTACAGGGTGGTATAATTGTTATAGTCTAATTGATATAAATGATAGTACCGCAATAGTTAATGTTTTATCCAAAGACATATAGGAACTTTACTTAACTTACTATTAACCATTATTTATAATGATAGACATGTTCAGACTGCAAAAAGCTATGGCTAATGACATACAAAAGGGGTTTGAGTCAGTAACACAGCCCATACTGAGGAGAGCAAACCCGCTGATGCTTAATGCCCCTGCCATGGCAGTGTCTTCAGGGGAACAAGGGGGGCCTCTAGCTACTGTAATTTTACCCATTGAGGGCCAGCCCACCACTTTCCTAGTTGACACAGGTGCAGCCCGAAGTGTTCTGAGAGAACAAGACCTGCCCGATACCTCATTTCTTTCCAATATTGATGTCTCCTGTGTTGGGGTGGACGGCCTTCCAAGGCAAAGTCCCCTGTCCACCCCACTGCGGGTTGGTAACTGCCACAACTTGCTTGCTCGCTTTGTGGTATCTTCCACATGCCCCATTAACCTGTTAGGAGCTGATGTTCTTTCACGCCTGCAGGCATCCATCACCTTTACTCCAGATGGACAAGTGGAACTATCCACCCCTCTATCTGTCTCAGACACCTCAGCTTTGTGCTCCTTACCCCTGATGCTACATCTAGAAGAGCCTCATGGGGATGCAAAAGACCTAAGGACTAATTTCCCTGATTCACTAAAGACTGATGTTCCCAAGAAGCTGTGGTCCACAGGCCCAGAGGACATAGGCCATCTAAAGGTCCCGCCTGTGGTGGTAAAGCTCATCCCAGGCGTAAAATTGCCACGAAAATCACAGTATCCTTTGAAACCAGCTCAAGCTGCAGCCATTACAATTCAAATTCAAGCACTCCTGGAGAAGGGTGCTCTTGTCAAATGTGAATCACCATGCAATACTCCATTATTTCCAGTAAAGAAAAAGACTCCAAAAGGCGAACCAGAAAAGTACAGATTGGTCCAAGACCTCAGAGCAGTAAATGAAGCCACAGTTTTGGACACTCCAATAGTGCCCAACCCACACACTCTCCTTTCCGGCGTTCCACCCTCTGCCAAGTACTTCACTGTAATTGATCTAGCCAATGCCTTCTTCAGTGTTCCCCTGGATCCAACTTGCCAATATCTGTTTGCTTTCACACATGACAAACAACAGTACACATGGACTGTCATGCCCCAAGGGGCACAAAATTCACCAAGTCAATTTGCGAAGGCCATGTGCTCTATCCTTGATCCATGGCAATCTGACCATCCTGAGGTCGTCCTGCTTCAATATGTGGATGATTTGCTGCTTTGTGGAGATGATATACCCACAACAGAACAATGCTCACTTAATCTTCTTTGCTACCTAGCAGAACAAGGATGTAAAGCTTCACGTCTCAAGCTGCAATTCTGCCAACCTACTGTTATTTTCCTTGGCCATTGTCTGTCTCAGGGAACCAGACATCTTACCCGTGACCGAGTTAGAGCGGTACTGGACATTCCACCTCCAAGGACCTCGAAGTCACTACACGCCTTCCTAGGCCTCATTTCCTATTGCCGAGCATGGATCCCAGAAGCCTCACTCCTTATGCAACCTCTTTATGATGCTCTCAAGTCAGACCCATTTTGCTTGTCCACAGAAGCCCTTGACAACTTCTGTTCTCTCAAACGTGCTATTGCTTCTGCTCCTGCTCTTGGCCTACCAGACTATACCAAACCCTTCAAATTGTTTGTTTCTGAAAGACAAGGCCATGCAACAGGAGTACTCACTCAGGCCCATGGTCCTGGAGGCCGCCAAAGGCCTATTGGATTTTTCTCCTGCCAACTGGATATTGTGGCCAGAGGACGTCCCTCTTGCCTTCGGGCCGTCTTTGCTGCCAGAGAGCTCATTGAAAGAACTGGAGATCTTGTCCTTGGCCACCCCCTGGTTGTCTTGGCCCCTCATGACATTTCTGCCATAGTCAACCAGGTCCAGCTTAAGCATGTTACTCCTGCCAGGCATCTTCGCCTTCAATGTCATCTTTTGTTGCCTGACAACATTACCCTCCAAAGATGTCAAGTTCTCAATCCGTCCACTCTTCTGCCACTCCCTGAGGGGGGTGTATACTACGGATTCATCATGGACGAAATTTATGTTTCTCTTCTCACTGGCACCATCAAGAAGGAAATGCATCCCAACCTATCCTTTTATGATGGACAAGCACTCCTTCATGACGGAGCAGGACATGCCTTCTGTACCATGTGGTACAAACCAAACATCACTCCTGAACCCTGCTATGAAGATGAACTCTATAAGCTGGTTGAAGTAAAACTCACTGCACAAGACTTCTACTGTGATTCTGAAGGCAACAGTATGGTCTTGATTCATCTACCTCCGGAACTCAAGCATTTGTACCGTCATTGGGACACTGCCATTCCACATGTCCCTGTGACCAAGTTGAAAACAATATCATGGAATGATCTTGGGCCTATGGCAAAAGCATGGGCCACTATGGACGAATCACAGCTACAGGAAAATGGTGTTGTCAAATATCCAACAACTGACCCTAAAAGCATGGCCGCGTCATTTCCTGGAGAATGAGTTCCAAGATTTAACCATAGTGAATGAATACGACCCAGATACACCTCATGACTGTTTTGAACAGATGAAAATGGAAACAACACATCTACCAACTGTGCATGAAGACCCATTGGTAGATCCCGATCTCACCCTGTTTGTGGACGGCTCAAGATATGCTGATGAAGAAGGAAGATACCATACAGGATATGCCGTAACCACAACAGATGAAATTGTCAAATCATCATCTTTACCATCAACTATGTCTGCACAAGAAGCTGAATTGCAAGCCCTGACTTCAGCATGCAAGATCTCTGAAGGAAAGCGCGCCAATATCTACACGGATTCAAGATATGCACTGGGCGTGGCTCACGACTTCGGATTAATTTGGAAAACAAGAGGATTTCTTACCACCACCGGTACACCAATCAAGCACGGTTCCGCAATCAAGGAGCTGATGGACGCCCTCCTACTCCCAGAAGAAGTGGCTATTTTGAAGATAAAAGCACATGGGAAGTTGGACTCAGATGAAGCAAAGGGCAACCATCTAGCTGATCAGGCTGCAAAACAAGCTGCAAAAGAACCACAGGAAGTGGAAAGAAGAGTGTCCGGAAATGAAGAAACTCCCATATTTACTCTGCAGACTCTTCCAACTGACCTGAAAATCCTGCTGGAACAACAGGCTACAGTTGCCCCTGAAGAAATACAGAAGTGGAAACAGAAAGGGGCAGTTCTGAAGGATGGAGTGTACTCCAACAACCTCAATTTCTGCCTCCCTAAGAATTTGTACCCAGCAGTCGTACAATGGGCACACAGACCTGCACATTTATCAAAGGATCTAATTAATGCTCTTGTACAAAAATACTACCTCATTGTCCCCATACGAGATTCTATTTGGGACTGCACCTAGGCTAGGTTGCTATTTTCCCCAACAACTACAACTTCAAACTGATGTTTTAGTAGATTATGTAACTGAACTCGCAAATGCTTTGAACAAAATCCATGCCCAAGTTTTCTCTTCAATTCCAGATCCTGATTCTGACACAGGCAACCACAGTCTGCTCCCCGGTGACTGGGTTCTGGTCAAGAAATTTGTGCGAAAACACACCCTGGAACCAAGATTTGACGGACCGCTCCAAGTTCTCCTGATCTCCCCTACCTCTGTCAAATTGGCCGGAAGGCCTAACTGGATCCACGCTTCCCATTGCAAGAAGACACCTGCCCCAGAGGAAGCTAACTCTATGCAACCATGTGCCTCTGGTACATTATCTCCTTAGTTGGCCTCCTTAAAGCCCAGCAGGTGGCCATCACCAAAGATGCTAGTGGGTACACCTTCTGGTATAATTCATCATGTACCCATGTGGCTACATTCACTTTTGATTACTGTGATATTGTAGAGTGCCCATTCCCTAAGTCACAGATTCAAGCCATTTATAAAGATATACCACAAGCAAAAGACCCTTATGTTTATGTAGTAGATGAACAATGGGGTTATGACTGTAACTACTGGGGGGCTGCGGGATGGAATACTGGGCCTGCCTGGGGTTATAAACCCAAAAGTTCTTTATCTAAAATAGACAATCAGGGTAGATCCCTCCTTCAAAGAATGACTTTAAGAAAGCCTGGAGGAAGTACCCCTATGAAATTAATGTTAAATATTGAACATCCTGGCCCCGAGGATGCAGACCGATATGTAATGGGAATGTATTGGAAGAAAGGTTCCTACAACAAATTAGGTCATTTCTACCTCAGAGATATGTCCCACTCTCCAGAGTGGCAAGGGGCTGATCATATGGTCCCAAATCCGCTAAAACCACATATCCAGTCCTTTAAAGATATGATGGCCATCGCTAACCCCACTTTTGAAGATACCATGGCCGCTGAAACTGGATTCAATGACATTAATCTGTGGTTAGAATGGATGAGGTATAATGCTAACAAACATAATAAAACAGCATGTTATGTATGTGGCGGTGCCCGACCCCACCTTGGCACCGTCCCCCTAACTCTCCCTTTAGAGATAGAAGATTGCTTCTTAAGCCTTTTTGCCTACCAATATGACTTTAATAGGTCCCTCTGCATGGCATGGACGGCAGAGTACCCTCTCTTAGTTGAAAATGTTAAGCCACCAGATGGAATCACAGTCTATAGAGGTAATTACACTTGTTATGCCGTGTATGACGGGATTGGTAAATTCATGGGTAACTTTTCTAAAGGTTATTGCGCCACTTACAGAACTGTTCCTATACGCCTGTTGCAACACCATACCAGGTCATTGGGGGATATTTACTGGTTATGTGGGGATCTACAGTTAAGATCTAGGCTGGAAACTGAGTGGTGGGGTGAGTGTACCCTGGCCAAAGTTATCATGCCCATTCATATTATTTCTGATAATCATCATGACACATACGACCCTCCACATACATCAGCCAGAGTAAGGCGCGAAACCCCAGTAAAAGGCAGTTTTGACCCCACATTTACATAGATGCCATTGGGGTGCCTAGGGGGGTACCTAATGAATTTAAAGCTAGAGATGAAGTAGCTGTAGGTTTTGAATCACTTTTTACCATAGTCACTGCCAACAAAAACCTTAATTGGATTAATTATATCTATTACAACCAACAGCGCTTCGTGAACTACACCAGGGATGCCCTCCAGGGCTTGGCCGAGCAATTACAGGCCACATCCCAAATGACCTTCCAGAACAGACTGGCCTTAGACATGATCTTAGCCAAAAAAGGGGGGGTCTGTAAAATACTACCCGACACTATGACTTGTTGCACTTACATTCCAGAAAACACAGGTCCTAATGGTAAAGTCACTCTGGCCATAGCTAAATTAAATAGACTCTCAGAAGAGTTAAAGAGAAACTCTGGAGGTACTGATCCCTGGGAAAAATGGTTTGGTTGGATGACTGGTTGGCAGAGAGCTTTAGTCCAGATTGGTATTGCCTTACTAATTTTTCTTTTTATTCTCGCTCTTCTCATTTGTTGTGTCCTCCCATGCCTAAGGAAATTCCTGCAGAAAACTGTAGACCAAGCAACACCAACCTTCACTCATCTGACAATCGATGATCAAGACCTCATCTCACCCTGTATTCCGCTACAAACTCTCCCTTATACTGATGAAGTGCAGAAAGTCTAGGAAGGGACAGTACAGGGACAGCGTCCGCCTTTATGGGTAGACTGCCGTACGGAGAAGTAGTGGATAAGCCACTATGGGTTACCAGCGGAGTGAAGAGTGTTCCTGAACCGTACTGACGGATGTGCTGCAGCCTGTTAGGGTCAAGAGAGGGATAGACTTGCACTTTGCATTAACACTAAGTCAGCGGTCATGGGGTTTCTGTGTCTTTGGGCTAATACTTCTTCTGATACTAACAAATAAAGTTTTGTCTTTTAGCAAATAACATTTTAGGGGGGACTGTTGTAGAATTATTAGGCCTCTATAAATTTGTAAGGTTCCTTTAAATCCTCTTGCTATACCTCTAAGAGGCCCCCATAGTTTTACAAGGAAGCTTTGTCTATAGAACATAGAATTTGCATGCCAGCAAGAAATAGCTTTGATAAAATGTGTATTTACTAAAATCCTTGAAACTTAACCTTGAGAAACTAACAAGTGCCAGCTACGCTCCAAATGGATAGCTGCCAAAAGGCCCCTCCCGTCGAGTGAGCTCCTCATTTTAGCAAGATGGCGCTAAGACCTGTAGGAGTTAAGAAATTACGTAGATAGTGACCTAAGAATGGGGAGGGCATTTTACTAACATCTTAGCACCTAAGCCAATTAACAATGTCTATTTGTCTATATCTTGATTTTCTTCAATGATGTAATAATGCCTTTATAAGGGTCTGCGTACCCATTTTCTGTCAGAAGCCATTAAACTTCTCTGAAGTTCTTTCATTACCCTGAACCTTGTGTCTCAGTGTGAATTTACTTCTGCGTGCACGCAACTTTATTATCTTTAATTTGGACAGGAACAGATAGTCATTCAAACTAATTGGTTTGCAGTAAATCATCTAGAACATATATATATATATATATATATATATATATATACAAATGGGGATGTTACCTTAGCCCAACATCCAGGGGTTGTTACCAATATAGCAATATACTGTGCCATTGGTTCTTTTTCTTTTGTTTTCTCCTTACATAGTTGTTGAGAATTGGATGCCTAATACAAGGAGTACCCATATATTATACCGTCCACAAGCTAAACAGCAGAGCTCTTGGTAGCTCTAAAGAGTGTGAGTTAGTCTTTTATTGGGTTTTTACATTTTGATATATTGCACTATTATCTTTTCCTATTCTGTTTTGATTGAGGTTGTTTTGATTGAGGTTGTATATTAACACAATATTGGACCTCTCTAAGTGTATGTATAAATACTGTTTTGCTATATACACATTCAATTTTTGGCGAGGTTTACCACATCGTTTTTTCTTTCACTACAATACCATTCTAGTTTTGTCTATTCACATATCTTTAGAGCTTCGTGGTACAGCAGTGTATCACTCCATCAACTCTCATAGACATTGGTGAGTGTAGGCTGCAAGTCCCAGCACTCTTGGTCAGTTGGACAGTACACAGTATCTGTAATGAAACAAATCTAGACGTAACATTTTAAAATAGCACTGTAATGACATAGTGAATTCACGGCTATTATAGATTTAATCTTTGCCTCTTGATGTTTTAATAGAAAGATTTTAAGTGCACAGCCTAAAATTTGAGAATGTGATAGCGGTAATAAAGTGACAATTCTAGTAAACCGGAAACCGTACTGCAAAATCAGGCAAGCTGTGACTATAGCAATGTTGGTTGAATTTTTCCAAATCAACTATATTTTCCCAACTTTGGCATTTTGGTTTTCAGTTAACTCCAAGTTGGTGTTTAGTGAATAAACTCCAATAGTTTGAAGTGAAAGTACACTTTCGAAAGTATTTCTAAGTATTTCAGCTTCCTGGTTTATTGGGTGTCTAGCAGAGATGGTTGCACACACGTGATTAGGAAAACTGTATTCCATGATCAGGGTTTGAACCTATATATATTGTTATGCAGTTTTAATTTTAGCTTATTTGCTTGCAGATCTACATGTTGTTTTTCTGTGTAGTACTGAAATACTCCAGGAATATTTGTCATTATGTGTTAATGGGATACTCACTGGAAACTCTAATCATGTGCACTTTATAAAAATAAAAGAAATATTAACTAACAATCAGAGGAATAGATGGACATTGTTCTCAAAAATACATATTAATCTCAAGCATAATTTGTTTTTGTTTTTTTAAAAAGTGTTTTTTTTTTGTATAATTCATTACAAAGTCGCAATACTCATTTTGGAGTTGCGAAAAAGGCTGAAGTCTCCTACCCTAACTATATACTTAAATATTTTCCCTTGGCATTAGTAACTGCTGCACTTATGCTACACTTACAGCTGCATCTCTCCTTCAGTGTTGGCTAGTAAACCTTTAAGGTAACAGTGAGCTAGACTTAAAGGAACACTATAGGGTCAGGAACACAAACCTGTATTCCTGACCCTGTTAAAACCACTATCTAGCCCCCTGGCTCCCCCTTGCCTCCCTAAATATAGTAAAATCTTACTTGTATTCAAGCCTGCAGCTGCTGGCACAGCCCTGTCTGCCTCAGACCTGCCAGCTGCCTGCTGACATTATCAGAAGTGGTGGTCTGAGCCAATCACAATGCTTCCACATAGGATTGGCTGAGACTGTCAAGGTGGCAGATCAAGGGCAGAGCCAGGACAATTTGAACACAGCCCTTGCCAATTAGCATCTCCTCATAGAGACAAATTGAATTAATGCATCTCTATGAGGAAAGTTCAGTGTCTGCATGCAGAGGATGGAGACACTAAATGGCAGTGCTGCTCACTGTGCTTCCAGGTGCAGTGCTGCCCACTGAGCAGCACTGCCCCAGGAAGCACCTCTAGCAGCCATCTGAGGAGTGGCCAGTGGAGTTATCAATAGGCTGTAATGTAAACACTACATTTTATCTAAAAAGACAGTTTTTACAGCAAAAAGCCTGAAGGGAATGATGCTACTCATCAGAACAAATGCAATAAGCTGTAGATGTTCTGGTGACTACAGTGTCCCTTTAACTCATGGAATTTGACTCCACCCCACTCTATAAAATCTCACCTTTAGATCTGTTCTAGTCAAATGAAATATCGAAATAAACTGTAATGTACCCATACAGTGCTAAGTACTGTTAGTACTATACAAGTAAAATATACCCTATATACCTACTGTACTTATTGTACCTCCTCTGCAGAAATTAAACCTATAAAGTAGTAAGTACATCTGTTAGCTTTGTATAAATAAAATATACATTAATAGTAATAAGAATTAATCATGAAAGAATTAGTCATTTACTTTACTAATTTTCAGTGCGTTCGTGATAAATCCTGCTTGCTTACAGTTAAAAATCTCAGACATATAAATGTTAAATGTCACATGATAAATGTTGCTGTGATTCTTATGAATAGGGCGTCTCGATGACAGCTACGTGATCAAGTTTGTCAGGGACAAGCTGAAATCGATGCCATGCCAGAACCAGGGCTATGTACTTGATGGTTATCCCAAAACTTACGAACAAGCAAAGGAGCTTTTCAGCTGTACGTATTTTCACTGTACAGAGAATCTTTTCGTTTATGTGCCGTGCAATAATAGAATCATGTTCCAGTGTCAAATTTTATTTTTCTTACTTGTGTCTTCCAGCAGAAGAAGGGGGAGAGGAGGAAAAAAGCAGGGGAAAAATTCCATACTTCGATAAAACCATCACTCCAGGTTTGTTCTAGATTTACAAATGGGATACAGTTTGTCCAATTTGTATGTTCTTAATTTTTTTACCCCCTATTTAGTTGTCCAAATTTAATTTGTTCCTCAATTCTAAAGCTATGGAGAACTCTCCATGGTTTTGGTAGAATTGTATAATCAACAACTGCAACATGGGTGTGTTTGTGTGCACATGCATTGCGCGTTCATGTTACTTACAACGTAATAGACGGGAGTCTTCTTTGAGCCTTGATCATTATGAAGCAATGGCCAAGTGTCAAACATTACCCATCGATGAGCAACATCAAACTCAAATTCCCAAGATGATTTGAGGAATGTGCCACCAAGCTTCATTCCACCCAAAACTTGTCTGCACATTATATTGTGTGGGCTTTGAGCTTTAAGGTTCCTAGAATTTAATGTATACCTGTCATGCCACTTTCTATTAAATTAAATTCTCTTCAGATGTCATCTACACATTATGGTAGCCAAATATCTAGCATATACAGTATCTCACAAAAGTGAGTACAGTCCTCACATTTTTGTAAATATTTTATATTATCTTTTCATGTGTCAACACTTTTTGATTGGGTAACTAAAATTATAGATCAGGATGGTGCAGTAGACATTGCTTACCTAGATTTCAGTAAGGCTTTTGACACTGTTGCACATAGAAGGCTTATCAATAAACTGCAATCTTTAAGTTTGGATTCAAATATTGTTGAATGGGTAAGGCAGAGGCTGAGTGACAGGCAACAGAGGGTTGTAGTTAATGGAATATATTCGAAGCTTGGACTTGTCACCAGTGGGGTACCTCAGGGATCTGTACTTGGACCCATTCTCTTTAATATTTTATTAGTGATATTGCAGAAGGTCTTGATGGTAAGGTATGTCTTTTTGCTGATGATACTAAGATATGTAACAGGGTTGATGTTCCAGGAGGGATAAGCCAAATGGCAAATGATTTAGGTAAACTAGAAAATGGTCAGAATTGTGGCAACTGACATTTAATGTGGATAAGTGCAAGATAATGCATCTTGGATGTTAAAACCCAAGGGCAGAGTACAGAATATTTGATAGAGTCCTAACCTCAACATATGAGGAAAGGGATTTAGGGGTGATTATTTCTGATGACTTAAAGGTAGGCAGACAATGTAATAGAGCAGCAGGAAATGCTAGCAGAATGCTTGGTTGTATAGGTAGCGGTATTAGCAGTAGAAAGAGGGAAGTGCTCATGCCATTGTACAGAACACTGATGAGACCTCACTTGGAGTATTGTACACAGTACTGGAGACCGTATCTTCAGTAGGATATTGATACTTTAGAGAGAGTTCAGAGAAGGGCTACTAAACTGGTTCATGGATTACGGGATAAAACTTACCAGGAAAGGTTAAAGGATCTTAACATGTATAGCTTGGAGGAAAGACGAGACAGGGGGGATATGATAGAAACATTTAAATATATAAAAGGAATCAACACAGTAAAGGAGGAGACTATATTTAAAAGAAGAAAAACTACCACAGCAATAGGACATAGTCTTAAATTAGAGGGACAAAGGTTTAAAAATAATATCAGGAAGTATTACTTTACTGAGAGGGTAGTGGATGCATGGAATAGCCTTCCAGCTGAAGTGGTAGAGGTTAACACAGTAAAGGATTTTAAGCATGCGTGGGATAGGCATAAGGCTATCCTAACTATAAGATAAGACTAGGGACTAATGAAAGTATTTAGAAAATTGGGCAGACTAGATGGGCCGAATGGTTCTTATCTGCCGTCACATTCTATGTTTCTATGTTTCTATGTTTCTATGAAATGACACTCTGCTACGATGCATGTATAACAGTGTACATTTGCTGTCCCCTCAAAATAACTCAACACACAGCCATTAATGTCTAAACCGTTGGCAACAAATGTGCGTACACCCTTAAGTTGAAATGTCCAAATTTAGCCCAAAGTTTCAATATTTTGTGTGGCCACCATTATTTTCCAGCACTGCCTTAACCCTCATGGGTATGGAGTTTACCAGAGCTTCACAGTTTGCCACTGGAGTCCTCTTCCACTCATTCATGACGATATCACAGAGCTGGTGGATGTTAGGTTGCGCTACCCCACATGCTTGGCCAGTCCATCACCTTTACCTTCAGCTTCTTTAGCAAGGCAGTGGTCATCTTGGATGTGTGTTTGGGGTCGTTATCATGTTGGAATACTGCCCTGCGGCCCAGTCTCCGAAGGGAGTGGATCATAATCTGCTTCAGTATGTCACAGTACATGTTGGCATTCATGGTTCCCTCAATGAACTGTAGCTCCCCAGTACCGGCAGCACTCATGCAGGCCCAGACCATGCTCCATGCTTGACTGTAGGCAAGACACACTTGTCTTTGTACTCCTCACCTGGTTGCCGCCACACACGCTTGACACCTTGTGAACCAAATTAGTTTATCTTGGTCTCATCGGACCACAGGACATGTTCCAGTAATCCATGTCCTTAGTCTGCTTGTCTTCACTAAGCTGTTTGCGGGCTTTTTTGTGCATCATCTTTAGAAGAGGCTTCCTTTTGGGACGACAGCCATGTAGACCAATTTGACGCAGTGTGCGGCGTATAGTCTGAGCACTGACAGGCTGAACTCCTACCCCTTCAACCTCTGCTGCAATGCTGGCAGCACTCATACGTCTATTTCCCAAAAGACAACCTCTGGACATGACGGTAAACACGTGCACTCAACTTCTTTGCTTGACCATGGCGAGGTCTGTTCTGAGTGGAACCTGTCCTGTAAAACCATTGTATGGTCTTGCCCACCATGCTGCAGCTCAATTTCAGGGTCTTAGCAATCTTCTTATAGCCTAGGCCATCTTTATGTAGAGCAACAATTCTTTTTTTCAGATCCTCAGAGAGTTCTTTGCCATGAGGTGCCATGTTGAACTTCCAGTGACCAGTATGAGGGAGTGTGAGAGCGATAACACCAAATTTAACACACCTGAGACCTTGTAACACTAACGAGTCACATGACACCGGGGAGGGAAAATGGCTAATTGGGCCCAATTTGGACATTTCCACTTAAGGGTGTACTCAGTTTTGTTGCCAACGGTTTAGACATTAATGGCTGTGTGTTGAGTTATTCTGAGGGGACAGCAAATTTACACTGTCATACAGGCTGTACACTTACTACTTTACATTGTAAACTGCAACTGGAAAAGATTTTTCTAAGTTAAGATTTCAATAGCAGGTCCATTTTAATATCAGTTACCAGGGAAAGCGTCCTTACTATAGAATATTCTACTTAATTAACTTAAGGTGAAATATGGCAAATGGGGAATACATTTTGTATACGTGTATCACAGTAGTTCCAATGAAAAAAAAACACTTTGTCTATATTCTGTTTCCATGTATTTACAGATTATGTTATTTCTCTGGATGCCTCAGATGAGTTCCTTAAAAATCGAGTTATAAATCTTCCAGAAAGCGTAGTAGCAGGAACACACTATGCCCATGATCGTTTCCTTCAAGCTCTGCATACGTTCCGTGATTTGAACACAGAAGATGAAACTGTTCTTAACTATTTTGATGAAGCCGAAATCCATCCACAGCACATTGGTATAGTAAATAACCCTATGGGCCTGCATAAGTTATATAGATGTTATACTGGTACAGTATCATTGAACTCTTGTGATAACAACTTTATGTTATTAGAGTTTATTACAATATATTAGTGATATAAACTTTATATCAGTAGATTATATTAAAGTCTATAAGTTATTTAATTATATAACTGTTAAATTATTTGAAGTTATGTAGTATCAGTGTTCTAGTGATATCTACTGTAGGTCATTAGAATATATTAGTGTCCTAGTGATATAAACTCTATTGGTGCTCGCCTGATAAAAATGTAAAAGGGACACTACAGACCCCTAAAGCACTTTAGCTTTCTGAAAAGCTTTGTGTTTGTAGAGTGTGTCCTATTTTTTCATTTTGCAAAAAGTGCAGATTGCAATAGAAATCGACCCTTTTCTATATTAACCTGTTT
>OW240916.1:142538794-142566045 GCA_933207985.1 Pelobates cultripes | reverse complement strand
TTAATTTTATCTATAATTTATCAATAACACAGGTCTGTGCCTTATATCCTTTCTGTATAGTGCTGCTCTCTGTCCCAGGATATTATACACACATATACCTGTATTATACAGCCAGTACTCCCTGCATAGTGCTGCTCTCTGTATAGTACAGGTCTGTGTGTATAATATCCTGGGACAGTCAGTGCTCCCTGTATAGTGCTACTCTCTGTATAGTACAGGTCTGTGTGTATAATAACCTGGGACAGTCAGTGCTCCCTGTATAGTGCTGCTCTCTGTATAATACAGGTCTGTGTCTGTATAATATCCCAGAATAGTCAGTGCTCCCTGTATAGTGCTGTTCTCTGTATAATACAGGTCTGTGTATAATATCCTGGGACAGTCGGTGCTCCCTGTATAGTGCTGCTCTCCAGGAACTAGAAGAATCAGAAGCAGTGGAGTGGTGACTGAAGCCTCAATCTTAGACATTAACATGTTGAATTGGTGGCATGAAAATGTCCATTAAATCTCCCTGAAATTGTGAGTGCCTGAGATTTTTTTCCTATTGGCAGTGTTACTAGCAGGAAAAAGCTTTTTTAAATTTGGGTTGTGATCATTTTGATAATTGTTCCTGATATTGACTGAAAGTAAAAAAAACATTATTGATTGTTGTAGTAATAATGGATACGCATGACATGCGCAACGTAGTATCACGGCATGTTGGTACCCATTAACCAAACCCCAATAAACCACAGACACCAAATAATACTGGTGGAATTATTTGTCCACAGCTTTATTACATATATAATCATAAATATAACAATAGGAGTGATTGCCAACAACTATTACAGCATATTAAAACCATAATCCCCATACATAGTCTCTTCAATGACCCAACCTTAAACATGATATAACAATTTATATAACACATAACATAAATAAACATAACATGGCCATCCATACGACCCCTATTCCAATAAACTGCTGGGGTGTACCAAGACACCCCTACACCACCAGGTTCAGAGCCACCAAGGAACTTGAACCTACCAACCAGGTAAACTCCTCCACCAGGTTTGTAGCCACCAAAGAGCTAGAACCTACCAACCAAGTAAACTCCGGCGTAAATCACGTGACTGCGGCCCCGCTTGTGCTGTTGGCAGTTGAAGACTTAACCAGCTTGAAGCATTTGGCAAGCCCTTGAGCCCCCCCACATCCAGAGCATTCATGCTTGAATCTGCATTAGGCCCCCCATTTACACTGGCTCTCATTAAAGAGCCAGCACAAACCTTTCTTCTGACCGCCAATGAAGAGGTGACTGCGCTCTTGCTGGCCCCACCATGGAAGGTTGCACCCTTCTGCGCCATCACTTATTTCATCCAGAGTGGCAGGTCCATCTGGTCCCATCACACACCTGGATTAACGGACAAGCGCTGCCAGAATTGCTCGTCATACCACCACCATGCCAAGCCCCCATAAGTCTGATAAGCCTTCCAGTCCCGTCTAGATAGCAGAACAGCTGGGAACAACGGTCAAGAGATTTCTCCCCCAACACGCTTGGTAGGATACAAAAGGCCCTGAGCCTATTTCCAAACAATTTCGGTATCTTCCGATACCTTCGCCATTTCTCCTCCTCCTTTTTCTTATATTTTTCCAGATGAAGGTCCGGAGAGTCGTTGCCACGCAATACTTCTTCAGCCTGGTCCCACGCGAGACCTTGGGAGAGCGGCTTGCAGACCTGTGGGTTAAAGATAGCCTGGGTAAAATGTTCACCGGTGACCTCACCCGTCCTCCCTCGCCCCAGTCGTGAAACCCTATTGCAGCCCCTGCCGAGCTGGCCCAAATGGCCACCCTGCATCACCTGCCGAGGTTGTGAGCTTTGCTAGAGGACCTGGAAGCGCTGCACCAAGAACCATGTCTCCTGCCTGGGGATGCTGCTCACTCCCTGCTGTGATGCCTAGCCGCAGGGCTCCCATCCCCACTGCACCTCCTAGAAGTGGATCGCCTGTCAACATGGCACTAGTGCCTGTCCATGTGACGCTCCTCTCTATCCTCATCCCTGCATGTGCTACGCCTCGCCTGAGAGCGCCCCCTCTGGCCCTCCTGTGCAGCCACACACCCACTGTCCCTCTCTGCTGCCAGCCTGGCATGCTGTTGCTGCTCAGAGTAGTGCACCTCTGACCCTAGCTGAGCTGCGTCTGTGACCTGGCTCTCAGCCCCCCCAGTGTACACTACACCCTCCACTGGCCATCCCAGTCCAAGCCTTGCTGCCTGTCACCATGCTAGCAGCCACAATCACCTCCCCAACCCAGCATTTGGGGCTGCTCCTTCCAACCAATCTCCTCCCGGTGTAGTAAAGGCCCTGGCCTACTGTCCCCTGAGCCCAGGGTCCATCCCTGCTTGCTCCAACCCGGAGTTTGTAACTGGGCCCTTGGGGACCATCCTCCCGCGAGACTTGCGCCCGCCAGCCATCGGAAGGTGGGGGCTCTCCTGGATGCAACACGCACCACCTGATCCTGGCCTGCAGCAGGCGGATCCGCCGCTGCGCTGGACTCAATCCCCCCTGGCAGCCGTCGATGGGCATCAACGATGGGCGATAAGTCGGCACCTCACTGGGACTCAGGCGTTGCTTGTCCTCCATGCAGGCCAGCACCCCGGAACCTCAGCGGCAGTCGTGGACAGCCCTGCTTCCCCAATCCTCTCCTGTAGCCATGCAAAACCACAATCTCTCTCGACAGCACGCACTCCAGCCAGGAACTCTTCAGTTGAATCCATCTGGAAAACAAAGCAGAAAACCCACACAAGCCTGACAGACAAATAACAGGTAAGTGCAAATTTGATTAAGATTGCCACTACACAAAATGGCCGTGTAATATATGACTGACCTGAAACCCCAACCCCTCCGTTAACCTTCCCACTTAACTCTCCCATGCCTAACTCCTGGCCCTTGTCAAGGCCCATTCCCCCTGTTGCGCTATTCCATTGGCTACATAATTTGTATAGCAAGACAATAGCTATATATACATTTAAATATACATTTAGAGTAAATTAGCCAAACCTGACACCTAATAAATAGTCAAGATGGAGAATTTTGAAATCAGCTACTTTAAATGTTAAAATTCTGTTTTTAATGAACCAAGTGACTAGATATATCATGTTTTCAGGTACACATATAATTTATCATATTTATGAAAATGCATGAAAAGGGTTGCCCTGCAGTAGGTTTAATGCATATTTTGCAGGATTCTTCATTGCCTAATTACTTAATCTTATACACCTTCTTATAAATTCTACATACTACAGGGCAACCCTTTTCATATGCTGCCCATCAATATGGATATGTGATATGTGTCCCAGAAAACATGTTTAATCTTGTTAACCTGTCGATGAATATTCTGTATTTTAAAAAATAATATTTAGGCGTAGGATAAGACAGTTAAGTAGTTACTTTCTTTCCTATAGTTTATTAAGAACCTTTTGACATTTCAATTAGTTTTCTCATGTCAGTTGATATCAAGGGTAATGTTAAGTAGCCAGGGGCTTCAGCCCAAGGGTACATTTTTTTATATTTTTTTATTAAACAATCTGCCTTTGACATGTAAACCATTACACAATTATGATTATCAAGGACAAAAAGCATTAAAGTACATGAGTATGAATTTAACAAAGTCGAATAAATGGTCAAAGTGGCAACAGTACAGCTTGTGATTTTGAAAATAAGTAAAGACTGCTTTAAAAAGCGAGCTAGCTATAGAAATTAATAGACTGAATCGTACAAATAATGTAATAAGGTTACATTGAAGGGCAATGTTTTTCAAAGACTTATTCAGAAATGTAATGATAAGGATGATTTATGAGTGACATTGTGGGATTTTACTGATATTGCAAAACCTTAGTTTTGTAATACACATGAAAAATAGTTGTCATCATCTGTCTTTTTATAGACAATAAGATAATTCTTTAAAGTGAACCTGTTATAACTAGTATTGCAAAACCTTAGTTTTGTTATACACATGAAAAATAGATGGCATCATCTGTCTTCTTATAGACAATAAGATAATTCTTCAAAGTAAACCTGTTATGGAAACATTTACCTAAAAAATTAAATTGCTAAATTTGCTCCCATACACATTGAATACAATATATATATATCACAAAGATGCATGGTGTTAATGTAATATAAATAGATTTACTCCCTTTTCCTCTGTTCCATCGTCACTCCATGGGTGTTAATCTTAACTCCTGGCCTTCACCCCCTCCGCCTGCACTTCTCCTGCAATCTTGTTTGATTTGCTCTGCTTGTGATCCATCCCCAAGCAGGACAAATCTCGCCAGTGACATTATCACACTGGCTTCATTGCCAGCTTGCGGAAGTCTGAACTAAGTGATGTCACGTCACTCCCTTCCTGTACTCCCTAGCCAGCACTAGGCGCTCCGGCTAGGGAGTTTTCATAGCAACCACAGTGCATGCGCTGTGCTTGCTATTGGTAAAGAGCAAATGAACCTCCTGTAGGAGGTCTTTACTATTCTCCCTTGCTAGACAATGCCTTGGAATTGACTGACAGCTGGAAGAAAAGCCCTTTTTAAAATGTTTTTTTCTCCTAATCTATACATTTGCTAGCAAAACTGATAGCACATTGTAGAGATAACATTTTATGAACCATCTAATGAGCATAAGGTGTTTGGGGCAAGACAGGTGCTCTTTAAGACATTCTTTAAAGAAGCATTTACTATAATGTGCCATTAAATATTTGTTTAATGCTAATTGATAATGTGTTGTCCATTAATTCCTAGTGTGACGTATTCCTTGCTTTCTTTCTTTCCTTTTCTTATATATAGCTTTGAATTTTAAAAATGTGTTTTTATTGAGGTTATGTTTTTCATATATGTTCTCTTTTTGCCATCAAAACAGCCACAATTCATGATGGTATATGATGGTACATCTTCTCTCTATATACTCCATGCATTGCACATGGATGCTAGTCAATGTTCAGGATAGCAAAACATGTCAAGGTGTCTGGGAGTGGATTTCATGTTAAATACTAGTTTTTACACTGCACGCAATTCAAAACAACACACTGGAGATATACAAGGGTGAACCTGGCATGTTGTGATATGCAGGTATGCAGTGAAATTCAACTGTTGTTCCTTTACTGTGCTATGATCTAGTTGTCATGATTACACACCAAAACACTAATCCAGTGAATTGAAACAAAAATTACAAAATAACCAAACTTTTAGTTGGTGATCTTTTTTCAAAACAGCGATTTTTCTTTTAAAACTTGCTTATTGAATTATCTCTAGTGGTTTCGTAATTCCTAGTTTCCAGTGTTTTTTATTTTAAACCTGTGGTGCAAACATAAAATTAGCATCAGGGTATGTATAAAAGTTATTGGGAGGGTAGGAATTAAAAAACAAACAGGGTTATTCACTAAAGTGAGAATTGAAAGTAAATTTTAAAGGAACACTATAGGGTCAGGAACACAGAAAATGTATTCCTGACCCTATAGTGCTAAACCCACCATTTAGGTGGCTTGCCACCCACTAAGCCCCCTTAAAAGCAATTAAAACTCACCTTATTTCCAGCGCCGCACGGGTCCCTCCCCCTTGGTGACATCATAAGAATTGCAGATTTTTTAGCCACAAAAATACAAAAACTGAGGGCAGCGCAAACAATTTGCAAATGTGCACACCAAAGCATGTCCTTCCATTGATAAAAGGCATAACCCGAAACGTTTGTACCTTATGTCCTTGGTAATAAATCTTTTTGTAGCACTTGGTGTGTAAATTTGCAAATTGTTTGCGCTGCCCTCATTTTTTGTATTTTTGTGGATTAATTTACCCTGCTTGGAGCTGCAGAGGGAGGTGCCAGCAGCACCATAGGAAAAGTGTGTATCTTTATTTTCTCTGGGTACTGCAGTAACCCTTACCTCAGCTATATACTGGTTATAGCAGATTTTTTTAGCCCATGGGGAAAACATTGGATTGGCTAAAATCAGCAAGGGGGTGGGGCCAAACACGTTTTTGGCCAATCAGCACCTCCTCATAGAGATGCATTGAATTAATACATCTCTATGAGCAAAATTCAGCGTCCCAATGCAGTGCATGGAGACGCTGAATGGCAGTGCTGCCTACTGTGCAGCACTGAGCCAGGAAGCACCTCCAGTGGCCATCTGAGGAGTGGCCACTTGTACGTGTCCCTGGGGGTAATGTAAACCCCTGAAGGCATTTATCATACTCACCAGAAGAACTACATTAAGCTATAGTTGTCATGGGCGTCTGCAGGAATTTTTCCGGGGGAGAGGGGGGGGTGCATAATAGTAATGACATGCATGCTTGGTCCCTTTTTGACAGTGTAATGAAACGGAAGGGGCATAGTCATTATCACATAAAGCCAGGGTGAATGGCGTTTTTTACAACTATGGTGTCAGGAATACATGTTTGTATTCCTGACACTATAGTGTTCCTTTAAGCAAATTAAAGGAACATTCTGGTCACCGTAACAACTTCATCTAAATGAAAATGCTCTGATGCCAGGAAGCCCCTGGGTGGTCTCTTTCCTTTAAGGGGTTAAACCGCTCTCAAATGGTTTAACCCCAAAGGCTTCCTAAAGCTCCAGATCGCTCAGTGGTATTCAGCTTCTGAAATAGAGTGTCAGGAAGTGCAGATCAACATCAGGCATGGGTGCTGCAGATAGGCTAGAGTGGTCAGTTGACGCTTTAAGCCAATCGCTAGTTCCCGGTTTATAAAAATGTTTTGCTTTTTTATGAATGGGGAGCTACTGATTGGCTTAGAGTGCCAGCTGACCGCTCTAGCCAATCAGCGACTGATATTTTTTTTTACCTCGGGAGATTAGAAGGTCCAAAGTTTCCCTGCCAGGCCCAGGAACCAAAGCCTTATGATGTGGTGTCCAGAATAAAGTGGAGAGTTCACTTCACTTGTCCTTCCTGCTCCAATCTCCTTTTCTTCTCCTTCACTTAACATAGTCTTCTTTTTCTTCTGACACTATCTTCTCTCCTCCTTGGCTCTTTCTGCTCCTTTACCTTTCTGCTACTTTCTGCTTATTTTGCCCCCTTCTGCTCCTTTCTCTTTCTGATCCCTTTCTGCTCCTTGCTACCCTTTTCTGCTCATTCTCCTACTTTACCTTTGTGCTCCTTCTGATTCTTTCTGCTCCTTTACCTTTGTGCTGCTTCTGTCCCTTCCTGCTCCTTGCTGCGCCTTTATGCTCCTTGAAGACCTTACCTTCTACTTGCAGACCCATCCTGTAAGTGTGGGGGGGGGGTAAGTGCCCCCCATTGCCCCCCATTGCCCCCCCCCCCCGTGACTGCCAATGATAGTTGTTCTGGTGACTATAGTGTCCCTTTAAATTCAAGGTAAAAATAGCTGAATAGCTGAACTGGAAGCATAGCTGAACTAGAGAATGCATGTATTGCTTGGCTATTTTGACTTAAGATTTGAAATTCGCCTTGAATACTTTGAATTCTCACTGATAATAACCCTGAAATACTTTCATCTGCATGAAGATTAAATAAATCTGAGAAAGTGAATGAAATAGGATCTTATTTTGCACATTATTTTGCTCATGGAAGGATAAGTTAGCATAAAGAATGAAAAAAGAAATGGTGTTTTGCAATACTGCTTAGGAAAGTATGGTCTGATCATTAATATGCATTTTTGTGAGAATGAGCTTTACTGCATGACAATATTTCTATGTGGTTAGTTTAAGTGAATGTGTAAAAATGCATGCAGGCTGTTTATTGCAAAAATACCTACTAACAGTAAAAACCAGATGCTGAAACCTAATGGTTTTGAAAAGCTCTCCCAAAGATCTAGAATATTAATGCGATAAAAAAAATTCTTATGCAGAAAATACATAAGAGATTGGAAAATAATCTAAGTAGATTTTTTTATTACTTTCACCATTACTGAGGATGATAGGAGCTGAATTATTATTAGCATTTGTAATATCACATTATATATTTCTGTGTTTAATTTCCTTGGGCTGCTGTTAGAATGGTTAAATGCATTATAACGAGAGTTATTAAATCAAATGGGACCATCTGGAAGGGACGAGTAAGGTACCTGGGCAACTGTTAAGGAGTTGGATGGTGAAGACATCTGGCACTGTACTGAGCCATCATCTACATTAGCTTTGTCTCCAGTTAATAAACAGAAACATTGACAGCAGCAACTCCTCTCAGTTGGATTCACTTCACTCTGGAAATGGGTACATAAGTAAGATGTGATTAAACATGGATATTCACAAATTCCTTCAGATCTTTACATTCCATCTTTATCCTACAACTCATATTGATTTAAAGTTTGTGTGATCATTTTGTGGTTGTAGGAGTGAAGCTATATTCAGCTGTGATGAGGAACACGCGTTTACTTTGTAGACATGTAAAGAATAATACAGAAAATTTTATCATACTTACCGTAATTTTCTTTTCCTGGCTATTATTCATGGCAGCATCACTTATGGGTAGCTCTGCCCCAATCAGGAACAGGACAGGAAAAAGGTTCAATTAATCTGGACCAGACTGGGGTATAAAAGGTCCCTCCTCCTTCTATCCCACAGTCGAGTCCCAAAGCTTAAAATAATTTTAAGGTGGGGTTGCTGATGCTGCCATGACTAATAGCCAGGAAAAGAAAATTACGGTAACTATGATAAAATTTTCTGTATTCATGGCTAATCATGGCAGCATTACTTATGGGTCCCAAGCTTCACCATAGGGAGGGAAAAACACAAATAAAACCAAACACTCTACACCAGACGATGCTGAAATAAGTTTAATTTAGTTAGACTCCACAAAGGATAGAACACCTCTACCAAAGGCCGTAGAGGATGATGCCAAATCCAGTTTGTAGTGCTTGATGAAAGTAAGAGGTGAAGACCACATAGCTGCCTTACAGATGTCGTCAGATAGAATTTGCCCAAGATGTTGCTAAAGCCCTTGTAGAGTGAGACTTGATCTTACTAGGAGGAGTAAGGTTTTTCAACTGATAAGCCTTGATTATAGTATTGGAAATCCTAAGCCTCAAAGTGGAAGTAGAGTCCCTCTTCTGGGACCTATCGGAAGAACAAACAGATGTTGAGACTTCCGAAATTGTTGAGATACTTCGATGTACTTGAGTAGGAACTGTCTGATGTCCAATTGATGAAGTTTCACTTCCGATGGAGAAGGAGACGGATAAAGGCAAGGAATAACAATTTCCTGAAGGATGTAGAAATTCGAGACCA
Source organism: Pelobates cultripes (assembly GCA_933207985.1). Classification (NCBI taxonomy): domain Eukaryota; kingdom Metazoa; phylum Chordata; class Amphibia; order Anura; family Pelobatidae; genus Pelobates; species Pelobates cultripes. The sequence continues at coordinate 142,556,831 of OW240916.1, read as the reverse complement.
CTTTTGGCAGAAACTCTTGTCTAGGTCTCAAGACCACCCTGTCGTGGAACACATGAAAATGGTTCTCATCACAGGAGAATGCATGAATTTCTGACATGCGTTTTGCAGTAGTTATAGCCACCTGAAACAAGGTCTTATATGTTAGGAAGACAATACCCAGCTCATCTAATGGAGCAAAGGGGTTTTCAGACAAAACCTCCAGTACCATCAGTAAATTCCAAGGGGCAGAATAATTCCTGTTCGGAGGTCTTATATGGTAGTTGCTTTAAAAAATCTGGCAATTAGAGGATCTGATGTCCATGACCTGCATGAAGAAAATTTAGAATGTTGATATTAGAGGGCTGAAGAAAATCTGCATTATTATCTTGAGACCAGGAACAAAAAACCTCCCATATCTTATGGTAGCAAGATGAAGTTGACCCTTTTCTGGATTTAAGGAGAGTATTAACAATAGACTCTGAGATACCTTGAGCTAGTAGTCTCTCCTTTTCAAGAGCCATGCCCCCAATTTCAGCTGGCTGGGGTTGGGATGAACAGCCGGTCCCTGAGTCAAGATGTCTGATCTGTAAGGAAGAGGCCAAGGAGGTTCCAGGCTCATCTTGTTGAGGAGAGGAAACCAAGGCCTGCGAGGTCAAATGGCAATTACCTTGAGACCTTCTTTCCATATCTTTCTCAGCAGTCTGTAGGATAGGGAACGCGTACCCCAGATTGAATTTCCACGTAAGAGACAGGGCATCCTGTCCTGCTGCTCGATGATCCGCATGTAGAGAGTAAAACATTTTGACCTGAGTATTTTTGTATGATGCCATCAGATCGATCTGAGGTACTCCCCACCGTAGGGTAATTAACTGAAATAAATCTGGGTGCAACTTTCATTCTCCTTGGAGAATCCTTGTTCTGCTGAGAGAGTCTGCCAATAAATTTTCTGGCCCCGGCAGGTAAACTGCTCTCAAGCCTTGTAAATGGAGTTGCGCAAACTTCATTACAGGAGTCAGCTCCATCAGAAGAGAATTGTTTCGGGTGCCTCCCTGGTGATTTATATAAGAAGCAACCGCTCTGTTGTCTGTATGTACTTTCACCCAAGCATTCCTCAAGGAACTACGGAACCCCTTTAGTGCCCTGAGAACTGCTCTCATTTCTCTCAAATTCGAATGAAGCTTTGTCTCCTTCCATGGCCATGTTCCTTGAATCCATGAGTTGTTCAGGTGTGCACCCCATACCAGAAGGCTGCCATCTTTTGTTATAGTTATCCAAGCCAGTTCTTCCAGGGGGAAACCTCGAAATAGGTTTTCTTCTTTTGCCACCAATACAGATCTTTTGAGATACTCGGGAGGAAACGAATCCTCTGATCCCAACTGCCCTTGAACTGTATGAGAAACTGCCTCTGAATAGGTCGCATCCTCCACTGGGCCCATTTTACTAGGCCTATCGTGGAAGTAATGGATCCCAATAGGCTCATGAATTCTCTTGCTGAAATGTAGGATTTCTGACGCAGGCCTCTGATTTTCTTCACAATTCGTTCTTTTCTCTCTGTAGACAGAGATACCAGGCCATTTACTGAGTCTATATTTGCTCCCAGGAAATTCATCCTTTTGGAAGGCACCAACGAACTCTATTTAGGATTTATCAACCAACCATGTCCTTGAAGGTATTTGATGGTAATTCTTGTGTGGAGATTCACTATTTGACTGGATGGGCCTATGATCAGGAAATCGTTCAGATAGTGATAACGCTCAATGTTCTTTGTCCTTATAAAGGCCACAAGGGAAATGAGAATCTTCGTGAACGTTCTGGGGGCCAGACTTAAGCCGAAGGGAAGTCCCTTGAACTGGTAGTGATTCCCTGAAATCCAGAACCTCAAGAACCGGCGATGACTGTCGTGAATAGGTATTTCATAGCAGGCGTCTTTGAGATCGATAGATGTTATCCAGTTTCCGGGCTTTATATTTGGAAGGATTGTAGTAATAGACTCCATCTTGAATGTTCTTGTTTTCAATTTTGTATTCAAGCCTTTTAGATCCAGAATTAGACGCCATTTTCCATGGAGTTTTGGAGCCAGAAATATAGTAGAATAGTGGCCGCTGTAACGCTCTTTGTAAGGAACTTTCTCTATAACCTGGCTCTGCAGTAGTTGGGAAATAATGTTGTTCAGTGCGATTTCTTTTCTTCCTTTTACAACTCTTGAACGAATGAAGGTATTTTGAGAAGGGAATTCATTGAATTATATCTTGTATCCTTGCATAAGGATAGAAAGAACCCAAGTATCTTGAATACTTTTGGCCTAAACCGGATAAAAGAAGCGAAGTCTGCCTCCTATAACATCTGGCTCGGCTGGCAAACGTTCAGAAGTTTTTACTGGCTGGTCTGGATCCTCTTCCCCTAACAGGTATTGATGTAGTTGTCTGATAGCTTCTCCAGTTAGAATTTCTGGAATATTCTCTCCCAGGTCTATATGCTCTGCTATCATGAAAGGATCGTTCTCTGAATTTTGTATCCTTCCAGTAAGATGCACTAAATCTTCTTTTCCCTTGTGGAAGAAAAGCCTTTCTCCCATCGGCTGCTTTATGAATTGCATCTTTTAGGATTTTACCAAAAAGCAGGTCACCTTGAAAAGGGAGAGCATATAGAGATGCTTTAGAGGTGTAATCTGCTCCCCAAGAGTGAAGCCATAATGCTCTCCTAGAGGCTACAGACAGCACCATACTTTTTGCTACCATCTTGGTAACATCCAGAGAAGCTTCAGAGCAGCATTCTGTGGCTAGCTTTAAATCTTTAAGGCCCTCCATCAGGTGCTCTCTGTGGACTCTTAAGGTTTTTCTGATAAGATAAACCAATTTATCCACAGCCCTGGAGTCCAGGGATTTTGAGGCATTATCATATTCTTCTTCCTCTGAAAATTCTTCCATCAAGTCAGAATCTTCCTCAGATTCTACATAACTTTCCACTCTAGGACGTTTAGAAGTAGTCATTCTATCTGATGTAGATCTGAAGCCTTCTGCAATTGCTTCTGATATCCATTTTTTTTAAATCAACCTGTGGGGAACTTTTCTTTCCCCATTCATCTGCTGCTTCCGCCAGGCAAGCTCTGCACAAATTTTTCCCAGGAGGAGCCACTTGGTTACAGTTTGTACATCTATTAGATTTTTCTCTATATTTTCTAGGAGAATTCTCTTGAGGGCTTTCTGGGCTGAAACAGAGGCCAATATAATATATTATAGGCCTATCATGGCACTCTTTTCCCCAACTATAATAAATAATTAGGAAAAAAGAAAAAGGAGGCTCACTTATGTCTTCTAGAGCAAGATCTTGAGGCAGAGGGAGAAGCCATCTAGAAAGAATAATTACTAAACATAACTAAACATAACTCTGAAAATTTTAAAGAGAATAATAAAAGAAAAAACAAAAGTTATTTAAAGAATTATCTTCAAGACAGAATCTGGATGCAAAAGGCAGATCTTCTTGATAAATGAACAGGCAGGATAAGGTAAGTTGTTAGCAGCAAAACCGATTGATTTTTCAATTTTTTTAGTTTGGCGCGATATACCTTTAAGCGTGAAACTAATTTGCGCATGCGCAGATTGCCCGCTGGACGCCGCCACTACTGCGCTTGCTCTGGATATCCGAGCACAGAAGAGCCCTGCCATCGGATGAAACTCCTGCAGAATTCGCTGATAAGGCAGACCAGGAGGAGAAGAGTAGCACAGGTAGGAATTAAAATTATGTATTAAACAGGCAATCTCCCTGTTTAGATAGAATCAACAACAACCAAGAATATAGAGTAAAAAAAACCAATAAGTCTTACCCTGGCTTCTCCAAATTCTCTGCCCTCAGATCAGGGGGGTTTTTGATACCATAAGGGGAATTTCTTTTACATCACACTGCTATATTTCAAAGTAGAACTCTATCATAAAAGGAAACATTACAGTGTTTCACCAGCCTACTTATGGGTAATGGGTGGTGCCCCCAAGTTACTGTCAAGAGTGGGTGCTGGTTAACACCTTTGCTGTACACCCCACTTTTAGAGTAGCAGACTGGGATCACATTGAATACCTGTTTCCGAAGCATGTGCTTTAATTGAGTTTGCTTGGGGTTGCTTTAATTGAGATCCCAGACAGCATCACCAGCATGATGTTTATGAGTAGAGAAGAGTGGATATGATATAGAGAGGCAGGGGTATGTCATCACAAATACCCACCTCTCTATTAGTGTAGAGGTCATCAAGTTTCCTTCTGCCTCAATCCCCAGAAACCAGAAATGCCACTGAAAAGCCCAAATGTAACTGAATAACTATTTTAATTAAATCCTCATGTTACACTGGTGGGATAGGTGCAAGTAGAAAAAAACCTAAAATTCCAACTACCATTATATCAATGTTATTGTTACTTTCGTCCCAAATGTCCCTATTTTAGGTCCAAATCCCGCTATCTCTCTTTTACATGCTAATTTCCCTCATTTCTAGGAGCTCCACATTTTTGGTGTGCCTGAGTGTAAAACAGAGCTCCTCTGCAATGATACTTCAAGTAATGTGTCTTTAAAGGGTTATTCCAACCACCACAACTGCTTCAATGACCTGACATGGTAATGGTGGTAGGAGTATGCATATGCAGTGTTTCAGCGTGAAACACTGCACTTACTGACTTATTTTCAAATATATGCTGGTGCCTTGCTGTACCCCCAACTCTGTTCCGGGCTGCCTAATGTCAGTTCTGTGCATAAAATATGCTTGTTGTCAGAGCGCACAGCACGCTACTGACAGACATGAAAATTTATATCTCTCCTTCCACCCTTCCTCCCAGTGGGCACTCCCTCCTGCCTCCCATTGTTTAATAAATAGGAGAAATCCTCCCTCTCTTTCCCTCGCTGGCCCAAAGCGTGCACATGCCCTCTGAGCTGGCTAATTTTCCAATCACAGGCTTTTCACCCCTAAAATGAAAATGTCCTTCTTTGTACATTTAAAATGTTGGTATTTTGTTAGAATTTTAAAAATGGCCTCAGTAAATAATGGGAAACAAAAAATAATCCTGGGTAGCTTTCAAGTCTGCTAATCGCAATGTATCACTGAGCACTTCTCAATCGTCCTGCTTGTTTCAAAAACGTATTTATCAAGTGAACCATTCCCTGGACTTTACTCAATATTTAGAAGAACATTAATGATTCCCTTTCTTTTTTCACAAGGGACCCACTGCATAACCATGATTAAACATTTTTTGGTGTATGCGTGGATGGTATTGACTACCAATAGCGGTGGCTATCAACAACCATTTTGTGGTTTAACCTTTTCTAACAGATGAACCTTTCATCCATAGCACACAGCACAACCATTGGAGGAATAAAACACAGACAGCACTTTGATTTTTGCCATTCAGTAAAAGTGAAAGCTTAGAGACTGATTGTATTAATGCTCGTTATAAAGAACTCTCAAGGTATGAATAGTTTACTTCAGTACAAAATCAACAAAGGGAAAGATTGCTCTCAGATTTCTCAGTGCTACAGGTACTATTCATTTACAACCACAGACATATGTGAGATTAAAATAAATGTATTTTTAAACTTTGCATGTAAATTTAATGAACACTTTTTTCTCTTTCACTGACCTTTTTATATCATAAAGTCTGTTAGGCAATACGTGACATGTAATTATTTGCTTTCCCTAATGTTATTTGGTACATTTTGCACTTACCAAGTTAGTTGTAGTACATATTGCACTGACTGCCTCTGTCTGCCTTGAAGAAAGAACGGATAAACGCTTTAAATATTGAAAAACGTGCACATCTTTCACTCTCCTTTTCAATTCTTCTTGATTTCCCTTTCTCTCTCTTTTTCTCTCTTTCCCTCTCCCTCTCTTTCTCCCTCTCTCCGGTAACAGGGTTAATGGCTAAGGCTGCAATTATTTTCACAGGGCAGATAGAGCGATGACATGACATTATGATACCACGCACGTGGTCGGGTGGAGCTGGAGCAGGCATGGGCGATATGAAGCAGGAGACCAGGGGATGAACGCCTAGAATTTATTTTCCCTGTTCGTCCCGGCTAAGCGGATTATTACGAAAGCTGAGTCTGGTACGAAAGCTGAGTCTGCATACACTTTCAGGATTACTCCCAGAACCTGAAGCTAAAGAAGCTAAAATACAAGGTGAAGTACAGGGATATGCCTACCGATTGAAGCTGTATGTAGAGTTTTTACCCCATGTGGAGAAATGGCGCCCTAAAGCAAAAAAGGGAGTAGAAATAAGAAAAAGAGGAAAAAGATAATGGAGAACAAAACAAGCAAAGCAGGAATAAATGGGGAGAGGAGAGAAAAGAGGTACAAGGACCAGAAACTACAACTGAATCCAGATAAGTGCTACAAGTGAGCTAAATCTACTATTGGGTAGATAATGTCAATAGACAACAGCTCGACAGTTAGCTGCTTTCTGAAAAGCTTAGTGGTGAAGAGAAGGACCTCAACTAATATCCACCTGTTATTGATGATAAAATGTCCCTATTAAACGTTTTCAAAGAGTCATGAGTTATTTACAATTGCATTTTTTTTTATTTCTCCCTTATATGCTATGTTATAATGTTGATTTTGTCTATTCCAAAAGACACTTTTCTGGGAGCCAGTACATCATTTTAAGACATCATGGCAACTTTGGTACAGGATTAGAATGGAGAGAGCAGGTCCTCGGGAAAATGACAGTGATGCAACTTGTGCCATTGGTGACAACCAAAACTGGCAGGCACTTCTGGAAAGGTGGTGGACCCATCCCAAGCCATAGAAGTAGTGTTCAGGCTGTCATCAACACACAACATGATGACAGCCTTTAAGCCAGCTCCTCACACAGCAGACCATGCGCAGAGCACTCTTGAGAGCCCTCACACAAAATGAATGCATCCATCCGTCCATTGTTCCCGACCAGATGCTTCTCCATTAGCTGTTCTTAATAAACAAGAAGCATGGAAGAATAGACAGGATAGATGTCATTAACCAGTTACTGGGCCTGCAGCACACCTTATGTTTCCCACATCAAGCCCTTCAGAATAGAGAACAGACGTAGACCAATGTCTATAGTGTGTATATCAGATTATTGTATCCTTTTGTGTAGAGGTTACTACTCACTCATTTCAATAGTAATCATTATATTCACCTCACATGCTTTTTATACTCTCCAGCTATTAAAATGTGACTTGTTCTTTAACTTTTTGTATAACTTTGACTGTGTCTCTGATGAATCCTTGAAAAGATTCAAACACAGTTGAGGAACAAACAACAGAGCCCTACAGTAATAGCTTTCATAATAGTTTCAACTATTATTTCCATTGTGATTCCTTTATCCCTTATGTTGTATAGTATATATGTATGTACTGTCAAGAAATACATCTAAAATATGTATACATTTATACAAGTATTGATAAATTGGCATAGCAACTTAAGAAACAAAGAAATATTGATTAGTCATGGGTCATGCAATGTATGCTAAAATACAAATAATCAACTAAACAGTCAGTGGCGTACACATGACCCATGGGGCCCCGGTGCGAAAATTGATCCGTGGGCCCCCCCCCCCCCGCGCTTACTTGGCGCGGGTCAGGGCCGCAACACATGGCTACGGGCACCTGGTCGCAGGGCTGGGACCCCGCGACTGCGGTATGCACACACACCTAAAGGACCACTACAGACACCCAGATCACATCAGCTCAATGAAGTGGTCTGGGTGCCAGGTCCCTCTAGTTTTAACCCTGCAGCTGAAAACCTAGCAGTTTCAGAGAAACGGCTATGTTTCACTGAGGGTTAATCCAGCCTCTGGTGGCTGTCTCATTGACAGCCGCTAGAGGAGCTTCCGTGATTCTCACTGTGAAAATCACAGTGAGAAGACACTGAATGTCCATAGGAAAGCATTGAGTAATGCTTTCCTATGGGCGGTTTAAATGCGGTTGGAGAGCCGAGGGGATTCCCTGGGGTCCAGTGGTGCTGCTGGGCTCCTGGGCGGCCGGTCACTGTGTGGACGGGCTGTCTGGGAAGCCAGTGCCGGAAGATGATGTCATCTTGCCGGGTGTCAGCAGGGCCAGCCTCGGGGGGCCCTGAGGTGGCTGGCTCCTGGGCCCACCAGGGGAAGAGGCTGGCCCAGTGGGTACATACCGGGTCGCAGGGGCGACCCTGGTATGTACGCCACTGTAAACAGTGCTCATCGAGTAAGAAAAATATCCTTCTTGACTCAGATTCGAGAAAGGTTGTATCTTTTTCACACATATGTTGAGCGTTAACACTGAAAAGCTTTTTTTTTTTTTAAGATATGACTCTTTTTTTTATAATATGATCCCAGACAACAGTTTATTTCTGGTTCCAGTGTGGACATCCACTGCTGGACATTTCTAGATAAGGACCACAACTATCCAGTCAATTACCAATTTCTTTCATGTATTTTCCTCCCTGACATCACTTTCTTCAAATAAAACAAAACGAAAAGAGAATAATATTATTTACATACTTCTAAATTGGATATCCAAATCAATAAAACAAAGTTAGCTTTTAGTCTCTCAGAGTCTGCTAGAATCTGGGGTTATACACATTGTTAGATATTAATTAATCATGTTCATCATTTACCCCACAAGAGTAAGTGTTGTTCGCCTATTCCTCCCAAACTGCTCAGTGATTATAGTTGCAGTTCGGGTATAGATACGAATAGTTCCAGATGAATGCATCATCCAAGTAGTTTCTCCCCAGCAAGTAGATAGCTACCAAAACATCAGCCTAGACTTCATGAAGGGTACAACAGGAATGAATATTTATTGATGCCACACTGGCTTTTATGCAAGTCCCCATGCAAGGGGACCTCCCACATGGACCTTGTGGGGGAGAGGGACACAAAGGTTACAATCAATAACAGTTCAGTGACAAAGATGAACAGCAAACAATCAAACCCCTCCTCTCTGCCTGTGAGATAATTGAGTCAGCTAAAGGATAAACCAATTATCTCCAAGCAGAAAAAAACATATTTTCCCCAAAACATAGAAAGTACCCTAAAACACATAGTATCCACATAAATGTTATATCCCCTGATAGCCCTGATCTGGGTGACCAACATATCCAAAAATCAGATCAGTTCAAGGGTTTTCGAATTCTATGAAGTCCCATTTTGCCGACCGTACACGAGGCTCCTGCCCAAAACAGTTCCATGAGTTTAGGCTGTGATGTCAGTCTAAATGTCAAAAAACGAATAAATGCACGAACGGAGCCCCCTGGCTCATAGGAGCGATTGTTCCCCTTGTTCGTGGGAACAAAACTACCAAACATCGGTCTCCTGGCTGTTCGGGAAAAGGAAGCAGGCATTTTTCATATGTGTTGACCAGTGTTCGGAAAGTCGAGTGTCCGATTTTAGTTCCAGACACTCGATGAACAAGTCCCGCTGCCTCCTTTCATGCAAACAAGATGGCCGCCATTTTCTGGGTTGCCGAACGGCGGCAACCCAGAGAGAGTGCTCAATTGACAGTTCCTTTTGTAGATAATGAGCCAGGGGGGTGGTCGGTGTTCGGTAGTTTCAGCTACCGAACAAATAAAACATAAAAAGTCAGAAATGGCCATAAAAGTCTTGAATTAAAAGGCTCTTTTCTTCACAGTAAGTATTAGAAAAGGTTCATAAAAACACATTATCAGGGCGGGAGTATGACATAAGTGACGTGGCACATATGTTTGGGGTGTGTCGGAGTGCCAAAGATCGAGGCCTCCGAAAACTGCGGGCAGAGAACGAGGAGCTTGGTGTGACTGACCGGAGACTCGTGGCAAAACACACAAAAGATAAATCTGGCTACTGTATACCGGAAGGGTGGTCTGACTGTGATCTGTGAGGATATTATCCCTGGGGGGTTTCCCGCCTGCCTGTCTGTGTGACCGACCGGAGACTCACTCCAAAAACCACATAAGACAAATCTGGCTGTTGTATACCGGAGGGCTGGATGACTGTTGTCCAAGAGGAGACTTATCTGAGAGCCGTGGAGGGTTCCCTGTATGCCTGCCAACTTTGTGTAGAGGTATTTATCCGCTGCTGGACAGCTAAAAAGCATGTTGTTTCAGCGTTTTTACAGCCTGGAATAAAACCTTAACAGAGGTTTACAAGTAAACAGCTTATAACAGGCTGAATACCTCTAGATATATAAAATTATAAACCTAATCTCGAATTAGAAACCTGGCTGTCATATATTCTAATAACAAAAGAGATAAACATTGTAGTAAAAAGTAAACCCTCTGCTCTGGGTCAAGCCCCGCCCACGATCCTCCCCCGCCGACGTCAGCCGACGTTATTCAATGCTTTCCTATGGGGAAAATCTGACGCTGGAGGTCCGTTAGGATTCCAGAGGCACCCCCAGTGACTGTCTGGCAGCCAGCTACTTGGGGAGACTTAGTGCTGTAATGTAAACATTGCAGTTCTCTGGAACTGCAGTGTTTAACATTGCGGCACTAAGTGCAAAAGGGTCACAGCACCCAGACTACTTCAATTAGCTGAAGTGGTCTGAGTGCCTACAGTGTCCCTTTAACATCACCTATCTTAGAAAATAAATATGAGGATTTAGCCGCATAATATGGATATATCATGTTTAAGTCCTCCACTGCTTCAAAGTACTCCAATATCAGTGGGTCCTATGCTAATACTGAAATGAGAAATAAACATGCACACTGCAAAACCTACTACTTAAAGGGACACTATAGGCACCCAGAACACTTCATCTCATTGAAGTGGTCTGGGTGCACTGTCCCAGTCCCCCTTCCACTTAGAGAAGCTGCAATGTTTACATTCCATTACTAAGACTATCTTTAGTGGCTGTCTACTTGACAGCCATGAGAGGCACTTCCTGGAGTTTACAGGATCCCAGGTCCCATAAATGATGCTGGACATCCCCATGCTCTGCAAGAGGACATTCAGTGAATATCCCATTAAAGCAGTGTTTTCCTATGGGGAGGGCATAATGCACTCATGGCGCTTGCCGCCCATCATCATTATGTCACCCCGTTGGATGACATTGGTGGAGGCTGAGTCCGACCAAGCACTGAGGGACATCGGTGCTGGAATTGGGTGAGCAAATAGTGGGCTTTTTTAACCCTTAATGTGCTGCAAGGGGGGCAGCGAGGGGGTGGGGGGGGACAAGAGGGCACTCTAGTGTTAAGATTACAGATTTGTAACACTATAGAACCCCTTTAAACAGCTTAATCGAGGCTCTCCTCATATATACCTTGATGTAAATAGTTTTTACTTTCATTATTTTTGTATTGCAGAAGAAGAGAAGGAGGGAAAACTGCAGAACTGTAATTAAGAAACACTTTTTTTCTGACACAGTTATCTATTTAACATGTGTATTTTAACTTTTATTTCATACAATTTAGAATAGTTTAATTATTTATTATTACTAAAATAATTATCTGGAGGGCATTATTTCTTCAGTTGAGCTACAACTTTAAGAGAATTGCACATTTATGCAGAAATAGCTGTAGAAAAACTCTCCAACTCAGATTTCTTTCCAGCTTTGCTATTTGTAAAGTTTGCAATTCTTGGTTTAGTGGATAATTCCTGTTACATAAAGTGTAGTCTCTTGTAAACAGGATTCCTCTAGTAACTCCAGTTGTTTATATAATCAGAAAACGTTTTCTGGGAGTTGTAGTTCTGCTTTCATTAGTAGAAAACAGATTACTGAACTACAAATTGCAGACAACCCTGCTCTGAGCAGAAATGAGGCTGTGCACAGGGAGCTTTGATATATGCTAATCATCTTCTCCCCCTACCCAATGTGCAGACACACAGGCAGATTGGCAATTGATATATTTATAAGTGTCATAAATACAGACATTCAATTAAATCTATCACTGTCGCAGTTTGAATATCTGCAAAGTGAGTTAAACAGCTAATGATACACTTAAATCCATGCAATGCTGGGTTAAACATGTACTGCAAGGCTGACTCCATAGACCATGAAGTAGAATGAGAGGCCATGCTTGTTATTGGTGAAGAGCTCATTGATGAGGATCTGAAGACTGTCATGGTTATTTACAAAAGTGAGAATTGTCAGAAATTCAAAGTCAATTTGAGTGAATTTCAAATTTAAGATCTTAGTAGAAACTCTTTCCAGTTCATCTACTTTGACCTTAAATTTGAAATTAATTTGGAATCCCAGACAATTCTCACTTTAGCAAATAACCCTTCATGAACTCAAATGTGAATATCTTTTTTAACTCTTTTTTTTTTTTTACAGTTTGAAATTGATGTTTTGTATGTTTTAAATATATGCTTTAAATAATACATTTAAAAGAATAATTCCGTTTTAGGCTGGAAAGGCCCTTTAAACTAAAACGTAGTCAGTTTGTATTATTCAACAGTTAACAAAAAAAAACAGAACTCACTGACTACAAAGTTCTACTATTGTACTGCTTCACAACCGCAAAGCAACCATTACTTATTAAAAATCACCCACGTACATATCATAATTCTGCTCTTCTGCTTGTTCACACAAACAATGAAAATCACCATAAAAGTTTTTTTTTTTTCAAAAAGGAAAATAGGTTATAGAAAGAAGAGGGCAAAATATAATTGTGATATCAATATTTCAATTGCAGAGAATTGCTTTGAGGATTAGAAGATATTGTATACTACAGAAAATTGAATTTGTAAGAATGACAACCTGGGTTATTGCACAATATGTATGAAATACAATAAAATAGGCAATGCTCAACGAAGAAAACAAACAAACAAACCCTATTGTTACAATTTTAAAGAATGTCTAGCACAATCTCATCCTGATAAAATAATATGCAATTAACTAGAGCATTATTACAGCAATAGGGAAATATTGAGCCTGTTGTTTGGGCTGTTTGGGTTCACAATTTCATTTATAATATCCCTTTTACCTAACAAACTCTACGGTCATGTTTGAAACCTGAATGTAAGTACAATGGAGCTAAACTACTGAAAGACAGAATATAGAACGGAAGCAATTAGACACATTATAATTGTCAAACTTCAAAAATATTTATTTAAATAACCCTAATCAAAACCACTTTATTTCAAGTTGTTATTTTTATCTCTCTTCACTCGCAAATCAAAAACTAGAATATATGTTAGCTTGGGAAAGAGAATTACAACTGGAATTTGATTTATCAGAATGGCACAAGATTGGGAGTGCTTTACAAGGAACGACCCAATGCTCAAATCAAATTGAAAATCATCTAAAGGTTTTGCGTTGTTGGTCCTTACTACCTACAGAATTAAAGGGACACTACAGTCACCAGAACACCTACAGCTTAATGTAGTTATTCAGGTGTCTATAGCATGTCCCTGCAGGCATTTATTTTGTAAAAGGCAGTGTTTATATTAGTGACTAGCAAGACCTACAGTGGCCACTCCTCAGATGGCCACTGGAGGTGCTTCCTGGGGCAGTGCTGCACAGTGTGGCGGATATGCTAATTGGCTAGGGCTGTGTTTGGCCCTGCCCCTCTGCACACCACTTTGGCTGAGATCATCAATTCTGATGATATTAGCCAAGAAGGTGGTTTTTAACAATATAGGATCAGGAATACATTTTTGTATTCCTGACTCTACAATGTTCCTTTTAGGAAAATGTTCCCTGATCAGATTTATGCTGAAGAGGTTGTGGTGAAGTAGGGGGTATTATCACATTTGGTGAAAATGTAGTAGATTAAAACCATATTGGGATTTTACTTTGTCTCTAATTCAAATCATTACAGAGTTTCCTCCTAAATTTGGATGATTAAAATTGATCCCTGGATTTTTAAATAAATTTAAAAAATAATTGTTATATCACACATTCTGATAGCGGCAACATCTCTTATCAACCGATACTGGAAAAATGCTCAAATCTCTCCACACAGAGAAATTGTAACATTTATTAATAAATAAAAAAAAAGGATAACACAAAATGTTTATAAAACAACCATCTCAATTATTAACACAACTAGGCCAAACCTGGGACCAATGGGATAATACAGTCAAAAACAGGCAAATGAGATATTTATTCAGATTTATTGCTTGGTAGAATACACTTTATTGTGATTGGTTGAGTATATGTTATTTAAGTAATAATTAAAAAAAAAAATTATTATCTTTTGATATAATGTACAAACATGTATAAGTTAATAAAATGGAAGTAATGTCATAACTTTATGTTTAGTTGTAACACTGATAAAGGATTGTAATACATACTTCATTTTCCTTTCCTCCTTTCATTACTTTCCCCCAGTTTAAATACCCCCTCTCCCCCTTTAATGTTTAAAAATATTTTTGGAAAAATGTATCTTTGTATTTCTAAATATTAATGTAATTACTACATTGTTTTATTGACATATGTTGTATTTATATTATTGATGTTTATTATTTCAATGGTCACTGACACATGGATGCAGAACCTTTCAGTGATTGATGTTGGTAGGTTGCTCCTTCCATTTCACGTAATGTTCCCCCTTTTTTGAACATCAGCTCATTTAATATTCCCCCCCACTTTCACAATAGAGGGCATAATAGAAAATATAATCCTCAAACATCTAAGAAAATTTAATGTAATGACGAATAACCATAACACTGCAGGTGTTGGTGGAACTCACTTCCCACTCCTAACATCCTAAACCAGCCTAAACATACAGATTTCTTACATGGCATATACGATTTGTGTAAGTATATACGTGTATAATGTGTGTATGAGTGCATGAATATGACGTGAGAATTTGATCTTGTGTATAATGCGTGTAGGGAAAGGCTGGTGGGTAGGTAGGTGAATTTGCTGCATTGGTTGATAAATATAGACTGTTGGGTTTTAGAAGCTATGTGACTGGGTGGGTTTGTAGATATAGATGATTAGGTTGGTAGAGGTGATAGGGTGGGTAAATCTGTCTATGACTGGGAAAGTAACTGGGTGGGTGTATGTGACGGGATTGGTAAATATATCTAATTCAGTTTATAGGGTGAATGTGAGTAGCTGGGGGGTTGTATGTGACTTTTGGGGGTATGTGACAGTTTGTGTGGCTTGGTGAATGTGATTGCGTGACAGTATGTAAAAAGTTGAAAATGTGTGACAAGGTAAATGACAGGTTAGTGGCGGTTTGTGACTTTTGGAGGTATGTAACAGGGAGTGTGGCTGAGTGAATATGATTGTGTGACAGTATGTAGGTGAAGGTGAGTTGCAGGTGAATGTAAATAAGGGCTAGTTTAAGGGGCTGGTGAGAGAGCTAGGGTGTAGTGATGTCCCGAACGGTTCGCCGAACGGTTCGCGAACGGTTCGCGAACGGTTCGCCACGAACGGTTCGCCACGGACTCATCATTTAGTAAACTTTGACCCTCTACCTCACAGTCAGCAGACACATTCCAGCCAATCAGCAGCAGACCCTCCCTCCCAAACCCTCCCACCTCCTGGACAGCTCACTAAGAATGCAGCTTCACAATGAATGTAAAATGGATGCTGTCCAGGAGGTGGGAAGGTCTGGGAGGGTCTGCTGCTGATTGGCTGGAATGTGTCTGCTGACTGTGAGGTACAGGGTCAAAGTTTACTCAACGATGAGTCCGTGGCGAACCGTTCGGCGATCCATTCGGGACATCACTACTAGGGTGGGTTCATGTTACAACCATGCACACATGCACACACTTAACATCTATTTGGGTGGGGAACTGGATTGTAAAGACAAATGTTGCCTTCAAAATTAAGATGAACTTGGTACAGTGGATTTACAATAAATTATAGGTAAGTCTAACATCCTTTTTTAAATTTTTTTTTTTTACAAGGGGCCATGATTCTAAACCTTCACTAGAACACTAATGTTAGAAACAAATATATTTATTTTTAACTTTAGTGTTTTTCTTTAAATAAAGGTTTTGGAAGTTGTATTTCCTCAACAGTTGGGCTGGGGAAAAGTTATAGACAAGTAAATAAATGAAGAGAACATTTTTGTTTTAACCACTCTATACTATGTACCCTTGAATGTTATTTATTACTATATGAATTTGTAGCCCAGGGAGACAAACACATTTAAGTACAGATATGTTTTATACTTTGCACACAGTGTCTCTTTTAGTACAAAATTGCATTAAAGTGAATATGTTAGATCAATGTAGATCAACGTTATGTAAACACACGATCAATTTTAATAACATGGTGACCATGAGAAACTGTTACATGACTCTCTGTCTCCTGTTCCACTGATAAGAGATGTATCATGTCTAATACAGAAATTAAATTACTAAATTAAACAGAATGGAAATAAACAAGAAATTGAGGTAACAGCACTGCAGTGTGGAACCCATGAGGTCTATGTATCAAAAGTGGTAATGGATCTGTTTATAGTCCTTCTACACATCAAAAACATGTTGGTCTGGATTCTTTATGTGCCTATTGTGTGTTTTTCTTCCAACTTCTGAACTCCACAGTATTTGTTTGCTCTTGGTACAAACTGCATAGGATTAAGGGCTTGTGTCTCCAAAATGCAAAATCCCAAAATGTATCTCAGTTACTAACTAAATGCAGTTAGGAGACTTATTTAAAGGATAGCCTGAATCACTATTAGAATTTAAAAAAAAATATCTGTGTCTGCTAAAAAAAAACGAGCTTAGAGAAGGCCCTTATTACCTACAAGAAACAACAATTCCAATGCAGCAATTCCAAATATAGGAATTTGAACACCAAACTGAGCCTGAATTTGCTCTGCACTGGGTTATGCTCTTATGGATATTGTTCTTTATTTGCCATTGGATTATGATGTCTCGGTGAATGAATTTCTATATTAGTAACAGTCAAGTTAAATCCTATAAAAAAATCATCTCAAGACCACACCTCTTTCTAAAATGTGTGAAGTAGAGTGAAAAAAGGAGAAAAAGTAGAGAAAAAAGGTTATTTGTAGAGAGAGATAGCTCTGTAAGGAGAGATAATACACAATATGCAGTGTTCATGTGAAATATTCATATTCTTTACAATAAACTGTACGGTATGGCAAGGTACAAAATAACATTAAGAATATGTATATGCTCATTTTCCTGTCCGCTCACACCTTCCACGCCTCCCCGCTCTGTCAGTCCCTGCTTTGGCTTCCAGTTAGATATAGAGCTCAATTTAAAATTCTGCTGCTTGCTTACAAGTCCCTACATAATGCTGCTCCAACGTACCTATCCTCCCTAATACACAAGTATGTCCCGTCAAGGCCCCTACGCTCTGCCAAAGACCTATGTACTCCCACCTCTAACGCTCACCTCCAAGACTTTTCCAGGGCTGCACCTCTTCTGTGGAACTCCCTTCCCTTCTCCGTAAGAATTTCACCCAGTCTCCACTCATTGAAATATCACTGAAAACTCACTTCTTCAAGAAAGAATATCAATTAAACTGTTAGCAGGTTTTATTCCCCACCCTCCAAGACTCCTCTCTTGCAACTGTCATAAATTACCTACTAAGCCCTCAGTAAATACTTTTCTAACAACCTACTTCATACCCATACTTTTACCCTTTGTGTCACAATACCCCACTCCAGGGGCGGGCTGGGCCGGGGGGCAGGGAGGCAATTGCCCCCCAGGCCGCCCTAAATTCCTGTAAGGCCGGCCGCGGCGGGCCGGCCCTTTAAATACTGCAGCCGCCTGAGCGCTCTGTTAAGAGCCTCAGGCGGCTGCAGCTTCTCCCCTCCCCTCCCCTGTAGCGTGGCCGAGCTGCACTCGGTCCGCGGTGGCCGGCCAGCCGGCCGGAGTGATAGGAGGGTGCACACTGAGTGTGCACTTCCTGTCAGTCCGGCCGGTTACAGGAAACAGAAACTCCTGTTCCGCGCGGAGTTTCTGTTTCCTGTTACCGACCGGACTGACAGGAAGTGCACAGTGAGTGTGCACCTTCCCATCACTCCGGCCGGCGGGCCACCGCGGACCGGAGTGCAGCTCATTGGCCACGCTACAGGGGAGGGGGTAAGAAGAGAGGGAGGAGGGGAGGGGGTAAGAAGAGGGGAGGGAGGGGAATAAGAAGAGGGGGGAATAAGAAGGGGGGATAAGAAGAGGGGAGGGGGGATAAAGAGGAGAGGGGAATAAGAAGAGGGGAGGGG
>OW240916.1:142500848-142538694 GCA_933207985.1 Pelobates cultripes | reverse complement strand
AAAAATATAGTCAATCATGACAGGTGCATTCTGTGCAGAGATATATTGCCATAGATCTCTTAATTTTTTTTTTTTAGATTGAATGAAGATTTGACTGTGTCCCTGATGTTATTCCATAATTGCGGTGTGTAGCCGATGGCACTGGGCTGTCCTGGGAATTGTATTAGCCTTGACTGCATTCGTGTAAATGGCAAAGTTATGTGTTAAATGTATTGTGTTCGTCTGATTGTTCACCCCCTAGATCTCATGAGGCAGCTAGTGGTGCCTCAGCGTTACCGAGCAGAGTTACTCCGGATAGCGCATGATATTCCGCTATCCGGACATTTAGGGGTCAGTCGCACTAGGTACAGACTGACCCAAAGTTTCTTCTGGCCAGGGATCAGCCAGGAAGTGCTCAAGTATTGCAGTACGTGCGATACTTGCCAGAGGGTAGGAAAAAGGGGAGACCGAAGGAAGGCGAAACTACACCCCCTACCCATAATTGAGGAACCCTTTAGTAGAATAGCTGTAGATTTGATAGGCCCTCTCAAGAAAGCTAGCCAGTCAGGCAAAAGGTACATTTTAACTGTGGTAGATTATGCCACTAGATATCCAGAGGCAGTGGCTCTGACCAATATCCACGCTGAAACGGTCGCGGATGCCCTCATGCAGATCTTCTCCCGGATGGGGTTACCCAGGGAGATTATCTCGGATCAGGGTACCCAATTTACCGCAGAAGTCACCCAACACCTCTGGAGTATCTGTGGCATTAAGCCTATTATCAGTGCCCCTTACCACCCCCAGACCAATGGGCTCTGCGAACGGTTCAATGGTACATTGAAACAAGTGCTCCGAACCTTCGCAGAGACCCACAAGGACTGGGAGCGATTCCTGCCGCACCTCCTATTCGCTTACCGGGAGGTGCCACAGGAGTCCACGGGGTTTTCCCCGTCTGAGCTGCTATTTGGGAGGAGAGTCAGAGGCCCCCTAGATCTCATTAGAGATCATTGGGAGGGAGACCGGAGCGCAGATGGCACTCCCATCATATCATATGTTTTGGCCTTCCGAGACCGCCTGGAAGCATTGACTAGGACGGTAAGGGAGAACCTTCAGGCGGCGCAGACCCGCCAGCGCACATGGTATGATCGGGGAGCCAGGGACCGTAGCTTTCAGGTCAGGCAGAAGGTGTTGATTTTAAAACCTGTCCGACATGACATGTTACAGGCCGCCTGGCAGGGACCTTATAGGGTGGTGGAACAGAGATGCGACACCACCTATATAAATCGGCCCCTGCAGGTGCTGGAGGGTGACTCATGCTCCATGATGAAGCCCTACCAGGAGCGCTCCGAGGAGGTAACCGCCATATGTGTGCCCAACTCTGACGAGTTTGACAGCTTACCACTCCCAGATCTGCTGGGAGATGGGCAGTTGTCTGGAGATTTAGGGGAGGTTGCACTGGGAGACCGACTGAGCCCACAGGAGCGTATCGAGGTACAACAGCTATTGGAAGAGAAATGAGACACGTTCTCTAATGTACCTGGATACACCCCTCTTGCCACTCACCGGGTAGAGACCCCAGGGCAACTACCCATGCGCCAGACCCCCTACCACATCCCTGAAGCAGTGAGGGAGAACATGCGTAAGGATATCGATGAGATACTCCAACTGGGGGTAATTGAGCCCTCTGATAGTCCCTGGGCTTCTCCTGTAGTGCTTGTACCAAAGCGAGACGGTACGACTCGCTTCTGTGTGGACTACAGGAGATTGAACGAGAAAACCGTTTCTGATGCCTATCCCATGCCCCAGATAGATGAACTACTAGACAGGATGGCCAGGGGACAATACCTCAGTGAGGAGGGGGCTGTGCAGGGAAGAACATACCTGGTGTCTCTTCCATGGGGTTCTGCCTCTTCACTCCGCAAGACAGGAGGCATAGGAAATGATTTCACTTTCCATCGTCCTGCCCACCTCTTCCTCTCACTCACTGCACCACATAGCAGGATTGCTGCCAGGTTTCACTCAGAAGGTGGGAGGTAGTATGGGAGTGAGCAGTGGCCTTGCCGCCCCCCAAAAAGATCCGCCTGGGGCAGACCACACCCTCCTGCCCCCTTGCTACGCCACTGGTCTGCAACCTTCCCCTGTCCACTGCTCGTACCCGCAGTGCTAACTTACACTTTTTACATCTGCAGCATAAAAAGAGAGAGAGGAAGTGAGAAAAGAAAGGAAGTTACTTCTTCTCCATACAATAGAGACTATAGAGGACAAAGAAACAGCAATAGTTTCAGATTAGGCACTAGTGATTATTAACGAATAGTACAGTAAAAAGGTTATGCCAATTAAAAACAAACTTGTAAAACCTAATATTAAATAAAAGGAAAATAAAAACAAGTGGTTATTACTAACAATCCCCACCCCGATGGTGTCTAATTCAAACCCACCAAATGTATCTTCATGCATTGCATCTAAAATATTACTCTTTGCAATGATCAAAATGTCAGCTTTCATCTCAACCGTCGATACAGGTCTTTTATTACATGACATCTAATGTCATATGTGGTTGATGTGCTCAGTTTAGTGTAATTCAGTCTCCTTGACTGGAAGACCTCACGTCTTTGCAGTATTCCTACTGCAGATGCAATGTAAGAGCTGCAGGTTTTAGCTAGGTAAAATTGTTAATTTACTAGTGTTCTGTTTATATTGTTGTTGGGTAACGTCTTCCTGCCTTACGATGAGGAGATTTGTACACATGGGTGTAGCTACAGCATTGACTTCCTTGAGATCCATTTACTCAGTATAATGCCTTTCATTGGGAAGATATGTACCAATGTCATGTCGTTCTACTTCCAATGATAAATCTGACTGCCATTCTGTGATCAAGAAGGTTTTTTCCCCCTTTTTTTTTGAAAAGTAAGAAGTACGTAAAACTTTTTTTTTTTTTACCTTGTTTCGAATCAACAGCAAAAAACAGATGTGAGGAAGGCTGAACTTTATATGACAGGGAGGTTAGTAACAATGGATTTGGAAGTGAGAAGAGGGTGACTGGTGGTGTATGTGTTAGGTGTTAAGGATGTTTTGAAGGGCTTCATGTTGTGCATCATCAAGCATGGCATGATGATACTGACTGTATGTCATATGAGCGGTATCAGATTGACTCAGAACGCTCTATGACAATGCTAAGTTTAATTGCTTTTTTGTTTTCTATTTTAAAGATGAGATGCTTTTGATATAAATTAAAAAAGCAACACTCCAATGTGAATAGTAAATATGTGAATGCAAGTATTAATGGAGTATCACTATGTGTGTGGATGTAGAGGTATAATTGTGTGGAGTGAGACTCATGCCATCTCTGCGTGCCCTCCTGTAATTCATTTGACTTCCTGCCAAGAGTAGAAGATTTACCATCGCAGTTGTCGAGCAAGGAGATACTGTACTAGTTCTCAGTTCTACTGTCAAGACCTTTTATGAGCTGGAATAAATACTTTAATATGTTTAAAATAAGGGGGTTCCTCTAAACCAACTTCAGATGCAGCAATGTAGCTTTTGTAGGTAGTTTGTTTTTGTACCCGTATAACTGCATTAGCTCAGTATTTTTTATGTGGCAACTATGAATCTGCCAGTTTATACCTAACCATCACTATCAAAGAAGAAATTATTTCTTTCAGCTACTCAATTCTGTTCTGGGCTGTATGGTACTGCATACAAGTGTTCTATACCTTTCTCTTCAAAATATGCAGTAAGATGGCCTGAGACATACCCATTGTTGCCTGTTAGACGTTCTTGAGGCTTTCAATGTAGCTCTTCAACTTCTCTGCAATTTCTGCTTTGTTTTTCATGACATACGTTATGCCATATCTGGAATAATCACCAATAAATGTTAGTATATACACAAAACATTGGCTGTATTGGACTACATATATTTGAGTGAATGAGTTGCAGAGAGTTTACTTACAGGGTTATTTACTAAAGTGAGAATTCAAAATGCATTTCAAATTTGGAAGCATTAGAGAATGTTTATAGTTTGGCTATTTTTACCTTGAATTTGAAGTTCACTTTGGATACATTTTGAATTTGCACTTTAATGAATAACCCTGTGAGTTTGACTCTGTTTGGGAATATAAGTAATTGTACCATTTCCATTTGGACAACATTGACATTCATGACAAGGATTTATCGCTATTTCTCTTGCCAAATCTTTAACATCAACAGTGTATAGTTTTGATAGGAGGAACCCGGATAACAGTAGTATTCCAAAAAGCAAAGTTTCAAGTATGGATTAGCGAACTCGTAATCAGGAGAAGCCAAAGTCAGAGGTAGGAAGCACAGGATCATAAATGGAATAAAATGCAAGTTGGTCAAAGATTAAGGAGACAATAGAAATCACTGTGAAAACATGGTTAGATGTGGTTATATAGAGAAGAGGTTCCCACCTCTCCAACACTATTGATTAACTGGTCTTTATTATTGTGTCTCCTGCTTTAAGAGGCTATGCTTTGTGTGTGTGTGCACCTATGATGTCATTACGGGAGTGGAGTGTAACGGATCGCCTGGCACCCCGACTGGGTACCATCGTTAAAGGATGCTCCTAGCGCTTCCTGAGAACTCCAAGCACTCTGGCAGACACCACAATCACTGAACCGGAGAAACAAATAAATTCTCCCAAGCATATGAATGATGTAGACAGTTGAATAGGAACCATACGAATAGGTTTACTCTCCTAGCAGTCAAACTGGAACAGCATACAATAAATCCTTCCCCCAATAATGAGACGACACTTCACTTTGAGGGTTAAAACAGGAACTCTCTGTACTGTCACATACAGTCTCTTTTATTCCCAATCCACAAACATAGTACAGCCCACAGGGCATTACAAAACAACCAATCAATCCATACAATACCCCCAGACACTCCCACACAAAATCCTCCCCTCTGCCTGTGATATGATTACTGAACACAATGGGTAATCTCATTATCACCGGCAGAGGAATACAGTTTTTACTCAATATTTATAACTTCTAAAATATACATGTCACAAACATAAAACATACATTTTCATAATCAATCCATTCAGGGGAACAACATATAGCGCACATTATAACCGGATGGTGCCCAGGTCACATACATACAGTTCAATCGCCATGGAGCCAAAGTCTTTCATACAGTCTTTCAGTATACTGCTGGGCTCCATGGCATAGCTATCTGGGGTAGCATGGCTTTAACAGTCCGCAGAAAGGCACAAACCAGCCTTTCTGCAGGGAAAAAGAACAGGGGCCATAGTCTAAAGGCAAGAGGCGGGCAAGCAGCCCCTTCCAAGGACACGTGGCGAGGTTGGTTTCGCCACATGGAGGTTCTACACTCATTGTGGGTGAAGCTGGCCAAGATCAAGGATTAACTGTGGGCTGTGTCCAGATGGGAAGAGCTGCAGCACCACTGCTATGCAAGGTGATGCACAGAAGAGAGACCGCTTTTGTCATGGAGTGAGGCTAAGGAACCCCAAGTAAGTGAGACAGGAATTTTGACAGTTGATCTAAATTGCCTTGAAATGTTTGTGTCCATGTCTTTTATGCCACAGATAGGTAAAGTTTGAGCAATTACTGGCTTTGTTTTTTTGTAGTAGTATCTAATTTAATGTTACATTTGCATCTTCATAACATTGCAATGTGCTGCGGAATAAGTTGGAGCTATGTAAATGCTAATAAAAATAATAATAATATTTTTCTTCCTGTGTGTTTAATGCAAATACATTTTACTATGAAAAGGTCATTTTGTTTTTTATTTTACATTCATTGCAATGGAAGTTCACATTACATCATAACATTATATCTCTATCCTGCTAATGTGATTGACATTCATTATAAATCAAAACCTATATCACACATTACAGTGTTAAACGACTGTCTCATACTTTTCACTAAACTTACTAATTGCTTTCCTGACTTTTAAATAACAATACATGCCCCTAAAGGAGATATATGTGTAAATATAGTCAGCACCAGGAGTATCTTTTAACTCTCACAGTCTGCTATCATATCCCTAAAAATAAAGAAAAAAATATTGCTTTTACAGGTCGGGCAGACTATGCTTATCGATTTTGATACATACTTACACTAATGCAGTTAAACGTTCTTCTCTCCTTGCTGCTGAATTAAATTACATCACAATGCTCCAAATGTAGCTACCTCTTTACGCATAGATAGTGCCAGGAATATATGTGTGTGTGTGTATATATATATATATATATATATATATAATTTAAAAAAATATTTTTACAGTTTACTTATTTTTAATTATTTATTTTTTATAATGTATAGTTATATATACACGTGTGTGTAATTTTACTCTAAGTGTATTTTTATATTAATATACGTATATATTAATAAAAAATACACGTAGTGTGACATTTTTATATATATATACACACACACACACACACACACACATTCATATATACACACAGATATACATATAGCTATAAGCCCATGGAAAAATACCAGCACTCCAGGATTTGGTAAGTAAATAATTCTTACCTAATGCCCCCTCAGAAGATGATATAGAAGATATTTGTATTGCTGCAGCTGTTAATTCACAATCACAGCAATTACAGGAATCATCATCTACACCAGCTTCTGATATAGAATATCCACCACCACCTCCCAGTACAATTATATTAACAGTACAAACGGGAGTTAAACTTAAAAGTGGCAAGGTGTTAAAATCATATGTACATAAGCAAGGTGATGATGATGTAGAGATGCCAGAATTAGAAGGTGCTGATCTTACTGCCCCGTTCATGACTGTTGGTAATCAGATAATAATGAAACCCATTAATCCCGGAGAACTCAAGGACATTATTCAAGGTGCCCCAAACCCCCGTACTAATCCCTCTGTATGCCTAATGTATCTGAAAAGAATGTGCTTAGGACAGAACATGACACAGATAGACATACAGTTAATTATAAATGGAATATTAGGGTATGACTCAGATTCTGGTTGGGATTGGTCTAGGGTACCCTCTATCAGTGAGACAGAAAACGGTACTGGAGTTGGAGAGGCTGGTAGTGATGGTGTTTATGAGCTTAGTACTTCAGCAGGATGTGCTAAAATGTTGAGATTATGGAAGAATAAGCAGTCTATATCCACTGCTTTGGCATGTAAGCAAGGTGCAAAGGAAGAGATTGGTATTTTTGTAAAGAGATTTTACAAGTGTTGGAATGATGAGACAGGTTTGAAGTCTGGAGATGATATGGATCTCCTTAAAATACACTCATGCCTTGGTAATATGTTGCCACAGTATTCTTTGCTTGTGAAACAGTTGATTTCAGACTGGGCCAATTTGGGTGGCTCAGATTTTCTTACCAAGGTTATAGAAAAGGAAAATGCAGGTTGTTTTAACTTAAGATATGATTCAGGAAGTAAGGTTGCTTATTATGCTCAGGGATTGCAATACTGTCCACCTACACAGGCCCGAGAGAGAGGATGGGATGGAGCACATAGAGCCTGTGGTCAAAGAGGGGCAAGGGGATGGAGACAGGGAAATCAGGGTTATAGGGGCAGGGGTAACCAAGGAGGAATAGACAGGAACACTTGTTTCAACTGTGGCCAGAATGGCCACTGGAGGAATGAGTGTCCACACCCCAGAAACCCCAGCCGCCCCAACAACCCCACAATTCTCAAAATATGCCCGGTAGGCAAGAACAACACCAGGTCCACTCCCAACACCACTGGCCAGCACATCCCCCTCCCCCCTCGCTCCAGCAAACCCAAACTGCACTAGGGCCATTCACAGGTACCACTGACCAGCACACCCTTCACATCCCATGGCCCCAACAGGGCTGCCTTGAAGGTGACACTCCAACTTTTCCACTTTTGTCCTCTACTAATGATGATCAGCCTTTTTGCATTCTGGTCATAGAAGGTAGATCCTTGCCATTTTTGGTAGATACTGGAGCTACGTGTTCCAGTCTCTGTGACACCTATTATCAGGGGCCAAGGGAAAAGTCTACACCTTCATTGGGTATTAATGGAGTGTCAACACCCACTTTTGTCACACCACCACTGTCTGTTTCCTGTCCTCTTAATGGTTCTTCTACTGTGCACCCTTTTTGTCTCATACCTAAATGTCCTGTTAGTTTGCTGGGAAGGGATCTTCTTGGTATTCTGGGAGCTACCATTACTTGCACGCCCTCTGGTGGTATTGATGTGTCTATGTTGTGTTCTGAAACTATTGATTTGTCTGATGTTCCTTCCTCTGTGTGGGCTTCATCTAAGCTAGATGTAGGATTTGTCAACTGCACCCCTTACAAAGCCAAATTAAAACCAGATGTAACTCCTATCTGTTTCCGGTTACAGGAAACAGAAAATCCTGTTCCGCGCGGAGTTTCTGTTTCCTGTAACCAGCCGGACTGACAGGAAGTGCACACTCAGTGTGCACCTTCCTATCACTCCGGCCGGCCACCGCGGACCGGAGTGCAGCTCGGCCATGCTACAGGAGAGGGGGTAAGAAGAGAGGGAGGGGGGGAATAAGAAGAGGAGGGGCAAGAAGAGAGGGGAGGGGAGGCAAGGAAGAGGAACAAGAAGAGGAGGGGGCAGAAGAGGAGGGGGTAAGAAGAGAGGGGGGGTAAGAAGAGAGGGGAATAAGAAGAGGAGGGGTAAGAAGAGAGGGGGGGAATAAGAAGAGGGGAGGGGGTAATAAGATGAGGGGGGAATAAGAAGAGGGGGGATAAGAAGAGGAGGGGGAATAAAAAGAGGGAGGGGGAACAAGAAGAGGAGGGGGGTAAGAAGATGGGAGGGGGATAAGAAGAGGGAGAACAAGAAGAGAGGAGGGGATAAGAAGAGGAGGTGGGGGGAACAAAGAGGGGGAACAAGAAGAGGGATAGGGGAACAAAAGAGGGGAATAAGAAGAGGAGGAGGGGAACAAAAGAGGGATGGGGAATGAGAAGAGGGAGGGGAACAAGAAGAGGGGAGGGAGGGAACAAGAAGAGGGTAGGGGGGAGTAAGAAGGAGGAGATAAGAAAAAGAGGGGCAAGAAGAAGGGGTGAGAGAAAAAGATGGGGGAGTAAGAAGAAGAAGAGGAGGGAGTAAGAAAAAGAGGGGGAGTAAGAAGAGGGAGAGGGGGAATAAGAAAAGGGGGAGGGCGGAGTAAGAAGGAGGGGAGATAAGAAAAAGAGGGGGGTAAGAAGAAGAAGAAGGGGTGAGTAAGAAAAAGAGTGGGGAGTAAGAAGAAGAAGAGGGGGTTAAGAAGAAAAAGGAGGAGTAAGAAGAAGAAGGGGGAGTAAGAAGAAGAGGGGGGAGTAAGAAGAAGAAGGGGGGTAAGAAGAAGAAGGGGGAGTAAGAAGAAGTAGGAGGGAGGAAGAAGAAGGGGGAGTAAGAAGAAGTAGGAGGGTTAAGAAGAAGAAGGGGGAGCAATAAAAAGAAGGGGGGTAAGAAGAACAGGTGGGGGAGTAAGAAGAACAGGTGGGGGAGTAAGACGACCAAGGGGGGAAGTAAGAAGAACACAGGGAGGAGGGGGGTAAGACGAACACAGGGGGTGTGAGGAGAACACATAGAGGGAGGAGTGAGAAGAACACAGGGAGGGTGGAGGGGGGATGAGGAGAGCACAGGGAGGGTGGGTGAGTGTGAGAAGAGACCGCTAGGGGAGGGTGGGGGAGAGGAGAGACCACTAAAGGTGCAGGGGAGAGCTCTACGGGACAGAAGGGGCAGCTCTATAGGACAGGGGCCAAGACAGGGAGCTCTTTCACACTACGCGCGCGCACACACACACACACACACACACTGCATCCCTATACATACACAGAAACACAACATGCTTCCCTTACACACAGATAAACACACAATGCATCCATTACACACACACACACAATGCAACCCTTACACACAAAGACAATGCATCCTTTGCACACATACACAGAAACAGACAATACAAACCCGTACACACGCATGCAAACACACACACTTCTTTTCTTACATACACACAGAAACACAATGCATCTCATGCACACACATACAGACACACACCTTGCATCCCTTATGCATACAAACACAGATTCACATAATGCATCCCTTACACACAACCAGAAACACATAATACATCCCTTATACACAAATACACACTGCTTCCACTACACACAAACACACTACATCACCTGCACAAACTGGTAACCCTGCCGCGCTGCCACCGCAAAAGCACATATTACCGTCCTCTACAATAACACATGCCGCCACACACTCCCACTCCCTGCTTAGAGCGACTCATAGGTAGGTAAGAACTTATGATAGACGCACTTATAGGCATACTCACCGTCAGGCCCTGGGGCCCAGAACTTGAGCTGTGTAAGGGGCCCCCAAAAAATGGAGCTGCTTCCAATTCTCCCAGAACATTGAATTTTGTGACCACGGTTGCAAACAGCCTCCAGAGATCCTGTTCTACACCAGACCAGTGGAGCCAAACTGCAGCCCATCATCATCCTCATCTGCTTGTAAGTAGGCAATCTAGTATATTATTAGTGACACTAATCTATAATTTACCTCACATTAAAGGGACACTATAGCTTAATGAAGTGGTTCTGGTGTCTATAGCTGGTCCCTGCAGGCTTTTTAATGTAAGCACACACTGTGTGCAGCACTGGCGTTAGTTCATATGGCAGATCATATGGGTGGGGCATTGTGATGTGACATGTGGGGGCAGCAAATTTTTATTTTGTCTAGGGCGGCAAAAATCCTTGCACCGGCTCTGATCCTGGGCAGGTGCACCAGTCTACTGGTGACCCACAGGAGGGGAGTGCACTGATTGCACTACACTCTCCTCCTGCCCAGCCCCATCTTTACCGCAGTGCAAGTGCCCTCTGCCCCTAATTTACAGTGGCTCACACTCACAACAAGCAGTGCCTGGAGCCGTGAAGGAGCGGGTATGGCAAAGAGCTACTGATTAGCATAACATCAATATTCGTTATAAAACCAGGAAAAGGTGGGCATGGATGGTGAACTGATTTGGTGGTGCAATGAGCCACTTGACTGGTTTTGCCCCCAGGCCTAAGGCTGCCAGCCCTCCCCTGCCCCACTCCCTCTAGAATGTAATCTCATTGAGCAGGGCCCTCTACCTCTCTGTCCCTGTACCTCCAGTTGTCTGGTTACAATTACATCACTGTTAGTCCACCCATTGTACAGCACTACGGAATCTGATGGCGCTATATAAATAATAAATTAATAGTAATAATAATTAAGCCACGAGTACCATGTTTTTCTGGAAATTGTTAGAGGTTTTGTAAACCACCGCTGTTAATTTATCAATCTCTACCACTTATTTCACCTTGTGTAACAATATCTAATGTAGGGGTGTTGGGAGTTCACCATAATTTAGTTATGGTTCGCCTTCTGTCCAGTGCTATCTTGGCAAATAGTTTGTTTTGTGCTTTTGTTAGTGCATCCCAGCATTTGGACAGTAACCAGGACAGTAGTCAGATCCAATAATCTAAGGCAATGACAAATTGCTTTTCTAAACAGTTTTTTTTAGGAATGTATAACCCTTTAAGGACACAGCTTCAGTTTACTTGCTTTGTACTTGAGGACACAAACAGTTTTTGCATTTTTACTATGTGTGTGTTCAACCACAATATCCATATTTCTCATTTATTGCACCAATACATATTATATACCACTTTTTTATATGACATACAGCTGCATTTAGTTAATTGGTCGGTCTGGAGCCATAAAGTGTGCCCCAGCTGACACAGTGGCGGATCTGGGGGGGGGCAACGGGGCAATTGATCTCCCCTCCCTGGACAAATGTAAGAATGGAGGGGGGATATAAAGCATATTTTTTCATTTAAAAAACACTTATTTGTTTTACTCAGCCCCCTCCCCCAACCACACACACACTGCCCCACCACACACACTACCCCCACTGCACCCCCATACACACACTGCCCCACTGTACCCCCATACACACACTGCACCCCCACATAAACACTGCACCCCCCATACACACACTTCCCCACTAAACTCCCATACACACACTGCCCCCACTGCACTCCTATACACATACTTCCCCCACATCACCCTCATACATATACGGGCCCCATACACACAGTGCTCCCCCATACACACACTGTCTCACATACACACACACCTACCTACCTACCTAGAGGCCCTATCCCCATACTACAGCCCCTATCCTGGCAGACCCCAGGCCAATTGTCAAACTATTCTTAAACAGTTTGACTATTTACTCTGGCAGGGCACCACAGCACTCCTGGTACCATAACCACTACGGAGAGCTGTAGTGGTTATTGTGCCTGGATTGTTTCTTTAAATAATCTATGAGTGCCCCTCCCGAGATAAGGCTCTGGATCCGCCAGTGAGCTGACAGAGGGAAGCTCCAGGTATCAGTTGATACCTGGGTCTCCCTGGTGTGAGCAAGGATTTAACACTGCTCACAGCACATTTTAATCCACACTTAAAGAGCTGCATGCTGTATTACATTTCAGCGCTGCATGTAATTCATCTGTCAGTCTGGAGGCCACTAAAATTGGCCCCAACTGATAGAGGAGAGCCCCAGTTATTGACTGATACCTATCATTCCCTGGTGTGAGCAGGGATTTAATCTTGCTAAGACCGCAGTGTAGTAATAGGGATTTAAAACCCCATTTAAATGGGTGTATGCAGTGCTCACTTTGAGTGCTGCAAGCAGAGCATTTGGAAGTCTCTAATTC
Organism: Pelobates cultripes; assembly: GCA_933207985.1. Taxonomy (NCBI): domain Eukaryota; kingdom Metazoa; phylum Chordata; class Amphibia; order Anura; family Pelobatidae; genus Pelobates; species Pelobates cultripes. The sequence goes on along the minus strand of OW240916.1, from coordinate 142,526,011 downwards.
TAACCCCAGCTGACAAAGGGGAGCAATACCGGGTAACAGTTACCAGCGGTCCCTGCTGATCAAATACTGCATGACAGAATTATTCCACTGTGGGTACTTAAAGGAAGGATAACAATGACAGAATAGCATCATGCATCATTAAGGGGATTAAGGAGACTAGGAAACCGTCTAATAGGTTTGACTGATGCATTTCTTAAAAATGATGCAGCTCTTCAGAAATCATGTGGGAGAGAACTAGAGATTTAGGTGTCATCTGAGTACAAACTTAGATTACATGCAGAGAAAATGAGCCGATAAAGTTTGCAATTGTGAATTAGTGAAGATCTATAACTTGAATTAAACCCGTTGAAAGCAGTGTTGTTGAGTTCTATGATCTAACATTTTTTCCTAAAGGATATGAGAAACAGTGTATGGAGTGTGGGTTAAGGCGGGTAAGACTGTTGGCAACATTCATCATAGATTATAAATTGGAATGACAGCAAGTTGACACAAGTTAGATCGATTTGAGCAGCATAAATAGGGCTGGGAACAAAAATGGGAAAATAGTGCTACCCTCAGTGAAAATAAAAGGTTAACACTTTAAAGAGGAAAAAAGTAAATTCTGTTTTAGAAAAAAAAAGGAGTTTTAAAAAAGTATGCAGTTATCCATTCTCTTGCTAATTTTATATTAAATTGTAAGTTATTTTTATACCAAATAACTCAAAGCTGTAAATTTCAGTAACATCCTAAATGTCAGAAAGCATATGTATATATCATATTAATACAATATGATATATGATACGATAATATCTTCCTAGCCGGTGTCTGTTATATAACTGAGCATCACACAAAGTTTAAGAATAATAAAAAAAAAAAGTAAAGTCTTAAAGAAAATAAGTTATTAATATAATGCTAACTAGGTAGCAGCATTTGGCTTTTGTTTCTTATATTGTCCAGATATTTGCTTTATCATGCACCATCTCCATTTCTAGGTCTTATGTCGTATATTATAGCATAAAATGTGGAATTTCTGAAATGTGTGATTCAAAAAGTACCCGGACAACAGATATTCTTCTTTATTACCATCCAATAAAAGAACAAACATAAAGGGAGCAAGTTTTACGGTGGAACATTTTCCATTGATTGCTAGTATGTGGCTTTTGTGATAAACCTCCACAACTTCAGTAATATCCAAGATCGATGATTTGGAACTTTTAACCGGATAGTTGAAGAGACAGATTGTGGTAGTTTCCTTCTCTTGAATACTTCAGAAACTTGAGTATTACTTTTCGGAGCCACTTATAACCCAATGCCTGTGCTCACTTTCAAGTAGAGTTATGGGCAATAAAACATAGCTAGAATACATTATGTCTCTCATCTCTGCAGCTGTCATCCTGCCTAGAATTACAAAATATCACCTGTGGAGAGGTACATCAATGACCTACTATTGTTTTCTATTGTGCACCAGTAAATTGCTATAATGATATATTGAATGTAATACTGTTACGTACAGGGGCATATAAGTATGCAGGAGACAAACATAATAAGTTTTAAAATAACAGTAAAAATTATACATTTTGAGCACTGACTTACATTATGTATCTATATGGACAAAGAGATTTCTATTTTGCTTCACACATATATAATATGGTGAAGGTTCGATTTGTCAAGAGAATTCCAGCTTCCCAGTACAGAAGAGAGAATTATGATTCAGACATTTAATTATGCCTTGTTACATTGACCACTGGATAGCAGATAGTACTACTACAATACAATAATTTACAAAAACAAAATATAAAATAACATATATTAAGATATTTCATCCAGATAGTAGTTAGCAGGAAAATCAATAAATAATCAAGAGAAATTAAAACAATGATAGCAGAAACGTTTAAAGGAATACTCTTCTGCCCAAATAAAAAATAATAAATTCATCACTATTTAGTGGATATATCCCCAATGAAAACATGCATGCATTTAAAGGGACACTCCAGACCCCAAAGAACTTTAACTTGCAGCAATGATTTATGTGTGAAGAGTGTGTCCTTGTTTTTCATTTTACAAAAAGTGCGGATTTCAATAGAAATTGACACTTTTATAAATTAACCTTGTTACACCTCCTTGGCTGTCAATCAGACAAACAATATTGTTACTTCCTGGTTGTTTTTCTCTCAGTGGAGTTTAAAACAAGAGGCAGGCATTGGGAAAGTTGTGATTGGACTGCATCAGGAAGTCTGGGGGAGAAAGGGGAAGGTTTGGAAAAGAGGTAGACGAGATAATTGCAGCTTTTGCTAGCTGCTTTTAGAGATACTGCCAATAACAAAATGCATTGTTTTATTTTTATATACTTTTATTTCCTGGATAATCCATGGCAGCATAAAGAAAAGTTATAAATAATCATCCTACCAAATAGGTTCCACTGTATTATTACTGTCCTGTTGGCTTTGGAGAGTTTCTCCTTTTGAAGGTTTCTTGTATTACTTTATGCTTTCTTGGCCACTTTTTTAAAAGACCCAGCCAGGTGTCAGCCTCTCTCTTCCGGTAGTCCATGCAGCTCCTTTTGAATGTGGGTCCCTGGGTGTACCCCATTTAATGATTGGGGGTCTGACCTTAAAATGACCCTATAGGCACCCAGACCACTTAACCTCATTTAGGTTGTCTGGGTGCAGTGTCCCAGGTCCCTTAGCCCTGCAATGATAATTATTGCAGTTTATGAGGAACTTCAGTAATTACATTAGAGGGATAAATCCACCTCTAGTGACTACCAGACAGCCACTAGAGGGACTTCCAGCGAGGGAGTTGTCTGCTTGAATGCCAGGGAGGGGTGTAACCAGTTTAACTTATAAAAGTGTTGATTTCTATTGAAATCTGGACATTTTGCAAAATGAAAAAAAGAGGACATACTCTTCACACATAAAACTTTTTAGCAAACGAAAGTGCTTTAGGGGTCTGGAGTGTCCCTTTAACATTAGTTACATAGTTACATAGTTACATAGTTGGCATTGGTTTTATTAACACCTAGTCAAATGTCATTAAGCACATACACAAGCCTCATTGAGAAATTGGAATGAAATGATATTGCTTTGCTTTGCTGGATTTCGTGGCCTTGAGCATGCAGACATGTCTCTGTAAGAGAGTATGGAAAGATTTGTGCCAATGATTTCTGCACCTGTATCTGATCTCCTTAAGAGAATGGGGAGGTAACCTTTGCTAGGAATACTCCTACGGCTATGTGTATCTGCACGTGTACCCAGGGACGTATTAGCTGCAAGGCAAACAAGGCATTTGCCTTGGGCGGCTTTTTTCAGGGGGCGGCAAAAAGCGCCACCCCCAAATGCCCAGGGCAAATGCCTAGTTAGCTTTGCGGCTAACTGACATGCTGGGCTGGCGGGCGGCACTGGCTGATGGTCGGGCGGGCGGCTGGCGAAGGAGCACTTCCTCTGACCGGTCTGCTCAGCTCCCTCGCCAGCCGCCCGCCCAGTGCCCAGTAGCCAGCCCATCAGCCCGACCGGCAGCCCCTGGACCCCCAGGGAGAAAGAGAACCCCCCCCCCAGCATTCCCAAAGATAAGGAGGCTGGGGGGGGTTAAATATAAAAAAAGTGTTAATGTGAGTGATTTTGTGTGTGTGTCTGACTGTGTGTGTGTGTGTGTTTGTGTCTGACTGTGTGTGTCTGACTGTTTGTGTGTGTGCATTTAGAAGGTGGGGCGGGGGGGAAGGGTTGGGTGGGGGTGGCTCGGGGTGAGGGGGGTGCCTGAGTTTTGTCCTGCCTAGGGCAGCACAAAACCAGGATACACCACTGCGTGTACCTACTATAAACATTACGTGCGCTATCACTGAGAAAGAATTTGGTATATTCATGGCAATTTGGAGTTTTCTGTTTACTCTGACTGCTTACAAGGGGTTAGGGCTAGAATTTTCCTTGGGATATTTTTGCCTAAGTCTCAGTATATACTCTAATTGAAAAAAGACTCTGATTGAGGCTTGAAATGCCATCTGTACTCATGGAGATGGCGTTTGTACATCAAACATACAATATTGAGCCCTGCGCTTAAACTCCCATTACTCCTGGGTGGCTGCAGTGACTATCGTACCCATCAACCCCAATGTATACAATAAAAACCAAAGAAAAAAGTTACTTGCGTATGACAGAGCCATGTTACAGTGCTGCCGCCCACCCCATGTGTTCCCTATTAAAGGACCACTATAGGCACCCAGACCACTTCAGCTTAATGAAATGGTCTGGGTGCCAGGTCCAGCTAGGGTTAACCCTTTTTTTCTATAAACATAGCAGTTTCAGAGAAACTGCTATGTTTATATTAGGGTTAATCCAGCCTCTAGTGGCTGTCTCATTGACAGCCGCTAGAGGGGTTTTCGTGCTTCTCACAGTGATTTTCACAGTGAGAAGACGCCAGCGTCCATAGGAAAGCATTGAGAATGCTTTCCTATGGACTGACTGAAAGCACGCGTGGCTCTTTCAGCCGAGGAGGAGGAGAGGAGGCGGAGAGGAGGAGGAGAGTCCCCCGCCCGGCGCTGGAGAAAGAGGTAAGTTTAACACCTTCCTCACCCTAGAACCCGGCGGGAGGGGACCCTGAGGGTGGGGGCACCCTCAGGGCACTAAAGTGCCAGGAAAACAAGTATGTTTTCCTGGCACTATAGTGGTCCTTTAAGGGTTAGTAAATATGTAGGGGTTTCGAAAAATACCCTCTCTGCCTCATTAGAGATTTTCATTCATGGAGCACATCAAATAAGTTGTATGTATGTGACCAGTAATGGCTTGGTCCTTCATATTGAATGATGTACTAGGATTTTTCTCATCCTACCAAGAGGTCGATCTCTCAATGCCAAAGGGTTTTACAAATGCGTCTTTATCATGACATGACTGATGGGTCTTTAGTACTGTAGAGATTAAGGTCTTTTTTTATTTATTTATTTTTTTATAGTAAAGTCTTTACAATAATATAGCAACTCCTGTGTGAGTCCTGTTTCAGAACGTGTTTGTCACTGACTGATGCCTTCCAAGTTTCCTTATTTAAAAGGTATAGTCCCTATTGTGTGCTTAACTCACTTTGTCTCACTTTAACATGCTAATTATGTCCCTCTTTTCTACGAGTTCCTTAGTGTTGGTGTGTCTGAGTGTGTAACAGAGCTCTACAGCAAAAATCTGCAGTGGCTTTGCTCCTATAAAGCAATTTAACTTTTTATTAGTCCTGCCTGTTTCAAGTGTTGTTATGTTGTGTTATAATCTACTTATGGTGTTACCCTATCAGATGGGAAATTCTTAAGGCACATGTCATTTATATGTTTGTATTCCAAGTACATGTGATTCAACGTCAGAACATTTCTGATTTAATGTCTGGATTTGTTTTCAACTAAAATTTCTTGATATGTACAGTATTTGAGCATACTACTCACTTCTGTTGACTCTTGGTTACTTCTCACCGTGAAAAAAAATTAACATTTAATGGCTGACCCTAACCACCAATCATCTTTTTTTTCATCCTCTTGATTAGGCAGGAGATGCAGCCCACATCATTGGACAGACCTCTTGTCCAGATGATGAACATTGGGTTGGATATTGTGAAGAAAGCCAGGAGTTGGGTCAGGTGGAAAGGTGAGCATTGTTGAGGGAGCTTCGGTGCTCGAAAAAGGTAAGTACATTTTAAATTTTTTAAGATTGTAATGCACCAGTGGCACCTGAAAAAGAATAGGGACAGGGATACTATAGTGTTAGGAATAAAGATTTGCATTTCTAACGCTAGAGTGTTTTTTAATGTCCGTTTTGTTAAACTGTCACATTAATACAACTTTTAGGAATGCATTGTCTGTGTTTGTCTCACTAATTACATTTGTTTGTGCCTGTGGCAGACATTCTTCAGTTCCTGTCAAAGTATCTACCATCAGTGCTAGAAGGACATATCTATGTTTCATTTATTAGGAATGAATTTTACATTATTGCCTGATTGTATTTTAACCTGCAGTTTCATTGTAGGACCTCTTATTCTAGATTTTCTGTTATAATTTAATTTTTATGTGCTTGGCAACACATTCTGTCTGATTGGCAGGTTTCCTTGCCCTTATTGAAATGGGTTACTCAAGGAAGTTGGAGCAGTTTAAATGATCGGCATGGGACTCAAACTGAGACAGGCATGACTAAAGGTCAAGGATTGTAAATGCAATGTTTAATATGTAGGGCACTTCTCAACCGCTCTTGCCTCTCATTATGAATGTAAGGGATTGTGTTTTCCCTACTCAAGAATAAAATATACTGGAGATTGTACTGGTATCACAAGGGGGAATGCAAACTTATGGCATGAAGAAAAACAAATCACAAAATCAGCCTGTTTATTTTTCACTGATTTATGAAACAAACATTTGCATATGAAGTAATTGTTTATGTTTTTAATAAAATTAGTATTAATAGTGCCAACATATTCTGCAGCTTTGTACTGTAAGTGGACTAACAAATAAGTAGATGCAATAAGTCAAGTTGGACGTACAGGACTAGAAGGTGTTGATGGCCCTGCTCAAGCAACCTTACGTTCTAAGAGTAGGGATAGAGTGAGAGAAAGATGTTACTAGTTTAGTTGATAGGAAGGAATAGAGATTAATGGAGCAAGAATGGGAGTTCCATAGGAACAGTACAACCCTAGAGAAGCCTTGAAGGTGAGAGTCAGAGGTGCAAGTACAAACAAAGGATAGACTCAGGTCTTCGGCAGAGCGTAGGGGTCTGGATGGGACATACATGTGCATTAGTGGGCATAAGTAGATAGAAGCAGTTTTATTAAGTGATTTATTAGTAAGGATCAGAATTATAAATGAAGTCCTATATCTTATGGGAAGTTCATACGGACTGACAGAGCTGCTTGGCATGTGAAAGTTGTGAAAAGGACAGGAACATTAGCAATGCTGCAACTTTCATTGCAAGCTAGTGGGATAAGCTGGGACTGCTTAAGACCTATAAAAAAAAGTGGATTGGGGTACTGAAGACAGGAGATTATTATGGCATTGATTAGAAATTTGACTGCATCTGGTGTTGGGTAGGGGCAAATGCAAGCTGTGTTTTGTAGATGGAAGTGATAGGGTTTGGTGATTGATTGGTTTTGAGGAGTAAATGGGAGGTTTAAATCAGACAGAGAACAGCAAGGCAGCAAATCTCGTGAGGTAGAGTTTATGGTAACACTGTTGACTTGGAGGAAGACAGACACAGGGTTAGGAATGCTTGAAGGAGGAAAGTTGTGTTTTGGAGAGATTGAGATTAAAGAAATGAGTTGTCACCCAGTTAGAAATAGCAGAGAGGGAGCTGGAATCATGATTTAAGAAAGACAGAGAAAAATCAGGCAGATAGATGTGCATGTCTTCGGCATAAGGATCTTATTAGTTTACCAAGGGAGTATAAATTGAGAAAAATTGGGTATCAAGAACAGAAACTTGGGGGACACCACCAGAGAGGAGTTCTGGAGGAGAGGATGTACCGGAAAAGGAGACACAAACAGAGCACTGGAAGAGAGAAGAGGAGAACCAGGAAAGAGCAGAATCGTATAGGCTGTAATTATGAAGCGTGAGAGGAAAAAGTTGATATTAAAGAGAATTAGAAGGGAATAGTTGCTGCTAGATTTTACAGCTGTTCATTTGGTCAATTCTGTTTCAACAGAGTGATAACTGTGGTCAAGCAGAGAGTTAGATTCATGGAAATTAGTAAATCTCCCAAGGATCTTGGAGACAATTTGTAGTAGGGAGATAGGGTGGTAGATGGATGGGACAGTTGGCTTCAGGTTGGGCTTTATTATGATTATGGTTATGGTAGAAATAACTTTTAAAGCCAACTTATTATTTAGCAGAATTAGCAAACATTCATTAATCATTGCTTCTCTATGGGATTTGGCCATGCATGCTCCTATTTTCACCAGACAGGATGTATCGTCACTATTAGTCTCCCCGGGTGGAACTGAACTGTAGCTAGTGGGGACTCGCCGCTGGATGAAAATGTGAGTACGTTTTTTTGTTTGTTTGTTTTATGGAAGGTGACTGTCATGCATATTTCCCTTCCATCACACAAATAAAAAAAGTGTAGCCCCCAAGCAGCAAAATAAAAAAGTATATGAAAATATATATAAAAGGGAAAAAGTTCAATTGTGCCCTTACCACATGCCCCTTGTAGACAGATGCCTTTTGGGAAATCTGGACCAAATCAGCTGTTTGTGTACTGACTAGTGTGCTTGGATTTAGTTTGTTTTTTTAAAGTTTTGTGCAGTTTTTAAGATGAATAATAAATAAAATATTTTTTATAATAAAGCACATGGGGTGTGGATGGCATCTGACTCATATTACACATTTTACAACAAAAGTTTCAGTCTTGTTTATATGAAGCATCGTGAAGTTCCTATCAGTAACTACAAGGTTGACTGATTATTATATCCGTAAGTAACATGAACCAGCACATTATCCACTAGGAGCAATTGGTACTTTAATAAACGTTTTCACTATAAACCTTAGTAAAGAGAAACAGTGCCAATAAATAAAAAATACTATTTTTTTCTACTGCGGTTACATTAACAGTTCATAAAGCTTCAAAGATAAAAAGATATCTATATTTTTATATGTTGTATGCAGTAAATCAAGCTAGACCTAATTTTAACCATTGCTCCTACATAGCTCATAGTTCACAGAGACTGAATGGTGTTAAGATGATAGAGTATACAAGTATACTTCATACATACTAATACATCAAAAATACAGTCACAGCCCATTCTGCTAAGTCCAAACCATCCTCTGTCATTTGTCTGGCAAATTGCAATAAACCCACATTAAAGTAGTGTTTCAAATCAAGGCTGTGAAGTAAGATGATGTTTTTTTTTTTTTTTTTTCGCTCCGCCAGAAGCAGTGATATTAGAATTGCTTTCTACAGCTTAAAATTCTTCTCTTAGCTGCCCTTATGAAACACTTTACCAATTAGCAGTTGGGTAGTTTCATTTTATGAAGCCCAAGAGATATCTTTATGTCTTTCATCTTTATCTTAGCATGGTAGATGGATTTCAGTGCTCACTGACATGACAAGCGCAACATTTCCAAGGAGCTATTTCATGCATGTGTCTGAGTAATTTAACACACTCATTTTTATTTTTCACTCTCTCAATTCTCGTTGACCCTCCATGCATGCAGATAAGGTAATGCTAGTAATTTGGTGTGACTCTAGTTTGGCATTTGAACGCAAAACAAGAAATATTGTGATATTGGCACATTTTTCAGACAGTACTTAGCTTCACATTTGCCCTGCAGGCTAGCAGGTTTGTTGAATAACTGTGAGCATGTTCCAGCTCAAAAGAGCCATGCTCAAGCTAGCCTGAGATAGACACATGGTCACAGTTATGCAATAAACCTTCCTTGAACCTGTCTCCAATTTGTGCTCAGTCCTTTAATGTATTGGATTAGTGAATAGAGTCTATTCTGGGATGGTCAACTAGATATGTGCCTTCTAAGTTCATTTGTTAATATTTGCAGAGTAACAAATGCATCAATAATGGTTAGGGATATTGCTAAGTTCCAAATACATCCGAGGCAAAATTCGAAGACACTGTGATCACATTGTAGGCTCATCCCCAAATCCCATGCTTAACATCTATAACCCCATGGCGTATTGCTCTAACTCCCCGCATTCCTTATCTCTCTTGCTCTCCTTGGGTCTCTCTTTCACCTATTTCATTTTTCCATTTTCTCTTTCTCCAATATTCTCACTCTGCCTTCCGCACCTCACCCCCTTTGTCTCCCTACTCCTCTGCCCCTCTGAAATTTTACACTTCCTCTCTTCCATCATGAGTAGAAACAGATATAACATGATTTCTAAAAACCAGCAGGCATGTTTTTTTGTTTTTTTTGGTTTTTTTCTCTGCACACTATTAATTTTGAATATATATATTTTATCCTTTTGTCTCTCTTTTATATATAATTTCAGTATACAGTTTTTCACATATGTTTTACTATTGGTGCCTCCTTTCCTCTTTTTAAGTGTTTTATATATATATATTTTATATTTACAAAAAAAAAAAAATTATTTTATATCTTCATTTTTTATGGATTATAAATGTATTTATTTTTTATCCCCATGTATGCTTCCCTCCTTTCTAGTGGTACTCACATATCTCCCTTTTCTATTTTCTAAGATGAAATTTCCAACAAACATCTACAAAAGGGTTAACAATCCAACTTTGGTCTGACAAGGTAGGCTATATTGTGAATTGTATGATATTCTATGCCTACCCCCCTTCCTCCTTTCTTCCCCCCTGTTTATATAAATCCCCCTCATGTCAGCACATTAATATTTGTTTTGTATTAACTAATTATTTATATTTAATATAGCATTTTATTTTTTGTCAAAATAATTTACTACAATAATTTTTGGTGTACACTTTTTTACTATTTTCTTGTAATTTATGTATTCCAGCACCACAAGTGTGCTTGCCAATTATTTCCCATAGTGCCTTTTGCTCGCACACACATGAGTGCTGGGCTCCCTTTTCCCAGCACCACATGTGTGCCCGTCAACTATTTCCTACTTGGGGACTACATCCCCCATAGTGCCATTCGCCCGTGCACACATGCGTGCTGAGCTCTTCTCCGCCTGTTGCCTCTTCGAGCCAACCAGGCTATGTTACGGTCCGCTCCGCCTATTTGTTACTGTGCCGCAATACAAAGAGCGGGCTTAGCATACAACTCCCAATATGCACCCGTGGCGGGTCACGTGGCTTAGCGCGTCATACTCCTATCACACACCACGTGACCGCTTATTAGCATATCCTTTTACTGTGTCTATTTTAAAATCTATTAACCCTTCGTTTTAATAAATAAACCATATATTTTACCTTGTACAACTTATACTATTAGACACATGTTGTTTTTGTTCTGTCTTTGTTCTGTTTTATAATGTATGCCATTTGTAATGTTGATGTCATTTTGGCGCCAAATTTCAAATAACGAAGTGTATGTCAGTATCTATATAAACTCTCACGTACCAGGTATTGTTTGTATTGCCACTTGATGAAGCTATATATTGGTGAAACACGTTTGGCTATTTTAAATGTATTTTATCATGTTTTATTAAAGGAATATTGGCCCCTATATTGTATTTGTGCCATATACCTTTTTAAATAGCAATTTTTAATTTTTTCTTTCATTTATTTTTTACCTGGTCATTGAAATACTCTGGATCATCTACTCACTCAAGAATCCTAGGTGGGGATTATACCACCTACGCTGTCATAGCGAGCAGTATATCCTGCTCACTTATATGTGAGTATTATACCTTTCAAATTATTACCCTTACCGTTGCATACAGAGAACACTATTTGGTTTTATTTTTTCTTTCCCTACACTGAGGACCTGTACCATCTACCGACACCTATATCCTACCAGTGGGGGATCAACGCCACTGAATGCAATTCACTCCTGAGCTGGCCATAGCTCTACTATAGGTGAGTAGGAGGACTACTATTACCATTACGTTCATCTATCCAACACAGTTTTACACTATTTGAATCTTATTTTTTATCTGCATGGCTCTACATTATCCAGACACTTGACCACCCCAGATTCCACAAAGCTAACCCAACTCTTTCTCGTCTCTACAATCAAAATTGGACTTTTTTTATCCCCACACCTCTTATCAGGACTTTATTGTATTTTACTCATTTTATGTAAGTACGCATTGTTCATATTATTCTTTGGCGCGACCTTACTTTCTGTTTTTTAATTTTGTACTTTCTATTGATGTTTTTTGAGGGAACATCATACCCTTAGGTTGCTGCCCTATTTTACTATAGCTGTCTACTGGTCACCAAGCGCTGATCCAATATCCATTTACATGTTATGAATAAAGAAACTAAATACAAAGGTCGGAACATATTTCTTATCCTATCTAGTTTAACAAGTTAGAGAGGAAAACAATGCTTGGATCAAACAGTATTATAATATGTTAAAAAAGCTCTAATCATATATGAAGTGGGTAATAGTCAGTATTACTCTAAGGACCTGCTGTGCCTATTCCTGTGCTTTTGATTGGAAGGAAAGGTTAAAACCTATAGAGTAGTGTAATGGCAGGCACCATACTCTCAACCCCTTTTCCCCCTGCTGCATAGATCTTCTTTATAAGACACTTTTGGCTCACATGACACAGGGCCTCAGAGACACACACACTGTTTCCCACATCTCTATTGCCCCAATGACATCTGACATGTTTTATGATTTTTATTAGCACTGTTTTATCTCACCCACCTTCAAGAACTCAAGCAACTACCTCAGTGAGCCAGTCTAGTCCTGGAGAACAATGGCATTACATGCCACCAGTCCAGACCCAAATTAACAGAGTGCTTGCAAATCCTTTGCACATATTCTGCCTGCTGCCTCATTCTTGCTGTACTGTGCCAACAGTCACCCAAATGCAGTTCTTGAACAATTTTAAATCCGCCGAGGAATGGTGTGAGGTTGCAGCTCATAGACTCCACCTAGCAGTTGCCCTCCTGCCCCCCGCACCCTCCATTGCCAGCTCTCCCATTAACACACTATTAGGCATACATAATGTAATGAAGTACACTGTAGCAATGTAAAATGACAAAATACTACAATAAAATGTTAATTTCCTTTCAGCATAAGTTATCGCCATCATTCAGTATTTAGGTTAAAACTGAAGACTGAAACAGACCTCTTAAATGTCTAATCACACATTTTAAGCTGTTGTATAACAGTATAAAACAATAATAGTGCATAAAAGTCTAAGCATGCTCTTAAAATCTACAATATTATTATGGCTATGAACATATTTTTATGGTCATTATTTAGGATGTGTAGTATATTATTTTACTGAATAAGAACTATACTTTATTAAAGAGGATCAGTTCCTTCTCTAGAAGTAATAGTTCCTCATTCCCCCACCCAAGTACACATTATTAAAGCATTTATTGGAGTGACTAGTGTAGCGGAGGTCAGTAAAAAATGCCTTTACATTTGCAGGAGGTCCACAGCAAGGATGGTACCATCTTCCAATGATGCTATGGGCACACTCATACACACTACAATAGTGCTGGAATAAAATGCAGTATTATTTACTTATTTTTATATTTTTATTTTAATAACTGGTCTACATTCAAAAATATGTGGATTATTTTATATGCATGGCTGTTAAATTTAATAATTAATGAAAGTTTTCATCTGCCCACCAAGGTGACTCGATGCATATTAAACTCTCTGTTACAATTCTCTCCTGCTGCAGCACAAAGTTACAAAGCAGGATTGTTGGTATTGTGGCATTAATACAGAATGTATTGCCTGTGGAAAAACTGTCATCATTATGTATTGCTAGTCTAATGAATTATAGTTCTGCTCAAAATGATGAACAGCTCTGCTGTGCACTTACTGCATGCGTATTGATGCCCGTGATAGAAATTAGCATTTGCTCCGTATATATATATCACTATTTTAAAGCATGGTATGTAAAGTCATGTCTCACATAATTGGTGCTATTACTTTAATTATTGCCATAGGTGAAAAATCACTGGCAGATTTGTTATGACAGTAATGTTCCTGAGGGTTTGTGCTTAATGGTTCCTGTTTGGTGCATGGCAGAACTGGCTCGTCTCACAATACCCTCACACTGCTCTCTGAACTGCTGCCTTTGTTTTTACATTTGATCTTTTACCTCAAGCTAAATCATTATGTATTAGATCTCATTGGTGTGTGTGTGTATCAAACCTATGCTGGTAAGCAAGTAAAATACCCTTCTTTGTATAAACTTTCTTTAATTAATATTTTCTGTGATGACTTTAATCTATTATTGTAAATTTGTCAATTAGTATATGTATTTAATTCCATTATTCTATACATGTTCATATTTTTTTCAAACAGTACACATGTTTACAAATTCAAGTTATAACCATTTGTTGCCCAGATGCCTCCTTCCTTTGTGGTGTTTTTTTACTTAACTCCTTCACTACCAAGCACTGCTTTATAAAAACATTTGAATATTGGCATAGCATTTATTTGAAACATGATACATAGCTAGTATATGAACATAAAACCATAATTTTGTATATGCATTACTGTATAAAATCTAATTTTAAATTTTTTCAAAAAGGGTCTGAAAAATTAGCACAAAATGATGTATTTCAATGTATCTCAAAGAATATGTTTTGTAATAGCAGGTAAATAAACAGAGTTAAAAGCCTTCCTTTTATATAATTTTAAAGTTAGTACTGCAAGTACCATAACCACTACAACCTGCTAAAGATATTATAGTGCCAGGAAGGCCCTGGTACCCTAGTAGAGTGATGTGTTAAAACATTTTAAAATTGGAAGTGCACAGAGACACGGAGCACCCAGATAAGTTGTCAAACTAATGTCCAATCAGGGAGGTATATTTTTTCCCAAATCCCACAGTCTCTAATTTACTACCCAAATGATATGCAAATTTGTCTTAAGGTGCTTAAGTGAAGATGATGTTCAAAGCAGAGTAAACTTTAATCATAGTATCAAGACCTTTTTTATGATACAATATGTATTCCAGAACTCTGCGGGATGGCTACCATTAATTCTTTGCATATGCTATGCATAGAAGTTCAATCAATGACTGAGAGCTCTCAGTTGACACTGTAAAAGATGCAGAAGCTGTTGGGCAGGTCCTGACAGCTGACGGAGTCAGACGCATGTCGCTGAGGTTCCTTGGTGATAACCTGAATCTAACCTATTTTAGGGGCTCAGATACACAGTGCTTAACTGTACACCTACACTATCCTACTAAACAAGCAATACTGTCAACCTGGATAGTGTTGTGGAGCCATATAGCATGCAGCCAGTGCTGATGTCTTCAGCAGCATGTGGACGCAATGGTGGCAAGGGAAACAGCTCATGGATCATCTTCCAAGACCCAAACATTGCCTTCGGGCCCTGCTCTTCCTTCTTTTAGAATGGTGGGGGATATCCCGATCCCCACTGGAGTGCGACCAGACTGCAGTAGTAAAATCTGATTAACCCGCAAAGCTGACTCCCTGTAACCAGCGTGCAAAAATGGTCACTGATGAATATTCTGCAACACCTCCAATTACTACAAGGTGGGCCTCACTAGAAAAGCAAATTGATCAAGCCTTTGAATGATTTTAGTTATTATGGGCCAGGATTGGCTGATCAGAGAGGCCTAAAGCGGCAGCTGCAACCAGGCCTAACTCCCCAAGAGGCCGCAACACACCGCAGCCTACTAGGTGAAACCCTGCTATGGCGCCAACAGTAAGGAAGTGGAGGAAGGAGTTCATGCGGTCTATGCATCAAAGGATCAGTCCTGCAGCTGGCCTTTACAGATCGGATCGTGAGCGGATAATTCCAGGTCATCTACTGCCATCTCCTACCACATGCAGCTTACATGGGCTCCTGCTCAACATATCTGCATGCTCCACCTTGTTGTTCCTTCGTCCTTCCCTTGGGCTAATGTGCTCGGTGGCTGCCCCACCAAAGTGGGACTATGACATGCCTCAGAGGGGCATAGGATGATCAGGGACTCTTGCAGGCATGCTTTCCTTCGCTGCCTCCACAATGATTTGTTTTATGCCTATTTTTATGGGGACAATTATTGTTTGGTTTATTTTACTCGACCTCCCTGTGAGCACCCAGTGGTACTATTTATACTATTCATAGTTTGTTTGTTTTTTTACTTCATCACATACTTGTGTGTTCTAGCATTGTTAGTTAACTCAACATAACTCCTTGACATAATTATACCACACTCTACATGTCTATTTCTCACTCCAGCTCTGACACATCCTCTGACTTATTCTGAGATGACTGGCATACTTGATGAAACTATGAGTGTCATGAACGCTCCCTATTACAAGAGTGTGTATGACTTAGTTGTGGTGGTCAAAGGGTAAAAGTTCACTATTTGTCTGCATTAGACCGGAAATAATTATAAAATCCCTCTTAACACTATTACTATTTATAAATGGGGTGCCTTGGTCCCCAAAGTAATTTAATAACAAAGACCTATCAAATACAACTTAGCCCAATATTTAAACAATTGCAAAACACTAATCAGTCTCTTCAGGTAACGTGATTCTTTACCAGACAAAGGTAGAACTTAATAAAGGAATATTTATTAGGAGCAAAAAATAGTCACAGTGCATACAAAAATCTAGAAGACAATCAAATTAGTTACACCAACAAAAGATAAAAACAAAAGGGATAAAATAAGATAAGTCCTAATCACTTACTCAGGTTCTCAAAGTAAAACTTCTGCCCAGGGGATCTCTGGCAATGAAGATGGTGACTTTCTCAAAATTAGATTTTGGTCCCAGCAAGTAAAATACAGACTTCTGTATCATTAGATATATACCCTGTAGATTACCAAGCCTTGCCCAAACAGTGGAGCTAAGGTGTACCAATGGAGACAATAAGTGACCACCCCCTTGTGTTCCAGACCAACATCAATCCAAATAGAAACATTTTTCTTCTTTCTCCTCTTTTGAACTTGCCACATAAATAATAATTGCATCTATGAATGTGTTACCATTTTTTCCATTACATAGATATGTCACACTTCTTCCTTGTGACCCAATAAAGTGGACATTCCTGCCCAACGGCACAAGTTATGCAACTCATGTTTAGGCTTGATTAGAAGACTGTGCTCGTCCCAGTCTAAATATAATAAAAATGTGGCTTAATTATTATTCTATGGGTAAGTATTAATGTTTCTTTTGAATATGATACTGGAACTCAAGGGTTTTCTTGAAAGTTAATGATCATTAACATATCAAAGAAATTAACTCATCAATTAAGAGGTACAGGCCAAATGGTTGAAGTCAGTTAGTTTACATTGGATGTAGACATCCAGGCATCTCAAGTGTAGAATTTCACACCTTGCAGAGCCTTTGATTAATCAAAGGATCAATCCATGTTGTAAACCATCACCTCCTTTCACATTCCTATACAATTTACATTGCCCTTTTTGAATTGACAATACCACCTCTACCAGGCAGCCAGTTCATCTATGCACTACACAAATTACATTAAATGGCAATATTCTATAATGCAACAATGCACCTTTGTCGTGACAATGAGTATCCTTAAAAAATGTGCTTTTGTTTCCTATGCCATACCTATGTTTGTAATAGTTTATTATTATTCCTATTCCTGCTGTTGTGGCATTGTAGGTGTTTATGTCCCTTATACACAACATAAATAAAGAATAAAAAAAAAAGAAAGATGCAGAAGCTGGTCATAGCTCAGCTGCGATGCAAGGAGGCTAAATGCATAGCAAAAAACCAGATAAGAAACAAACCATTGCAAAATAGTATTCCTCCTTAGCAGGGAACAGTGTCAGTGGCCTCTAGCGGTTATAATGCTTGAAGTAACCCTTTAAGTTATTTTTTCCTTCCTCAGGGATACGATTTAGATGTTAGATACCTTTTAGTACAAATTATTCAAGTACTGCTTAACCTCCCCTTGCTCAAATAAATATTACCATGTGCTTATATTAACTGGATATTGCAGACATATGGCATATATACGTAAAGCAAGGCAGAGAGAGCATTAGTGGGTAGGGTAAGAAAGAGACCATGGGAGAAAGCCATCTCTGTAATATAAGCTTAATATAAACATCTAAACCATGTTTTTGGCACATAGAAAGGTAAATATAAATCCATCTCTTCTTTTATATATTTAATTAATATTTTAGAAATATTTTAAACTATTGTTTCTATAGCAGTCATTATGTTGATAAAGAGTAGGACCTGTCAAAATGGGATACTCTATAAAGAGCGGCAATGTATCATATTCTCTTACTAAATCCAAATTATGTTTACTTAAAGGGACTTTATCTCATTGAAGTGGTCTGGGTGAAGTAAATTTAAAAATTGCAGTTTTAGAGAAACTGTAATGTTTATATTGCAGTGTTAAGTCCATCTATAGTTGTTATCTTCCAGACAGCCACTAAAGGCGATTTCTGGATTGTTACAGAGTTTAACTCCTTTAAACAACATTGGATGTCCTCACGACTTGCATGAGGAGGTCCATCGTCTTCAAAATCCCTATAGGAATGCATTGATTCAATGCTTTCCTTTAGGAAAGCTCAATAATGTGTTTGGCGTTCACTGTGCATGTACATTAGGTTCCACCATCAACGTGATGTCGCTAGAGGCAGAGATCGATCCCGCACAGAGGGACTTCTGTGCTGGAGTCAGGTAAATGTTAAAAGGGGTTTTAACCTTTTTAGCACCAGGAGGAGGGTGGGGCACAGTTAAGGGACACTAGAAGGAAAGAGACACTATAGCGTTAGGGATACAGTTTTGTATTCCTAAAGCTATAGTGTTTCTTTAAGTCAAGTGCTTTTAAAAACATTGCTGGCTTTAAAGCTAGGAAGGTGAATGCCTTGCATTTTGCAAGTTATAGTTAATGATCATAGTACCAACTTTATAAAGTAAGCTTATCTATGTGAATGCAGACATTCTGTGAATTAATTAATTAATCTATTGCTACATATACAAAACCATCTAGAAGGTATATATAAACTGGCCATGCAGGCGTTGATAAAAGTCTCTCCTATACATATGTGAACTGGAAATATAGGCATATATATATATTTATATATATATATATAAAACCCTCCCCTGGGGGTCCATTTCAACATTCAAGGATATCTAATGGAAATAAATATGTGTATAATTAGTGATGTCGCAAACATAAAATTTTCGGTTCGCGAACGGCGAACGCGAACTTCCGCAAATGTTCGCGAACCGGGCGAATCGCCATAGACTTCAATAGGCAGGCGAATTTTAAAACCCACAGGGACTCTCTCTGGCCACAATAGTGATGGAAAAGTTGTTTCAAGGGGACTAACACCTGGACTGTGGCATGCCGGAGGGGTATCCATGGCAAAACTCCCATGGAAAATTACATAGTTGATGCAGAGTCTGGTTTTAATCCATAAAGGGCATAAATCACCCAACATTCCTAAATTGTTTGGAATAACGTGCTTTATAACATCAGGTATGATGTTGTATCGATCAGGTAGTGTAAGGGTTATGCCTGCTTCACAGTGACAGACCAAACTCCCCGTTTAACGCACCGCAAACAGTCCATTTGCACAACCGCAAACTCCCCATTTGCACAAGGTTGGATACCAAGCTAGCCATGTCCCTTTCCTTGTCCTCACTGATGTCATTGAAGGTCTCTTTCTCCACCCAGCCACGTACAACACCAAGGGTCCCCAAAAGGTGACAACAAGCCCCCTGGACGAGTGCTGTTTTGGTCTTCCACCTCCTCAAAGCCACCTTCCTCTTCTGACTCCTCTTCTTCAGACTCCTCTCTCTGCATTGCCTCTCGCGTTATTATAAGGTGTGTTAAGTAGTACTATTCCTATCAGGGGATGTATATATGGCATCGATTTTAAGAACCGGGAGATGGAAAAAGATGCTTGGTCGGTCCTCCTACTTCAAATTTGGGGCACTGCGCGTGCAATCTAATGTGCCACCAGATAGGAGTGGTGTGTTAAGTAGTGCTATTCTTATCAGTTTAATCCCAATGTCACGACTACTAGTGTGGTCCAGCACGCAGAAACTATGTAAACATATACATAGGCAAGAAAAGGAAAAGAAAAGGACAGTACGTAAACCGGACCTTAGAATGGCCGGACTAATACGCTAGAGACAGAGAATGGTCAAAGGGAAAGCCAAGGTCAAGGAAGCCAGAAAATACACAATACCATTTACACAAGCCAAGTCAGGGAACCAGAATTCAGAATAACCAGGGAAAAGCCAAGATCAGGATACCAGGAAATCATATTCAAATGATATTCACTCTAATAAAGCAGGAAAGGAAACCAGAACAGGGCAAGGTACTGGGGGCAGGGGGATTTAAAGCTCACGGGCGGGCCATCACGCCGCAGACACCCTGTTACGTCCCCCTCATCAGGCCTTTTTTAGTCGAATGTATCGCCCACTGTCAGTCCCTTCGGGATCCATCCCTCATTCATCTTAATAAAGGTGAGGTAATCTAGACTTTTTTGACCTAGGCGACTTCTCTTCTCAGTGACAATACCTCCTGCTGCACTGAAGGTCCTTTCTGACAGGACACTTGAAGCGGGGCAGGCCAGAAGTTCTATCGCAAATTGGGATAGCTCAGGCCACAGGTCAAGCCTGCACACCCAGTAGTCAAGGGGTTCATCGCTCCTCAGAGTGTCGATATCTGCAGTTAAGGCGAGGTAGTCTGCTACCTGTCGGTCGAGTCGTTCTCTGAGGGTGGACCCCGAAGGGCTGTGGCGATGCGTAGGACTTAAAAAGCTCTGCATGTCCTCCATCAACAACACGTCTGTAAAGCGTCCTGTCCTTGCCGGCGTGGTCGTGGGAGAAGGAGGATTACTTTCACCTCTTCCCCTGTTAGATTCCCGTTGTGCTGTGACATCACCCTTATACGCTGTGTAAAGCATACTTTTTAATTGATTTTGGAACTGCTGCATCCTTTCCGACTTGCCGTAATTCGGTAACATTTCAGACACTTTCTGCTTATACCAGGGGTCTAGTAGCGTGGACACCCAGTACAGGTCGTTCTCCTTCAGCCTTTTTATACGAGGGTCCCTCAACAGGCACGACAGCATGAAAGACCCCATTTGCACAAGGTTGGATGCCAAGCTACTCATGTCCTGTTCCTCGTCCTCAGTGATCTCACAGAAGGTATGTTCTTCCCCCCAGCCACGTACAACACCACGGGTACCAGATAGGTGACAACGAGCACCCTGGGATGCCTGTTGTGGTTGGTCTATCTTCTCCTCCTCAAAGCCACATTCCTCCTCTGACTCCTCTCCCTCACAATCCTCTTCCAGCGTTGCCGCAGGTCCAGCAAGCGATGCTGATAAGGCTGTTTCTGGTGGTGATGGTGACCACAACTCTTCCTCTTCACGCTCATCTACGGCCTGATCCAGCACTCTTCGCAGGGCACGCTCCAGGAAGAAAACAAATGGTATGATGTCGCTGATGGTACCTTCGGTGCGACTGACTAGGTTTGTCACCTCCTCAAAAGGACGCATGAGCCTACAGGCATTGCGCATGAGTGTCCAGTAATGTTGCAAAAAAATTCCCAGCTCCGCAGAGGCTGTCCTGGCACCCCAGTCATACAAATATTCGTTAACAGCTTTTTCTTGTTGGAGCAGGCGGTCAAACATTAGGAGTGTTGAATTCCAATGTGTAGGGCTGTCGCAAATCAAGCTCCTCACTGGCATGTTTTTTCACCACTGGATATCTGAAAAGTGGCCATGTAGGAACGCCTGAAATGGCCACACACCTTCCTGGCCTGCTTCAGGACGTCCTGTAAGCCTGGGTACTTATGCACAAAGCCTTGTATGATCAGATTACACACATGTGCCATGCACGGCACATGTGTCAACTTTCCCAACTTCAATGCCGCCAACAAATTTCTTCCGTTTTCACAAACCACTTTGCCGATCTCCAGTTGGTGCAGAGTCAGCCACTGATCCACCTGTGCATTCAGGGCGGACAGGAGTGCTGGTATCCAGGTATCAGTGGTCAGATGGACCCTTGCCCCAACAGTGTGTGCCAGACATGCCATTATTTCCTTTTGCACAATCGAGTACAGGTTGGGGATTGCCTTTTGTGCAAAGAAATTTCGGCCGGGTACCTTCCACTGCGGTGTCCCAATAGCTACAAATTTTTTGAATGCCTCAGACTCCACCAGCTTGTATGGTAAAAGCTGGCAGGCTAAGAGTTCAGTCAAGCCAGGTGTCAGACGCCGGGCAAGGGGGTGGCTTTGTGACATTGGCTTCTTATGCTCAAACATGTCCTTGACAGACACCTGACTGTGGGCAGATGAGCAGGAACTGCTTAAAGCGAGAGACGGAGGGGCGGATGGTTGAGTGTGGGCAAGGAGGACAGCAGTGGTTAACGTGGCTGAAGATGCTGGACCAGGAGGAGGATGGCGGCTTTGAGTTTGTGTGCTGCTTGTACTCATGTGTTGATCCCATAGGCGTTTGTGATGTGCGATCATGTGCCTTCGCAAAGCAGTTGTACCTAGGTGGGTGTTGGACTTCCCAC
Organism: Pelobates cultripes; assembly: GCA_933207985.1. Lineage (NCBI taxonomy): Eukaryota > Metazoa > Chordata > Amphibia > Anura > Pelobatidae > Pelobates > Pelobates cultripes. The sequence continues at coordinate 142,503,961 of OW240916.1, read as the reverse complement.
GATTCTTTTGGCACAGGTTACAAATGGCATCGCTGTTGTCAGAGGCAGACACACAAAAAAAATGCCACACTGCAGAGCTCTGCAATGACGGCATTCTGGTGGTGGCCACAGCATGCGTTGATTGGCATGCTGTCTGGCTGACCCCGGGTGCCGATGTATGCTGTCTGACTGTGCCACTAGCTCCTTGCGACGACCTCCCCCTGCTTCCAACTCATCTCCTCCTCCTCCTCTCTGTCTCCCCATCTGAAATTTCCCCCTGTTCTTCTTCTCTTCTAGCGGGCACCCACGTGACATCCACGGACGCATCGTCATCATCAACCGCTTCACTTGTATCTGACAACTCAGCAAAGGAAGCAGCAGCAGGTACAACATCATCATCATCACACCGTACGTCCATGTGTGTAATGCTGCCTGACTGAGACATATCCCTGTTATCTACATCCTCTGGCAATAATGGTTGCGCATCACTCATTTCTTCCAACTGATGTGTAAATAACTCCTCTGACATACCAAGTGAAGCTGCTGTGGTGCTAGTGTTGGTGGTGGCGGCAGGGCGGGCGAGTGGTAACTTGAGAGGTGCCCGAAGCTAAGCTGGAGGAGGATGGTGCGTCAAGGTTCCGAGCGGAAGCTGTAGAAGATTGGGTGTCCTGTGTTAGCCAGTAAACTATGTCCTCAGAACTTTTTGAGTTCAGGGTACGTGGCCTCTGAACACTGGGCATTATTCTAGGGCCAAAGGGAATCACAGCACCACGACCACGACGGCCCCTGCGGGGTGGCCTGCCTCTGCCTGTCTTTTTTTTTTTGATTAGTGGTACTATGCGTGCAAGCTACTGTGACAACAGATATCAGTGGCACTGTGCAGTGGCAGAAGTTGGCAGAGTAGACGCTGTAGGCCTGACACACACGCTTGCAGACAACTAACTGCTATTCAATCTATTACAGTCAAAATTGTATTTTTTTTTTAAATGTACACTACTGTTACACCAGATATGAGTTGCACTGGTGTGACACTGTGCCCTGGCAGGCCCTGAAACGCACACGCGTGAAGGAAACTGACTGCTATTATATTACAGTCCAAAAAGTTTGTTTTTTTTTAAATGCAAGCTATTGGGACACCAGTGAGTGAGTGGTGGCACTGGGCAGGCCCTGAAACGCACACTCGTGAAGGAAACTGACTGCTATTATATTACAGTCAAAAAAGTTTTGTTTTTTTTAAATGCAAGCTATTGTGACACCAGTGAGTGAGTGGTGGCACTGGGCAAGTGGGCACAGTATATGCTGTGAGCCTGACACACAGGCTGGCAGGCAGGCAGGCAACTGCAATTACATTACACAGAAAAAAAAAAGCAGACTGATGTTCTAGCCCTAAAAAGGGCTTTTGGGGTGCTGTCCTTACAGCAGAGATCAGATGAGTCCTTCAGGACTGTAGTGGACACTGAATACACTAGCCTAGCTATCAATTTCCCTATCAAATCAGCAGCAGCTACACTGTCCCTCCTCTCACTAAGAATGCAGCTTCACAATGAATGTAAAATGGATGCTGTCCAGGAGGTGGGAAGGTCTGGGAGGGAGGGTCTGCTGCTGATTGGCTGGAATGTGTCTGCTGACTGTGAGGAACAGGGTCAAAGTTTACTCAATGATGACGAATAGGGGCGGACTGAACAGCGCATATGTTCGCCATCCGTGGCGAACGCGTACAAGCGATGTTCGCCAGGAACTATTTGCCAGCGAACCGTTCGGGACATCACTATGTATAATATTATGTGTGAATTAAGGTGTGCTATATGCATATGTACAATATATGTCCAACAGCATGCAGATATCCCTACAAATTATTGAGTAAATGTTTTAGCATCACTCATTGCAAACATGCATAAAATCCAGCTATAAAATCTCCATAGACAAACATATGAAGTACAATGAGTCATACCAAAGAGCTCAGTGTCTTTACATGTGGCAATGTAATAGAATGGCACCTTTGTCAATCTGTAGAAAAAAAGGTACATTGTTCTTGTTTTAGATTGCATTTTAGTTGCATGAATTATTATTAGTAAGAAACCTATACTTTCTCAGAACAGCCTCTAGCCACAGCCCCAGTGAAGAGTCTGTGTGTGTTGGATGCCATAACGCCAACTGAAAGTTTTAAGTAAGGAAAAAGGTCTGAGGTTGTTTTTAAGGGTTTAGGATAAGCCCTTTAGCATACTTTCCAAAATTTGTCACTGGAAGTCAGGACAGTTGGGCAGAATCATTAAAGAACATTGCTAGTGACGTGAGGCATGTCACTAGCAAGGCCCACAATAGGCTGCCCCAAAAAAGAAGTGGCCTTGTCAAAAAAAAGATGGGACTGCCTAGAGAAGGGACCTGCCGCCTCACAAGGGACCCGCCACCCACTGCACAGCATAAGACAGGGTCAAAGTTTACTCAATGATGACGAATAGGGGCGGACCAAACAGCGCATATGTTCGCCATCCGTGGCGAACGCGTACAAGAGATGTTCGACGATTCGGGAACCTAACACACTAACAGGTCACAGAGAGGAAGGGTGCTATACCGGTCCTTAGATTGGCCAAGTTAAAGCACACTAAGAATAGTCAGGAGACAAGCCAAGTAAAGGGAGCCAGAAAACAGGAGAACGAGAAACAAGCCGAAGTCAAAGGAATGGAGAATACAGGAGAATCGAATAAACAAGCCAAATAATCAGTAAGCAGAGAGAAACACGAGCAAACTGCAATACAGGTATCACAAGACCACAACAGGGCACTGAAACACAGGAAAGGTAAGTATATAAATCCTTTGCTTAATTCTGATTGGATAACTTCCAATCAGAATTAACAATCACATTTACACCTCCCACTGTGATTATGGTACTGTTGCTTTAACGCCAGGTCACGTGACTGACCCCGGCGTTCGCATAAATGCGCGGGCTCCCAGCGTGCAGCGTTATACATGCTGCCGCTGGGAGGCGAGGAGGAGGACGTGAGCGGCGCGTATGGCAGTGAGGTTGCCGCTCGCCGACAGGTAGGGGAAGGGGAGACCGCGGAGCCCTGACAGAGACAACCTGTCGGTAGGTTTGTTTGGAGAGGAAACATGACCTTCTAAGGTGCCTGATGCAT
>OW240916.1:142474009-142500748 GCA_933207985.1 Pelobates cultripes | reverse complement strand
CCTGTGCTCTTCTTGGTTGAGATATAGTTTCCTCCTAAACAATTAGCGAAGGGGGAGCATGGCTGCTGCCCAGGATTGTGGGCTGTCTTAAAAGAGAAACAAATGTAGCAAAGTGAAGTGTTTTGGAGGGGACTCACCAGTCGGCAGGATCAGTTGAGGGCCCCTGACTGTTTTCTGGCTGACTGTACCCTGTGAAATATGCAAGCAACATCCATTAGATCACCTTAATTCCCAGCAGTTATCCCCTTTTCCACGCTTGCTGTCTCTTTCTTCCTTTCCCATTATCATGGCTGCACAAATTGCCCCTGAGACTGACCTGCAGAGACTCCTGCAGTCCTACCTGCAGTCGCATGGCCAGGGTGCCCTGGATGCCCTGGTTTCTAGTGTGAGGACCGTGGCTAGCCTAGCAGAGACCGGTCTGAGCAATGGTCCTGGTGAACGGAGGGCCAGAAGATCAAGACCTTGTAGTGCTTATGCCCCAGCCGGTGAGGTAAGGAGATCGGAGAAGGTGGATGAGTCTGGATGGTGGCCTGACCACGACCACAGAGTGGCCATTGGTGTCCAGGAGATGGCAGAGTCAGGCTTGAGAAGTCGATGAGGAGCAGGCCCAAGATGGCATTAGGAACAATAGCGGAGGTCTAGCTGGAGGATTTCACCAGAAGCTGGCAGTGTGTCCAGGCCTAGATTGAGATCCAGGAAGGGAGCCTATGGTTGCTGTTAATGACTCCCTGTCGGCTGCCCCCCTTTCCAGGAGCAGCCGGCACACAGTCCAGTGTGCCCGCTGGGCAGCGCAAGGGTGTTTGTTGGCTTTTTAATGAGAGCCACTGCAGTTGGTATGGATCCTGCAGATTCATGCACGAGTGCCCTCATTGTGGAGGAGCCCACCCTGTGTTGCGGTGCTTTAAAAAAGCAAGCAAGGAAGTAGATTTCCCAGAGAGCATGAACCTAGAGCGGAGGAAACCGGGAAGCATGGTAAGGATGCGTCCATAGCTCGACCTGTACCCCACGCGTAGAGAGGTGCAGATTTTGCTAAATGGGTTTTCAGTTGGGTTTTGTATACTGTTTGTCCATTCGGGTTCCCCGTCATTTGTGGTAAATTTGCATCTGTTATTGGCAAGGAAACGATTCTGGAGAGTAAACTTAAGAAGGAAGTTCTGTTAGGTAGGATGGCTGGGCCGTTCGACTTGTTGCCCTTTTCCCATTTACGGGTCTCTCCCCTAGGGTTGGTGCCCAAGAAGGATCTGGGGGCCTTTTGCCTCATTCATCACCTGTCCTACCCGTCGTGTCTCGGGTCCGATATGCTTTCTTTGATCGGGCGCTCGAGTTGGTGCGGGAGGCTGGGATGGGTGCACAGCTGGTCAAGTTGGACATTGAGTCCGCTTTTCGTTTGCTCCTGGTCCATCCTGACTGCTTCCACTTGTTGGAAGGCCACTTTCAGGGTTCATTCTTTTTTGATATGTGTTTGCCAATGGGTTGCGCTATTTCATGTTCGTATTTTAAAAAGTTTCTCGAATGGGTGGCTTCTCAGGTGTCGGGCCTGTCGTCACTGACTCACTATCTGGACAATTTTTGTTTGTGGGTCTGCAGGAGTCAGAATGCGAGGTGCTGCTGGAGTCTTTTCGTCTGATCCATTCGGACTTTGGAGTTGGGGCAAGTATGGGTTCTGTCTTATCTGTGGATAGAAGTGGATTCGCAGGGTATGGTTTTTCGTCTGCCAGAGGATAAACTGGTTCAATTGCTTAGTTTGGTGGACTCAGTTAAGGGTGCTAAGAAAGTGCAGTTTCTTCAGTTGTAGGTCTTGTTAGGGCATTTTAATTTTGCATGTCAGGTTTTATCCATGGGCAGGGCATTTTGTCGGCGGCTATCCTTCTCGACAGTTGAGGTCAAGCAGCCTTTTCATTTTATCCCTAACACTCAACGACATCGGGAAGATCTACAGGTATAAAGTTCCTTTTTGGGTATGTATAAGAGGCAATCTTGCTGGTTACATTCCACAGTGTCCAGTGGGGACTTGGATTTATATACGGATCCGTCAGGTTCTGTGGGCTTCTGTGCCCTTTCACGGGCGGGGATGCATGGAGGCTTGGCCTCATCGGTGGCAGGATAACGACTTGTTGGGCAATTTAACATTCTTGGAACTTTTCCCCATAGTGGTGGCAGTTGAGCTTTGGGGTAGGGAATTTGCCAGTCCTAAGGTGCTTGTTCACACGGATAAAATGAGTGTGGTTCATGTGGTCAACCGCTCAACGTCTGCATCTCCTCTGGTGTTGGTACTTCTTAGGCGCTTGATATTGCTTAATTTGTCACGAAATGTGTGGATTGTTGCGCGTCATGCCCCTGAGGTCCTGAACATTGTAGCCGACTCTCTTTCTTGGTTTCAGTGGGACCAGTTTCGAGAGGCGGCTCCAGATGCGGCACAGACAGGAACCCCTTGCCTGATAGCCAGCCCTCTATTTTAGTCTTTATTTAACCCTTGCCTGATAGACTTATGAGGCCTGGTTTCCGACATTTGAGGTGTTTGGTGATGGGGTCATTATCAGAGTCTTCGTGGAAGTCATATGCAGCCATGTGGCGGAGGTGCTGGGAGATCAGAGCTTACAGGGATATTTCCTCGGATGCAGGTAGGTTGGAGGCGACTCTGACCTTATTGGAATCACTTTGTGCTTCAGGTAAGTCCACCTCCGTGGCCAAAAGGTATTTGTCGGCACTATACTTTTTATTTCAGTGGTTCGGGTGGCAGGACATGACAAAGGCATGTTGCATGACTCAGGTCTTTAATGGTTGGAATAAAGGTCATAGGCCTGACTCTCGTCAACCTATTTCCTATGGTTGTTGTGTCGGCTCTTGGAGTTCTTGCTTCAGGTCTGTTCGTTGTCTTAAGAAGTCTGTATGTTCCGAGTGGCATTCGTGTTGTGCTTTTCTAGGGCTCTGTTAGTAGGAGAGGTGGTGACTCCTAGTACTAGGTTCAGTCAGCTCTGCTACTGGCTGACGTGTCATTCACTGAGAGCAGTCTGGTACTGGTCATTCATCACTCTAAGAAAGATCGGGAGGGAATGGGTGCACTAGTTCAGATTGGCCCTACGGGAGGTCCATTTTGTCCGGTTATGTTGCTACGAGAGTTCCTGTCGGTACGTGGGTTGGGAGTCGGCTCCCTTCTCCTACATCAAGATGGGTCTTCACTAAGCCATTTTCAGTTTTCCAGAGTTCTGTGGTCTTGTGTGGTTGGTATTAGTTTGCCTCCAGGTAGTTACACAACTAAATCATTTCCGATAGGGGCTGCTACGCAGACTCGCTCAATGGGACTCTCTGCAGAGGAGTTTAAGCATTTGGGGCGCTGGCAGTCAGGGGGTTTTCAACTCTATGTGCAGCCCCACTTACTGTAGGGTATTCTGCTCAGCTCACACGTTGTTGTAGGTGTGGTTCCTTGTTTCGTATGGATCGTGGGACACTCGTTCATTTATTGGGCGGTTAGGCGGTCTATGTATAGACCATATGGCCATAACCATAGGTTCCCATCTGACGTAGTCCGAGTACGTTGGATGGGTATTCGGGGTTAGAGTTGGGACCGCTTGTATGAAGAGTTTGTTCAGCTTAGTCGCTGCATGTCAGAACCAGTAACTCTGGAGGTGCATGCGGGTGGGAACGATATTGGACGGCGACGGTCAGTGGATCTTGTACATACGATCAAGCACAACTTGGTGCGTTGTTATGCCCTGTATAAGGATCTGATCTTTATCTGGTCGAAGATCGTTCTACATTTGGTTTGGTGCAGTGGCCGTCATTCCTACTGCCAGGGAGCGATGGGGAGGGGGATTTATGAAAGGACTGTTAGAGTTAACTTAGCAGTCCAGAGATTGTTAAAGCAGTTTAAAATACTTTACAAATATATATAAGTTTGGTATCTGACCATTTTTATATATCTATTGTGTCACATCTATTGTATGTGAGAAAAAAATGTTTGCTTTTATACTAACATCAAAGACCCTGACTAAAATATTGCAAGATAAGGGACACGGTATACTACCTAAAGCTTTTAATTTCCCAAATATATTTATAAAGGCTTAACAAAGAAATTTTAAAAATTACAAAAGTTATTTTGTTTGTACATTTTCATATTTTTAATATTTACATTTGTCTGCAAAGCAAGATATATACACAAAATTGCTGGGTTATTATGTTTAAATGCTAGCTATGAATCTCTTGCTTCAAATATATGTTATGCTAATATTTTTTTTAAATTAAAAAGTACAAGGTGGTGAAGGGGTTAACTAAATGCTTCAGCTCATAATTCTGGGTCTCAACTCGAGTAACATCACTCAGACTCTACATGTATATAATGTTTCCGATACAGGTTCTTAAAGGGTTTATTAAAAAACTGGTTTCATTAATGGGGTGAGGACACTACTCATTGGTGCATACCATAATTGAATGTCTCAATATAAACATTAGTTTGTTAATAAATGTACAAACTACATAATGGTTCTTAAAGTGTATTTAGAAAAATTAAATAGAATAAATTGAAATTGTGATACATTCAGGTTCTCATTAATCTAAAAAGGCCAATGAATTTGGAACCTTATTATATATAGATGATTTTTAGACAAGAAAGAAATGGCCTTGTGTAGGTCAGGTGAACATAACCTAAAGAATAGAAAAATGTCATGTCAATCTTACTACTTTACACATATTTTTTATGATGGTTAAGGTTCAGTGCATAACATTAGAAAGGTTTCCGAAATCTGATGATTTGTTATGCTCTAGGAAAAATATATTTTGACTATTTTGTGCACTGCTTTAGCTATTCACACAGTTGGCAGTAATATATTTCAAGTGTGCTTACAAGGATTGCAATATATTTCTCAATATGCCTGGTGAGTGCATTCGGGATATAAATCCAGTTACCAGGTGGCTTTTAGAGACCTATCTGTGAGTTTATTTGGGAAATAAAGCATGCAAAAGGTTGTAAAATATTTGACATGTTTTACTCACCATCATCTACAAGATTCCCTGTATTCATTTTCCATCCAGAGCTTATTTGATGCAACATTATTCATGTTTTCTAGGATTTCCCAATTGTTGCTGCACACGACATCGAGCACAAAAGCTGATCAGCCCTGTTGTCTGCTGGTCCCTTTACATTTTTTTTGTATCACAAGGAAAGTATTCTGTTATAGCTATCTGTCACTGTAAAAATTCAGGTTTCGACTTAGAAGTCCATTACCCTGCTTCCCCACAGGATTAGTGTAGGCACAGTGAAAATAGATCATGGCAAGCCTGGGTCATGATGAGGTCTATCAAAGAAAATGTCACTGTCAGTGCTGAGTTGGAAGGTACCTGTCCTATTGTTAATCATTCTAGTGAATCTCGTATCAACTTCCTTCCTTGTAACTTTTCATTCCTAAGGGAACTGTCACAATCTAGCTTATGGTCTATGAAATTGAAATCGGAATAAGTGTTAGAATGTTATATTGGAACAGTTACAAGTTGTAGAATGTCTTGGAGTGTTACTTGGAATTAGTAACTCGTGGAAAAAAACAATGATTTAGAAATAGGTGGATAATTTGGGGTGTATTCTCCATAAAACACATTATAGTCCTTTTACATTTTAAAAGTATTGCTCTCTCTAAACAAAACATTTACATACATTTAACGGGCCAGATGGATTACATACAAATGTACAAGATACAGAGTTACTCAAAGCAAGGTCTTATTAATACTCACTTGTGCGTAATCTGTATGCATTGGATGACGTACTGTACTTGTGTACTTTGTGGTCTTTGTGGTGCTGGAAGAATGGTGTCTTGTCTTGCATGGACAGAAACAAAAGTGATTTAACTTCTAAGTGGCAAATAATTGTACATACAAAGAAAAGAAAGAGAGAGACTACAGTGTTGGACCAACCAGCACTGATGTCTCATAAAAGGTTACGAAGTTACCTGAGGGCATGGACCCTGAGTATATATATCAACGAGAGGCAAAAATAAAGTGGGGTGGGAACCTAATTAAGTACTTAAAGGGCTATATGTAAATTCTGTAAGTATCCTCAAAAGGGTTAATAAGTATATAGATACCTTTTAAAGTACCGGTATATGGGTAATTTGTGGTATAGGGTATAAAGACTGTATATCATGTAATTTATGTCTCAAGGGTACAGAGGTTGTAATAAGGCTCATAACTGTATCCCACTTTGTTACAAATCAGAACAATTGGAATGCATAAAGTGGAACAAAGTAGCGTTACAGCTGACACATAAAAAGGTAGTTTAGCACCCTAGCTATAATGCTACCAGTAAAAGAAGCTTGTAAGCAGTATACAACCCAAAGGGATAAAGACGTGTAAAGGTGTGTATTTATGCCGAAACGCAGTCGGGCGTTTCTTTTGCCTATGTTATTTTTCTGATTTTAGTTTCTGGGCAGTTGGTCTAGTGTATACAGACTGTTAGGTGTTTAGTGGGTACTTACTGCACATATAAATCCATGAGGACACAATACAGAATAGAATATATAACAATAAAAGCAAAATCGAGAACTATATAGAGGAAGAGAATTCACTCTTGAAAAACGGGGGCAGTATTCAGGATTGGTATATTTTAAATGGGATGCTGGTACTGCACCAATTAAACATAAGATAAGAGTGTGTCTATGTAGGTATAAACTATTTAGTCAAAGATATGCACATTAATATAGGGATTAGTATCCTTTAAATGTGATGCTGGTACTGCACCAAATAAACATATAAGATATAGAGTGTATCTATGTGGATGTAAACAATTTAGTTCAATTTAGTCATAGGTATATACATTCGTATAGGGATTAGTATCCTTTAAATATGATGCTAATACTACACCAAATAAACATATAAGATATAGAGTGTATCTATGTAGGTATAAACAATTCAGTCATAGATATGTATATTCATATATGGATACCCAACTTGAAATTTAGTTAAGAATAATAGTAAATAAAAAATAAAATTGGTAATAATAATAATGAAAAAAGGAAAAGTGTGGTTCGTATCTGATTTAAATTTGGAAGGTGCCAATATGTTTCTGAGGTTCGGGGGCTTTCTAAAGGTAACCCTTGGGGTTTCTGAAAGGCTAAAATTAAGGATCTTTCTTTAAAATAAAAGATATTTATAATCTCATCATACCCACGATTAAACGTGGTAGAGAAAATGGGTGTTCTACTGGAGCCAACATCAGTACTGATGTTATATTTGGCCTTCTTTTTCTGTTTTGTATCTGTTTTTTTGTAATAAATTCAAAATAGCCTCATGTTCCTTGGTATGATGGACTCTCTCCATAGAGGATATCTCTTGTATATTTTTATTATTAAAATTAGCTTCACTAGCTTTCAGATACGCCTTTCAAACAAGCTCCACTGGATATGCTTTGTCTAAAAACCGTTGACAGAGCAGAAGGGACTCTTTTTCATATTCAACCAATGAGGAACAGTTATTCCGAATTCTGGTGAACTGTCCTGTGGGTATACCATTAATCCAAGTGGGATGATGTCCACTATTCGCATGGAGAAAACCATTTACATGCACTTTCTTCTGGTATGTTTTAGTACAGATCTTCCCCTGATGACCAGTTAAGGTCAGATCTAAAAAAAATCAATATTTGATATATGTTTGCTATATGAAAAAGAAAGACCCCAATCATTATGATTCACATATGTAATAAAGTCTTCAATTTCTTCCCATCTACCCCTCCATATAATAAGGATGTCGTCTATATACCTACAGTATAAGGCAAGTCGCTCCATCCAATAAGGGTTCTCAAGGACTATAGTTTGTTCCCAGAAACCCAGAAACAAGTTAGCGTATGAAGGAGCAAAACTCGCCCCCATTGCACTACCCTTAGTTGGTAAATAAAAACGATCATTGAATTGAAAATAATTGTGTTTTAATATAAATTCTGTAACTTTGAGAACTTTGAGATCCCTCATAACCAAATCATAAAATAATTGTATATAATGACCTTTGTTAGTTGGTGGGTAAAAAGTCGAAGGAGGCTTCACCCCAGAGTGGATGTTAGTCTCAACTACATATAGAGCATCTAATTCAGGTGGAGATGTTTCTTGTTCCTCTTAAAGAGAAAGGAGGCCATAAAAAAGGATTTTATCTTGTGGATTACAGAAAATCTTTGGACAATCACCAGTGCCAGTCATATCTTTGATATTAAAAGATCTAATTACTGTGAGCATCCTCACAAAATAATTTAGCTCTTTAAAAAGTTCAAACAGATCAGGTTTCCTATCAGGTGCAAATGTTAGCCTTTTATCCAATAAAGAAAGTTCTCCTGAATTTAGAGAATGTGAAGATAAGTTAAAAATGCCTTTACTCATGTGCACCTCACTTTGGACGGGCTGCTTGCCTCTTCCTCTCATTCCTCTATGGGTGCGCCTCTCTTTTTGTGTATAATGTGCTTGAATAATGGAAAAGTTTTGGCCCTTTGGATTGGTGTTCTCTCTAAAAAATCCTCACCACCTACTGAATTGTGATCATTTTCAAAACTCCTCTGTTTAGGTATAGCTCCCATATCCAGGGCTGACACCTCATTCCTCCTTGGAGGCACATATGACTTCCTAGTTCTCTCAAGTCTGGATGTTATATCCATCGGACTGGTTCTTTCTCAAATTTCATCAAACGTTGATTAGTAGCACCATCCAATTGTGAGATCTGGTATCTAATTTGGGAGGAGCTGCTTTTTTCTGTAATTCATCTATTTTACTTTCAGTAGTTTGTATTCTGGACTCTCTATATTTATGGTTCTGTAATAAGTTGCTGGTTTATGTGTTTTTTTTCCCCCCCAATTTTATTCCCTTTTTCATTTATTAGTTTATTTTTATTTTTTTATGTGTATACACTTATCCTGCAACAGTATATATTTTTTTGTATCTATATTTGGTACGAACCGATGCATTGCACCCACACACACCGGGTTGCAACATGCTGCTTCATTCTGTGATACTGTTGCATTTTTCCTGATGTGAGGGGCTCTGTTAAGAGTTTCTATCTCATATATTACATTAGCAGCTATCACAAGCCGTCAGTATTGTCTGCAGTACCATCTAGTGTATATGGGGTTCATTTTAACATTGGTTACTTAGTTTCTATTGTGTGTGAAGCGTAGATTAAACGAGATTCTGTGAATTATTGATTTTATCCTTTATTAAAATAAATGTTTCTTGAGAGACACAATCTGTTATTGGTTTTATATATTATTTAGGAGTGCACATACTACTTTAGATAAGTATGTGAATGTTGTCTAATAGAGAAAGGTACAAGGTCTCTTATTACCAAGCAGAGTCAAAGGAACTCAGTAAAGCTTCTGTAACTCATTCACTCACATATATGTGGTCCAATACGGCCAATATCATGTGAGCATAATCAGTATATACTTTTATTTATCAAAAAAGACAAAATAGGAACTGCAGATACATTGGAGGCTTACTTTACAAATGTTAAGAATCAGTTCAGGAGAACAAATCAAGCACTTCAGCACAGTAAATGGTATTGTGTCAAATGGTATTTTAAATGGTATTGTGTTCATTTTGTTTTAATCGACTAAATATTTTTGAGATTTAGTCAACTAAAACTAAAACAATTCAGATGACAAAAATATGACTAAAACTAAAATGGCTATTTAGTCAAAAGACTATGACTAAAACTAAATTGAAATAGAAATTGATGACAAAATGAATAGTTCCCAGAGGGGCTGTGGAAGGAGCAAAAGAGACAGGCCAAGGCTTGGTAGAGAGAGATCTAGAGGGGCTGGGAGCTTGGGAATGGGCGAAAGGGACAAATAGAGGCTTTAACTAAACCTGTTATATTTTAGTCATGTAAACTAAAATCGACTGGAGATTTAGTTGACTAAAATTTATTGGATATTTTGTTTTTGTTTTTTGTATTGGGGATTTAGTCTACTAAAACTAGACTAAAACCAAAACAATTTAGATGACTAAAATCTGACTAAAACTAAAATGGCTTTTTAGTCAAAAGACTATGACTAAAACTAAATTGAAATTTGCCGCTGTAATTAACACTGGTGTACACATCACACCATATTGGTTAATATTTAGAAGGAAAAATGGTAGACCACTTGCATACACTACCATACAAATCCAGAACAGAATATTGCAGCTAAAATAAATAATCACTCTTTAATGGAGTGTAGAATATTACATATGCTATGTTCCTATTAGTGAGGGTGGAAGCAGTGCTGTCTATGGTCAAAGGGCAGGGGAAGGGAGGGCAGGGCATAACCCAAATATGTAAGAAACAAGAACAGTTGCATACCCTGACCAAAAAGTCAACAATTTGCACACTGCTCGACGTCCTTGCCCTCTTTAGGCAGAATGATTATGTTGGTGGTGAGGGTCGGGGCCTTTATGCAAGCCCCCTTTCGGATAGAGGTATAAGCATTCACAAAATGTGGGTATAAAATTTGAGGAAAGTGTTTATAATATTGAATAGGTAAACCATCTGACCCAGGACTCTCTCCCTATCTTTTACATTTGACCTCCAGAGCCAACTCCTCATATCGAAATAGGCATATCTAGGTTATTAGCATCTTCTGCCCCAGCCAACAGTGTATGTGCTTTGCCAAGTAACCCCTGATCTCCAAGCCCTCCAAGCCACTCCCTTGTATGGAGACTTCCTGATGTATGTTGTAATGGTTTAGTAATCTCAAATCACGAGAAATTGTGTCAGGGAGATAATGCAGTTTATTACGTTTATTACGTATCTTAGCAATATAAGTCATGGACCTTTTCTGGTTAAGCATGCACTCAAATAAAGCACTATATGTGTTACTGTGAATATGGGAAAAAGATTTAAAAGTGAAGTGAGCTATGATAAGCAGCATTCAATAACTTGGGTAAGTCTCGCCTCAATACAGTTAACATCTGGAAATGGCTTGGGTCATGCATCTGCTTATGGGATGCTTCCACCTCAAAGATATTGTCGATAAGAGTCTGAATCTGGGCTGAATGGACTTTCTTAACTTTAAGCAATAATATGTCCTCGAAGCACCTGTTTGTGTGCTTTCTACAAGTGAGAAGACCACAGGAGTTGGAGCGTATAATAGTAAGGGAGACAAAAAAATCCTAGAATATGCACGATTTGAATGTGAAAACAACATGTGAACAGGTTTCTCAGGGTGTATTGTCTGCCAATCTTATCTGAACAAGGAGGCTCCATGACCTATCCACCCAACATGTCACTACATCCTTTCTGGGATCTAATGCCACATTAAGAATGCAGTGTCCCTAGACTTTACCTGAGAATTATTACTATAATATCTCCTGAACACAAACCAAAGGGAAAGAAATGGGGAAATGGGGGGAATGGAATAGAGGGGAAAAGATGAAGGTAAAGGAAGGTAAGGTAGGGGAAAGAGAGGAAAGTGGGGAGACAGGGAAAGAACACAGAAGGGAAAAGCAGAGGAAGAAGGGAGGGGAGGGATGGAGGGGAAAAGTAGGGGGATGGGAAGGGGAAGAGGTCGGAAACAACACAGAGATACTCTCTGTGCCCGAACAAAAGCAATGGGGACAATAGGTTCTCGGCCAAGCAAGCTATTTACATTTTTGGTGAGAATGAAACGGAGCTGTGCAGGTGAGTCTTTGGCTTTCTTGCAGCCTCAGGTTACTTCCCCTCCCCAGTTGTCCGAATCCTCCATATACGACACCATTCCTCAGAGGGAATCTGCCTTCAGTTGAAGCATGTGCCACCTGAAGCAGATCACATGTAGCCTCCACATGGCCCAAGCACTCATGAAAGTCTTGTCGGTCCTATCGCAGACCTTGAATATTGGTCTTGATCAAGGTCTGTAGTTCACTATTTGTGGATGCTAAATCAAGTCAGGTTGGGAGGGCTTTCATCAGGGGTAGTCAGTCCTGGTTCTCCACACTAGTTGACCGGTCATCAGGTGAAAAGGTATGAGTTGGGGAAATATCCACCAGGCATTGGCTGGGATGCCAGGTTTGGTTGACTGGAAAGATACTGCTGGAGAGATGGGGTGATTGACCCCTTTTGAAGTTTAGCAGCCTTCTGGGAACCTGAAGATTTGTGAGTTTTCCCCCATAAGAATGTTTACATGCGTGAAAAGACGGTTTTAGAACATGAGGTAGTGGAGGAAAGAAAAACCATGCAGCCATTCTCCTCAGTAGCTAGGCCTCGCGCCAGAACATTTTTTAAATACTATGCTTTAGTGGGCTCAAATTAGACAACTTTGAGAAGGGGATTGTTAGTAATAATTGATTGTGCCTGCCTGATGCTGTCTTGATTTAATTCTCTTCCTATCTGTCTCTCTCTCTTCATCTGCAGCCATTTTGCCTTTGGGATCTTAATATGTGTGCCTTGCCCTGACATCGCCATGTTGCTACTGTGCTAAATCAAATCTGCTAAATTTTCACACATGGGGCTTAGAGTGCACATACAGAGTTAAAGCACTTTGCTACCAGAAGTGTAAACCAGCTCCATCAGCATAAATAGCAAGCCTAAGGTAAGATTTTAAAAAGAAGGAAAATATGATTTTCTTTAAAATTTACCAGCCTCTTCTTTCTTATGATTTGCACACCCACTCCAGGGGAATACTGATCTAACCAAACAGTGTCTTATCCCTAGGAATGCTGGAAAAGCATAATAAAGTTACATATAGTGCCCTCCACTAATATTGGTACCATTGGTAAATATGAGCAAAGAAGGCTGTGGAATTTGTCTTTGTTGTTTAGCCATGTGGCATACCCCACTGGAAGCGAGGAACTCGGTGGACTTAGAGTCACTCCTCTTTTGGTACCCAATACACCATTAGTTGTGGTGGGGGCTATTAATTTAATAGAGAATACTAATTTAATAATATAATGTATAAGGTTGGTTGAAACAATTTTTGTAACCCCCACCTTCCCCCCCCCAAATATTTTTTGTTTGACCATTTTCACACAGAAACCCTGTTTTGCTGGCAACAGACTACCCTTCCAGGCAGCTCTGTGTGCACACTGGTATGGGGAAGCTTCAATGTCCTGTCTATCCCTCCTTTCCAGATTAGAAACCTCCCTGCCCCTCCACATTTCTTTCCTCCATATTTCTTACAAATTTGAAACAAAAACTGCTTCCTTGTCTTTCCATTCATTCATCCTACACATGACTCTACCTTTAATTCATCAGATGTATGCTCTGTATTTGTACATGCTGTTACATTAACACGATCTTATTAGCTCCATTTGGTTGCTTAGCAACATTGTGTTCCATTTTTAATAAGTTATTATTTTAAAGTTTTGTATATATGGTTTTATTCTACATATTCTCCTTTACCTCTGTGGCATAATAGAAGATTAAAACAAACATTTAAATGTGTGTTATACTGCAATGTAATTTGTATACTCGTTTCCTAGCAATGGCCGGGCCAGAATCATGACAGTAGCGGCAAGATAACTTTGGAAAGCAGGAAGATGCACTTGTTCACCTTCTTACTGTCTGGGTTGCTTTTTGTGAAGGATGCTGTCTGTACAATATTATTTATCTATTTAAGTGATGTGTGTACTTTACTTTGTTAAGCACATTTTTCACAGATGAAGGGTTGAATATCAAACTGTTTGTTATTTTTATCTGTGTCTTTCAAATAAACTTGACCTGTAGCACTATTGCGCACATGGCATATCTAAGTAGAGCTGTTCTGCTTTTTGTCTTTTTTAGTTTTTATTTCCAAATGTTCGTGCAAGAGAAGAAGGAACACTACAAACACCTCCCCTGCTTTGATAACATGTGCACACATCATTAACTAACGATTCCTCATTAGTTGATTACACCAATTAAATATTTTCAGGTGTTTGTGAATGAACAGCACGAACACCACAAACATCTCCTTGACTTGACAACATGTACAATATTAACATATTCTTTGTAAGTCAATTAAACCAACTAAAGGATAAAGCAAAACCGTAGCTAAAAATCTAACTATCATATTGATGATAATAAATACACGTGTTCCTTTAAATAAATGTACACATTGCAATGTCCATATTGAGCATTAACAATAAGTTAATAAGATGCATCACTTATTACTTCATTAATATACATAGCTTCAACCTGTAATCGAAGAATCCAATAAAGCACCAATTTGTATTTTTTGTAGTTAACCTTGCAATATCAACCTTGTAAACGTGATAACCTATGATTAATGTAGTAACAAGAAAATGGTGGGCACACCTGGCTGCCAGCCATGTGCAATAGATATAAGCAATCACTGTAAATACAAAGAAAAGGATGCTCACTCAGATGCCCTATTTCCAAAGGCTAATGATACAATATTATATAGTACTGAATAAGGAACACAGACAACTAAAATACAAAGCACTTTATTATACAGGTACAAAAATAACAGGTATCACCAAATATCCAATCTATACATCTAAGTATAAATGTAATAGTCAATATGAAGGCTCTAGCCTAGAGTTGAGCGGACACCTAGATGTTCAGGTCCGGCGGGTTCGGGCGAACTTTGAAAAACAGTCCGGGTTCGTGATCGAACTTGACACAGAATTTGACCCCGAACCCAAACCCCATTGAAGTCAATGGGGACCCGAACTTTTGGCCACAAAAATGCCTCTAAAAAAGTCCTGGAAAGGGCTAGAGGGCTGCAAAAGGAAGTAAAATGGGGTAAGAGTAGGACAAGTGCAAACAAATGTGGATAGGGAAATCACTTAAAATAACATAAAATTTAAAACACAGCTGAGCCATAAAATAGCACTAGATGGAATCTTTGATTTTAGCTTTGGAAGAACATAAATCAAAATCTAAAGCATGGCTGCCAGTAGGATCACCAGAATTATCCATTTGAGAGAGGGTTGGAGTGCAGGGTATTCTCTTTCATTGTTCAAATTGAGCGCAACTCCTGATGCATGGCGAAAAGGCCTTCACAAGCTCTGCTATTGTGTACATAGTTTGAGGAGGCGGTGACTGTGGTGGTGTCGGTATAAGTGGCGGTGGAGGAGGAGGAGGTAGACAACACTGTTTTTTTTTTGTTTTGTTTTTTAATTGGGACATATAAAAAAATATTGGGACATATAAAAAAAAGAAACATTTGTGGCCTGCGGTGCATTTCCTGCGGTCCTGGGCTTGAGGCTCAGTGGCAACAACCACTCATCGGTCTGTTGTTCCATGCCTGTCCACAGCTCCTACGCGGTGTGGGGTTTTTCCCCCAAACATATGAGTTTTAAAACAGCCTGCTGTCGTTTCCCCCTGGCTGTGCTGAAGTTGGTGGTGAAGGTGTTACGCTGACCGGATGAGGAGGTGGTAGAGGAGGAGGAGGCAACAGGAGGCAAAGCTGTGTACCCAAATTAAGATTGTCAAACGTTGTATCCTGGAACTGTGTCCCATCCGTTTACTGGGGAAATGGGTCTGACCTATTCTAATCAAAGGGGATAACCATCCCAGGTCCCGCTTCAATTGGTGGCAAGCTGTGGGATTCCATGTCCCTGCCAACAGACCCATGGACTACAGTGCTCTAAAGTGACCTACATTGCAGGACTTGTGTGGAGCCAGAGGAATAACGCCTGGTGGGCGTAACAAGGCTGAATTGACTGCTGCGCTCATGGAGGACGACCAGGCACGCAGTGAGGCAACGAACCCCAGCCAGGGGCCGGAGATGAGGAGGAAGTGTGCGAGGAGGTGTAACGGCGCCTGGCATATTACCGAGAGCCACCCTCAGAGGAGATTGTCAGCAGGACCTTTTTGGAGGTGCAAGCCCACAAGGTGGAACGGCACCTTGTACATGCTGGAGAGACTGTGTAAGCAGCAGCAGGCGATAGTGGAGTTTCAGCTGCCAATAGACAGAGGGTGACCTCCATGAACCCAGATGAAGGAAGAAGGGAGCAGAGGGCACGGGAAGCACAACCACCCTGGCCTACAAGCTACCATACAATGCTTTCAAAGAGTTCAAGGAAGCAGAAGAAGGCATCGATGACTTTTTACAAGACTTTGAGCGCCAGTGTCTACTCCAAGATGTGGACCCCAGGGACTGGGTCACCATCCTGGCCAGCAAACTAGTGGGGAAGGCAGCGGATATTTACCGGCTGTACCAGAAGAGCAGATCAGAGACTATCCCTTTATTACTCAAATCCTCACCCTGGAGCAATACCACCAAACGTTTAGGGAGACCCGGAAAGGGGAGAAGGACTCCCGTGCGGAGTGGGCATGCCGCATCACAAGGGCCACCCAGAACTGGCTCAACTCCCATCAAGCCAAGTTCCCGGAGGAGATCACCCAGCTCGTAATGCTAGAGCACTTTTTCAATGGGCTCCCCAACGACAAGGCGACACCGCATTCGTATGTCATCCATATCAACTTTCAATGCCATTTACTGCTCCTACCATGGTGTCCACGGTTAACGGGGAATCAGGGTTTGATTCTGGAGAGGGAGCCTGAGAAATGGCTACCACATGCAAGGAAGGCAGTGGGCGCACAAATGACCCACTCTTTAGAGGCCCTGTAATTGTAATGAGTCCACTTGAAATCCTTTAACTCTGATCAAGTGGAGTTTCAGCTGCAGCATGCACGTGTCAGTGCAGAGCGACTGACCCGTGCGTGCTGCAGTTGAAACTCCACTATCACCTGCTGCTGCTTGCACAGTCTCTGTGTAGGGTAATAACTGCTTGATCCAAGGATAAATCTTACTGCCATTCTGGGGTCAAGAAGGAATTTTTTTTCCTAGCTTGTTGCAAAATTGTGCTTCAAACTGGGTTTTTTTGCCTTCTTTTGGATCAACAGCAAAAAACAAATGTGAGGTAGGCTGAACTTGATGGACGCAAATCTCTTTTCAGCTATGTAACTATGTAAGGTGGAGTTCCACCTTGTGGGCACGTCGCATATGAGGCGGTGAGCGGGAAGGCCAAAGTTACACTGCAGTGCAGACAGGCGAGCAGCAGCAGGGTGAGAATGCCGAAAGCATGCACAGCCGCTACAGTGAATGTCACATCCTGTTCCAAGTTGTGGATCAGTCTGGTGATGGCTTCTGGTATCCAGTACTCTTTTTACTGAAGCTGCATCAGGGTCCTGGTATGTGGCTGCACAAATGCTGGTGCTCAACACCAGGGGGTGTGCGGTTACCCTGAACCAGACCCTGCAAATCCATTCCACACTGTGACTCCTAACTTCAACATCAGGCATACTGGGTCCCGGTCGTCCGACCGCCGCCCAGACAGTGTCTGGGTCCCAGTCACCGGACTGTGAAACTGCGAATGGCTCGTTAAATCTGTTATGATTATTTTTGTCTCTTCAACTGTTACTTGGATAACTGTGGGAATTCTAAAGATAATACATGGCGACGAGCGCTAGGGGACAGCCGCTCCGCTTTTGCACCCTGCTTCCTCTTATGCTGTGCTGGTGCCTCTGTGCGACCAGCGCCTCTTCCTCCATACTGCACACGTCACTCGTGTGACCTTGATTCCATGTGGGGTCTAGGACCTCATCATCCTCCACATCATCTTCCACCCACTCCTCAACCCTGCCCTCCTTGCCGGTCTGCACACTGCAGAAAGCCACAGCAGTTGGCACCTGTTTTTTTCCAGCATGTAAAGTCTGAAAAGGACATATGGAAATTGTTTTAGAATTGTATCCAGGCAACAGTTTTCCCTATAAACTGACCTCTCAGTTTGACTAGTGAGGGTTTTGCCCCCAAATTAAAATATTGTTATATTGGTGTTTGACGGTTCTATTTGACTGTTAGATATGAAGTGCAGGCCGCAAATGTACTATTTAGCACCCCAAAAAATTTTCATTGATCAAACTGCGCTGTAACCACAGTATTTGACAATTCTATTTGACTGTCAGATATGTAGTGCACACCCCAAATTTACTTTTTATCACCCAAAACTATTTTAATTTTTCAAAGTGCGCTGAAAGCACAGCATTTGCCGGTTCTATTTGCCTCTCAGATATGAAGTGCACCGCAGGCCGCAAATGTACTATTTAGCAGCCCAAATATTTGAATGTTTAAAACTGCTATGTCACAGCACTATTTGACGCTTCTATTTGACTCTCAGATATGAAGAGCATGCCCCAAATTTACTATTTAGCAGATTAGCACCCAGAAAATAAGAATGTTTACAATTGCGCTGTAACCGCACTATTTGACACTTCTATTTGACTCTCAAATATGAAGTGCAGGGCCCAAATTTACTATTTAGCAGATTAGCACCCACAAAATAAGAATGTTTACAATTGCGCTGTAACCGCACTATTTGACGCTTCTATTTGACTCTCAGATAAGAAGTGCACCCCAC
This sequence comes from Pelobates cultripes, assembly GCA_933207985.1. Classification (NCBI taxonomy): domain Eukaryota; kingdom Metazoa; phylum Chordata; class Amphibia; order Anura; family Pelobatidae; genus Pelobates; species Pelobates cultripes. The sequence goes on along the minus strand of OW240916.1, from coordinate 142,482,464 downwards.
TAATTTACTATTTAGCAGATTAGCACCCAGAAAATAAGAATGTTTCAAACTGCGCTGTAAGCGCACTATTTGACGCTTAAATTTGACTCTCAGATATGAAGTGCACCCCACTATTGTACTATTTAGCAGATTAGCACCCAGAAAATCAAAATGTTTACAATTGCGCTGTAACCGCACTATTTGACGCTACTATTTGACTCTCAGATATGAAATGCACCCCTCTAATGTACTTTTTAGCACCCCAAAAATTTTAAGTTTTAAAACTGCAATGTGACAGCAGTATTTGACGCTTCTATTTGACTCTCAGATGTGAAGTGCACCCCACTAATGTACTTTTTAGCACCCAAAAAATTTTAAGTTTTAAAACTGCAATTTGGCAGCAGTATTTGACGCTTCTATTTGACTCTCAGATATGAAGTGCACCCCACTAATGTACTAGTTTGCAGAATTCTTTCCTAATCTTTCCCTAACAGCTGCAGCATCCTCTCCCTACACTCATGTGCGTGCAGCGCTACGCAATTCACTCTCCCGGGACATTCCCGGCAACTTACTGGGCCATGTGCTTTTATTATTTTCCCTCTGACTGTAACAGCCTGCTGGGGGCTGGAGGGAGCACTGACAGTCTCCCTTCAGATTTCCCAGCAGCTTCCCCTGCACAAAGGCTCCTGCTCTGCCTCGTGGACACAGGCTCCGCCCCCACACCGTAAGCTCCACACATGCATGCAAGTTCCGCCTCCTGTCATCAAGCCCCGCCCCCACCATTAAGCAGGAGACCTTGCTGGGGTACCTTACCTCCCAGCAACAGCCTCCAGTGCCAGGTAGGCTTGATATACTCAGCCTCGTGCGTGTGTGTGTATGTGCCTGCTAGTGAGAAAGCTTGTGTGTGTGTAATCCGCAGCCTATCTGTGTGTACTCAGCAGTCTGTGTGTAACTCAACAGTCTGACTGTATGTACTTAGGAGTCTGTGTGTGTGTGTGTGTGTGTGTGTATTTAGCAGTGTGCGTGTGTGTATTCAGCAGTCTGTGTGTGTGTGTGTGTATATATATATATATAAAAATATATCAGTCTCTGTGTGTGTGTATTCAGCAGCGTGTGTATTCAGCAGTCTCTGGGTGTATTTAGCAGTCTGTAAATATTTAGCAGTCTGTAAGTATTCAGCAGTCTGTGTGTGTATTCAGCTGCCTGTGTGTGTACTCCGCATTCTGTGTGTGCATGTATTCAGCATTGTGCATGTACTCAACAGTCTGTGTGTGTGTATATATATTGTGATAAAGTGAAGGCAGATAGGCCTTTTAACCCCAGGGGAAGTACGTGTAGTTTGTGTGTTGCACAACACAAAACACTGCTTAGTTATGGGCCCCTGGGGTGGAGCATTTGGAGAGAAGGGTGGGCCAATGCTCCACTCCACAGTTTAGTGGTTTTCTGGGGAGACATGGATCCAGGCCAGGGTTTTTTGGATCGTCTCCAACCCACTGCTCAGCTGCAGTTAATGAGCTGTTGCAGTGGGAATAAACCCCTCCCGGCTAGGCAGGAAAAGGAGAGGGATTGCTGGCTTCCTCCCAGGAAGCAGGTAGGAGAGAGAGGCTGTTCTCTCCAGATAGAGTCAAGGAGACTAGGCACTTGGAGTGCAGAAAGGAAGCAGTCAGGGCAAGGCTGGCTTGGAGCACTGGGAGTGCAGAAAGGAAGCAGTCAGGGCTGGCTTGGAGCACTGGGAGTGCAGAAAGGAAGCAGTCAGGGCAAGGCTGGCTTGGAGCACTGGGAGTGCAGAAAGGAAAGCAGTCAGGGCAAGGCTGGCTTGGAGCACTGGGAGTGCAGAAAGGAAAGCAGGGCAAGGCTGGCTTGGAGCACTGGGAGTGGAGAAAGGAAAGCAACAGGCTAGCTAGCAGAGTGTTGCTATCTAGTAAGGTTGGTGCCATATGTTTTTGTTAGTTTAACCCTGATAGAGAGGGATATACAAAGTGAGTTAGTGCTCAGACGAGCTAGGTTTTTTGTTTATAGGGTTTTCTGTTACAGTTATGTTTTTCATTTACTGCTGTATCCTGTGTGGATTTTCAAATAAAGTGCATGGAGTATATGCAATTACAAGGACTGTGCATGTTTTTGCCCTAGAGGACCGTGCTACCTGGTGACAAGGATCACTATATATATATATATTTAGTAGCCTGTGTGTATTCAGCAGTCTGTGTGTGTGTGTGTGTGTATTCAGAAGTCTGTGTGTGTGTGTGTATTCAGCAGTCTGTGTGTGTATTCAGCAGCCTGTGTGTACTCTGCAGTCTGTCTGTATGTACTCCGCAGTCTGCCTGTGTGTACTCCGCAGTCTGCCTGTGTGTACTCCGCAGTATGTGTGTATATGACTCAGCAATATGTGTGTGTGTACTCAGCAGTCTGTGTCTGCGTGTGTGTGTGTATATATATGTGTGTATATATATATATATATATATATATATATAATGTGTATATATATATAGTAGCCTGTGTGTGTTCAGCAGTCTTTCTGTGTGTGTATTTAGCAGTCTGTATGCATTCAGCAGTCTCTGTGTGTGTACTTGGCAGTCTGTGTGTGTGTGTATATATATATATATATATATATAGCCTGTGTCTATTCAGCAGTCTCTCTGTGTGTGTATTCAGCAGTGTGTATGTATTCAGCAGTCTGTGTGTGTGTGTACTCACCAGTCTCTGTGTGTATTCAGCAGTCAGTGTTTGCGTGTATTCAGCAGTCTGTGTGTATGTATTGTAGGTATGTACTGCATTTGTTGGAGGTACCAGTAAATATAAGCTTAATTTTATCTATAATTTATCAATAACACAGGTCTGTGCCTTATATCCTTTCTGTATAGTGCTGCTCTCTGTCCCAGGATATTATACACACATATACCTGTATTATACAGCCAGTACTCCCTGCATAGTGCTGCTCTCTGTATAGTACAGGTCTGTGTGTATAATATCCTGGGACAGTCAGTGCTCCCTGTATAGTGCTACTCTCTGTATAGTACAGGTCTGTGTGTATAATAACCTGGGACAGTCAGTGCTCCCTGTATAGTGCTGCTCTCTGTATAATACAGGTCTGTGTCTGTATAATATCCCAGAATAGTCAGTGCTCCCTGTATAGTGCTGTTCTCTGTATAATACAGGTCTGTGTATAATATCCTGGGACAGTCGGTGCTCCCTGTATAGTGCTGCTCTCCAGGAACTAGAAGAATCAGAAGCAGTGGAGTGGTGACTGAAGCCTCAATCTTAGACATTAACATGTTGAATTGGTGGCATGAAAATGTCCATTAAATCTCCCTGAAATTGTGAGTGCCTGAGATTTTTTTCCTATTGGCAGTGTTACTAGCAGGAAAAAGCTTTTTTAAATTTGGGTTGTGATCATTTTGATAATTGTTCCTGATATTGACTGAAAGTAAAAAAAACATTATTGATTGTTGTAGTAATAATGGATACGCATGACATGCGCAACGTAGTATCACGGCATGTTGGTACCCATTAACCAAACCCCAATAAACCACAGACACCAAATAATACTGGTGGAATTATTTGTCCACAGCTTTATTACATATATAATCATAAATATAACAATAGGAGTGATTGCCAACAACTATTACAGCATATTAAAACCATAATCCCCATACATAGTCTCTTCAATGACCCAACCTTAAACATGATATAACAATTTATATAACACATAACATAAATAAACATAACATGGCCATCCATACGACCCCTATTCCAATAAACTGCTGGGGTGTACCAAGACACCCCTACACCACCAGGTTCAGAGCCACCAAGGAACTTGAACCTACCAACCAGGTAAACTCCTCCACCAGGTTTGTAGCCACCAAAGAGCTAGAACCTACCAACCAAGTAAGCTCCGGCGTAAATCACGTGACTGCGGCCCCGCTTGTGCTGTTGGCAGTTGAAGACTTAACCAGCTTGAAGCATTTGGCAAGCCCTTGAGCCCCCCCACATCCAGAGCATTCATGCTTGAATCTGCATGAGGCCCCCCATTTACACTGGCTCTCATTAAAGAGCCAGCACAAACCTTTCTTCTGACCGCCAATGAAGAGGTGACTGCGCTCTTGCTGGCCCCACCATGGAAGGTTGCACCCTTCTGCGCCATCACTTATTTCATCCAGAGTGGCAGGTCCATCTGGTCCCATCACACACCTGGATTAACGGACAAGCGCTGCCAGAATTGCTCGTCATACCACCACCATGCCAAGCCCCCATAAGTCTGATAAGCCTTCCAGACCCGTCTAGATAGCAGAACAGCTGGGAACAACGGTCAAGAGATTTCTCCCCCAACACGCTTGGTAGGATACAAAAGGCCCTGAGCCTATTTCCAAACAATTTCGGTATCTTCCGATACCTTCGCCATTTCTCCTCCTCCTTTTTCTTATATTTTTCCAGATGAAGGTCCGGAGAGTCGTTGCCACGCAATACTTCTTCAGCCTGGTCCCACGCGAGACCTTGGGAGAGCGGCTTGCAGACCTGTGGGTTAAAGATAGCCTGGGTAAAATGTTCACCGGTGACCTCACCCGTCCTCCCTCGCCCCAGTCGTGAAACCCTATTGCAGCCCCTGCCGAGCTGGCCCAAATGGCCACCCTGCATCACCTGCCAAGGTTGTGAGCTTTGCTAGAGGACCTGGAAGCGCTGCACCAAGAACCATGCCTCCTGCCTGGGGATGCTGCTCACTCCCTGCTGTGATGCCTAGCCGCAGGGCTCCCATCCCCACTGCACCTCCTAGAAGTGGATCGCCTGTCACCATGGCACTAGTGCCTGTCCATGTGACGCTCCTCTCTATCCTCATCCCTGCATGTGCTACGCCTCGCCTGAGAGCGCCCCCTCTGGCCCTCCTGTGCAGCCACACACCCACTGTCCCTCTCTGCTGCCAGCCTGGCATGCTGTTGATGCTCAGAGTAGTGCACCTCTGACCCTAGCTGAGCTGCGTCTGTGACCTGGCTCTCAGGCCCCCCAGTGTACACTACACCCTCCACTGGCCATCCCAGTCCAAGCCTTGCTGCCTGTCACCATGCTAGCAGCCACAATCACCTCCCCAACCCAGCATTTGGGGCTGCTCCTTCCAACCAATCTCCTCCCGGTGTAGTAAAGGCCCTGGCCTACTGTCCCCTGAGCCCAGGGTCCATCCCTGCTTGCTCCAACCCGGAGTTTGTAACTGGGCCCTTGGGGACCATCCTCCCGCGAGACTTGCGCCCGCCAGCCATCGGAAGGTGGGGGCTCTCCTGGATGCAACACGCACCACCTGATCCTGGCCTGCAGCAGGCGGATCCGCCGCTGCGCTGGACTCAATCCCCCCTGGCAGCCGTCGATGGGCATCAACGATGGGCGATAAGTCGGCACCTCACTGGGACTCAGGCGTTGCTTGTCCTCCATGCAGGCCAGCACCCCGGAACCTCAGCGGCAGTCGTGGACAGCCCTGCTTCCCCAATCCTCTCCTGTAGCCATGCAAAACCACAATCTCTCTCGACAGCACGCACTCCAGCCAGGAACTCTTCAGTTGAATCCATCTGGAAAACAAAGCAGAAAACCCACACAAGCCTGACAGACAAATAACAGGTAAGTGCAAATTTGATTAAGATTGCCACTACACAAAATGGCCGTGTAATATATGACTGACCTGAAACCCCACCCCCTCCATTAACCTTCCCACTTAACTCTCCCATGCCTAACTCCTGGCCCTTGTCAAGGCCCATTCCCCCTGTTGCGCTATTCCATTGGCTACATAATTTGTATAGCAAGACAATAGCTATATATACACACATTTAAATATACATTTAGAGTAAATTAGCCAAACCTGACACCTAATAAATAGTCAAGATGGAGAATTTTGATGGAGAATTTTGAAATCAGCTACTTTAAATGTTGTAAAATAAGTGTATATATGGTGAAAAAAACAATATAAGACAAAGTGCTACAATCACCAGCAATGTGGGTCACTCCACCTCACATAAATAAATGGTTAAAACAGTAAAAAATGGTGAGAGCACAGAGAAACAATAATTACCCTTATATTCAATATAAAACCTGTAAAAACACAATGGGAAAAACAGGCATAGGGTAATAACGTACAAATAATATATGAATGAGTAAATACTTGAATAAACTCACATATTCATGAGCCACTTAATATGGAAGCTGGCTCAGACTAGGAACATTGAATGGATTAGTGAGGTGGTCGTTGTAATCCAACTGCTTAATTGCTTGCTCCTTCTTGCTTTACAAAATCCAGGATGCAGGATCTTTAATGAAAACCTTTATTCGGTATAGCAGCAAAAAAGACAGCAGCAGTAAAAATTAAAATTCAGCAATTCCACCTCTGCACACTAACGCGTTTCAGCCAAAGCCTTTATCAAAGTGTGAGTCCATTCAGTCAGTTCCATTTTTAAATAGGCAAATTTTCGCGCCTTTTTTCGGAAATAAGCTCCTCCCCCTTTTTTTTTTGTTGTTGTTGTTGTTGCAACTTTATTGGGCATCCTAGCATCCTTAACGATCTCAATTTACTTCCATGTTCATTGAAGAAAAGGAACAGCGAACTAGTCCATTCACTTAAACAGTCTTTCATGTTGCAATAATCAGAGTCCTATTGGCAACATACTTTTTGAAATCAGCTACTTTAAATGTTAAAATTCTGTTTTTAATGAACCAAGTGACTAGATATATCATGTTTTCAGGTACACATATAATTTATCATATTTATGAAAATGCATGAAAAGGGTTGCCCTGCAGTAGGTTTAATGCATATTTTGCAGGATTCTTCATTGCCTAATTACTTAATCTTATACACCTTCTTATAAATTCTACATACTACAGGGCAACCCTTTTCATATGCTGCCCATCAATATGGATATGTGATATGTGTCCCAGAAAACATGTTTAATCTTGTTAACCTGTCGATGAATATTCTGTATTTTAAAAAATAATATTTAGGCGTAGGATAAGACAGTTAAGTAGTTACTTTCTTTCCTATAGTTTATTAAGAACCTTTTGACATTTCAATTAGTTTTCTCATGTCAGTTGATATCAAGGGTAATGTTAAGTAGCCAGGGGCTTCAGCCCAAGGGTACATTTTTTTATATTTTTTTATTAAACAATCTGCCTTTGACATGTAAACCATTACACAATTATGATTATCAAGGACAAAAAGCATTAAAGTACATGAGTATGAATTTAACAAAGTCGAATAAATGGTCAAAGTGGCAACAGTACAGCTTGTGATTTTGAAAATAAGTAAAGACTGCTTTAAAAAGCGAGCTAGCTATAGAAATTAATAGACTGAATCGTACAAATAATGTAATAAGGTTACATTGAAGGGCAATGTTTTTCAAAGACTTATTCAGAAATGTAATGATAAGGATGATTTATGAGTGACATTGTGGGATTTTACTGGTATTGCAAAACCTTAGTTTTGTAATACACATGAAAAATAGTTGTCATCATCTGTCTTTTTATAGACAATAAGATAATTCTTTAAAGTGAACCTGTTATAACTAGTATTGCAAAACCTTAGTTTTGTAATACACATGAAAAATAGATGGCATCATCTGTCTTCTTATAGACAATAAGATAATTCTTCAAAGTAAACCTGTTATGGAAACATTTACCTAAAAAATTAAATTGCTAAATTTGCTCCCATACACATTGAATACAATATATATATCACAAAGATGCATGGTGTTAATGTAATATAAATAGATTTACTCCCTTTTCCTCTGTTCCATCGTCACTCCATGGGTGTTAATCTTAACTCCTGGCCTTCACCCCCTCCGCCTGCACTTCTCCTGCAATCTTGTTTGATTTGCTCTGCTTGTGATCCATCCCCAAGCAGGACAAATCTCGCCAGTGACATTATCACACTGGCTTCATTGCCAGCTTGCGGAAGTCTGAACTAAGTGATGTCACGTCACTCCCTTCCTGTACTCCCTAGCCAGCACTAGGCGCTCCGGCTAGGGAGTTTTCATAGCAACCATAGTGCATGCGCTGTGCTTGCTATTGGTAAAGAGCAAATGAACCTCCTGTTAGTGATGGCGCGAGGCAGCGGTTCCGCGTGAGGCGGTTCTAAGCGGTTCGCGTATTGAGTTGCCGTACTGACGTCTTGAACATATGTTGATTCTGTTAGCTATTGATCATCATTGAGTGAAGCTTTTGACTACAACGCCTCACGGTCCGGCGGACACGCATTTCGTAATTAGCGGCCGCAGCGGATACCTCTTTGGACGGCTGTCATTTTAGATTCGTTCTCAAGCTGCATGCTTAGTAAGAGGAGGGAAAGTGTAGCTGCTGTTCATAAGATAGGGAAAAGCATAGCTAGGTTAGGGATAAGGGTATGCTTTTTTTAATTTATTTTTTCTATGTAATGTAATTGCACTTAGTTGTCTGCCACTGCTGCCAGCTTCTGTGTCAGGCTCACAGTGCATACTGTGCCCATTCCCCAGTC
>OW240916.1:142461939-142473685 GCA_933207985.1 Pelobates cultripes | reverse complement strand
GAAACACTATTTTAGTTCCACTACATAGATCACCTCTGCACCTGAACTAGTACATGGGAAGATTAGATTGCATTGACTATATGTCTTCATCGATCTGTTAACTGTAATTGTCCAACAACAATCCTGGAATTCTTCTGCTTTCACCTGGTTGCTGACATTGTGTAATGGGTGTCAAGAGTTCTGAACTCATTGCATCAGAGTGTTACTATGGTAACCTGTGGCAACACTCTGAACTGCCTGAAGCTCATGGGATTCATTACAAGGTGTAGATTTTAAAACCTGTCCTCCTGACTCTCACTCAGATTATGATTTTAGAGGGCTAGCTTATTGATCATGACTGAATAAAAAAATATATAGCTCTGATCTAGCAATCTGTATAGTTGTTGATTGGCACTAAGATGATGAGACTCCATATAGGACTGGTGAGCCCAAATTATATTTTTTATGCTTAGTATTTAGCCTCACTAGATGATGACCTTTCTGATTCAAAAGAATATGCAGAATCACAACTCCAGACTGCTGTATAGTCTAAAGGGCCCAAGATCTGTATTTCATACAAGGCTCCAGTGAAAAAGATCTTGCAAACCTGTTTCTGCAACTTTTTTTCAGGATAAATCTTTAAAAGAGAATTGCTTCCTGTTTTGCAGTTACAAACTCCAGCTGAACTCTAGTTTACATCATGTTTGCACAACATTCCAGAACAAACATCTCTTATTTGCAAAACCTTATGGGCAAAAAAATTGGTTCAGCACTTCTGAAATTCAGGACATCGTCAATTCGGGACTTTGGCAATTCGAGACTTCGTCTACTTGGCACTTCGGTTCGGCACTTCCGAAATTCTGGAATTTGGCAATTTGGGAATTTGGCAATTCGGCAATTTGGCACTTCGGTTCGGTTCTGCACTTCCAAAATTCTGGACTTCGGGAATTCCGTACTTCAGCAATCCTGGACTTCAGCAATTCGTCATTTTGAGACTTCGGGCATTCGGCACTTTGGGACTTCAGCAATTCAGGACTTTGGCAATTTACTAACCCTAGCCCTACCCCTAACCCTATTCTTACCCCTAACCCCATCCATAAACCCATCGCTAACCCCATTCCTAACCCTACCCCTAACCCAAACCCTACCCCTAACCCTAGCTACCACAACCACTTACATATATAGGGTTAGGGTTAGAGGTAGAGTAAGGGGTAGGGGCAAGATTAGGGGTAGAGTTAGGGTTAGATTTCTGTCATCATTCACATAACTTTCCCTCCCTCTCTTGTTTTGCCACTTTTCAGAAATCCAAAGCACTTCGGCACCTCCGCAATTTGGTTCGGTTCAGCACTTCCGAAATTTTTCACTTTGGTAATTTGGTAATTTGGCACTTCTGCAATTCGGTTCAGTTCGGAACTTCCGAAATTCGGCACTTTGGCAATTCGGGAATTTGGGCATTCGGAAGCATCCGAATGTCTGAATTGCTGAAATTCATCCAAATTTACATTCGGAAAGAAACAAATTGCACATGTCTAATAATCAGAACCCACTATATTGAAATGGTGGAAACCATTCTGAATCCCACGTTTCTATAAAGCACTGCTAGATGCAGCATTGAAAAAGAAATTCATCTCAAGGGAGGAATACTTGTTTATTTACACAAGATCTCCTAAAATGTCAAACTTCTATTGTCTACCAAAAATACAAAGAGTACACTATACTAATGTTCTAGATAATTTACTGCAAACCAATTAGTTTGAATGACTATCTGTTCCTGTCCAAATTAAAGATAATAAAGTTGCGTGCACGCAGAAGTAAATTCACACTGAGACACAAGGTTCAGGGTAATGAAAGAACTTCAGAGAAGTTTAATGGCTTCTGCCAGAAAATGAGTGCGCAGACCCTTATAAAGGCATTATTACATCATTGAAGAAAATCAAGATATAGACAAATAGACATTGTTAATTGGCTTAGGTGCTAAGATGTTAGTAAAATGCCCTCCCCATTCTTAGGTCACTATCTACGTAATTTCTTAACTCCTACAGGTCTTAGCGCCATTTTGTTAAAATGAGGAGCTCACTCGACGGGAGGGGCCTTTTGGCAGCTATCCATTTGGAGCGCAGCTGGCACTTGTTAGTTTCTCAAGGTTAAGTTTCAAGGATTTTAGTAAATACACATTTTATCAAAGCTATTTCTTGCTGACATGCAAATTCTATGTTCTATAGACAAAGCTTCCTTGTAAAACTATGGGGGCCTCTTAGAGGTATAGTAAGAGGATTTAAAGGGGCCTTACAGATTTATAGAGGCCTAATAATTCTACAACAGTCCCCCCTAAAATGTTATTTGCTAAAAGACAAAACTTTATTTGTTAGTATCAGAAGAAGTATTAGCCCAAAGACACAGAAACCCCATGACCGCTGACTTAGTGTTAATGCAAAATGCAAGTCTATCCCTCTCTTGACCCTAACAGGCTGCAGCACATCCGTCAGTACGGTTCAGGAACACTCTTCACTCCGCTGGTAACCCATAGTGGCTTATCCACTACTTCTCCGTACGGCAGTCCACCCATAAAGACGGACGCTGTCCCTGTACTGTCCCTTCCTAGACTTTCTGCACTTCATCAGTATAAGGGAGAGTTTGTAGCGGAATACAGGGTGAGATGAGGTCTTGATCATCGATTGTCAGATGAGTGAAGGTTGGTGTTGCTTGGTCTACAGTTTTCTGCAGGAATTTCCTTAGGCATGGGAGAACACAACAAATGAGAAGAGCGAGAATAAAAAGAAAAATTAGTAAGGCAATACCAATCTGGACTAAAGCTCTCTGCCAACCAGTCATCCAACCAAACCATTTTTCCCAGGGATCAGTACCTCCAGAGTTTCTCTTTAACTCTTCTGAGAGTCTATTTAATTTAGCTATGGCCAGAGTGACTTTACCATTAGGACCTGTGTTTTCTGGAATGTAAGTGCAACAAGTCATAGTGTCGGGAAGTATTTTACAGACCCCCCTTTTTCGGCTAAGATCATGTCTAAGGCCAGTCTGTTCTCGAAGGTCATTTGGGATGTGGCCTGTAATTGCTCGGCCAAGCCCTGGAGGGCATCCCTGGTGTAGTTCACGAAGCGCTGTTGGTTGTAATAAATGTAGTTAATCCAATTAAGGTTTTTGTTGGCAGTGACTATGGTAAAAAGTGATTCAAAACCTACAGCTACTTCATCTCTAGCTTTAAATTCATTAGGTACCCCCCTAGGCACCCCAATGGCATCTATGTAAATGTGTGGGTCAAAACTGCCTTTTACTGGGGTTTCGCGCCTTACTCTGGCTGATGTATGTGGAGGGTCGTATGTGTCATGATGATTATCAGAAATAATATGAATGGGCATGATAACTTTGGCTAGGGTACACTCACCCCACCACTCAGTTTCCAGCCTAGATCTTAACTGTAGATCCCCACATAACCAGTAAATATCCCCAAATGACCTGGTATGGTGTTGCAACAGGCGTATAGGAACAGTTCTGTAAGTGGCGCAATAACCTTTAGAAAAATTACCCATGAATTTACCAATCCCGTCATACACGGCATAACAAGTGTAATTACCTCTATAGATTGTGATTCCATCTGGTGGCTTAACATTTTCAACTAAGAGAGGGTACTCTGCCGTCCATGCCATGCAGAGGGACCTATTAAAGTCATATTGGTAGGCAAAAAGGCTTAAGAAGCAATCTTCTATCTCTAAAGGGAGAATTAGGGGGACGGTGCCAAGGTGGGGTCGGGCACCGCCACATACATAACATGCTGTCTTATTATGTTTGTTGGCATTATACCTCATCCATTCTAACCACAAATTAATGTAATTGAATCCAGTTTCAGCGGCCATGGTATCTTCAAAAGTGGGGTTAGCGATGGCCATCATATCTTTAAAGGACTGGATATGTGGTTTTAGCGGATTTGGGACCATATGATCAGCCCCTTGCCACTCTGGAGAGTGGTACATATCTCTGAGGTAGAAATGACCTAATTTGTTGTAGGAACCTTTCTTCCAATACATTCCCATTACATATCGGTCTGCATCCTCGGGGCCAGGATGTTCAATATTTAACATTAATTTCATAGGGGTACTTCCTCCAGGCTTTCTTAAAGTCATTCTTTGAAGGAGGGATCTACCCTGATTGTCTATTTTAGATAAAGAACTTTTGGGTTTATAACCCCAGGCAGGCCCAGTATTCCATCCCGCAGCCCCCCAGTAGTTACAGTCATAACCCCATTGTTCATCTACTACATAAACATAAGGGTCTTTTGCTTGTGGTATATCTTTATAAATGGCTTGAATCTGTGACTTAGGGAATGGGCACTCTACAATATCACAGTAATCAAAAGTGAATGTAGCCACATGGGTACATGATGAATTATACCAGAAAGTGTACCCACTAGCATCTTTGGTGATGGCCACCTGCTGGGCTTTAAGGAGGCCAACTAAGGAGATAATGTACCAGAGGCACATGGTTGCATAGAGTTAGCTTCCTCTGGGGCAGGTGTCTTCTTGCAATGGAAAGCGTGGATCCAGTTAGGCCTTCCGGCCAATTTGACAGAGGTAGGGGAGATCAGGAGAACTTGGAACGGTCCGTCAAATCTTGGTTCCAGGGTGTGTTTTTGCACAAATTTCTTGACCAGAACCCAGTCACCGGGGAGCAGACTGTGGTTGCCTGTGTCAGAATCAGGATCTGGAATTGAAGAGAAAACTTGGGCATGGATTTTGTTCAAAGCATTTGCGAGTTCAGTTACATAATCTACTAAAACATCAGTTTGAAGTTGTAGTTGTTGGGGAAAATAGCAACCTAGCCTAGGTGCAGTCCCAAATAGAATCTCATATGGGGACAATGAGGTAGTATTTTTGTACAAGAGCATTCATTAGATCCTTTGATAAATGTGCAGGTCTGTGTGCCCATTGTACGACTGCTGGGTACAAATTCTTAGGGAGGCAGAACTTGAGGTTGTTGGAGTACACTCCATCCTTCAGAACTGCCCCTTTCTGTTTCCACTTCTGTAAATCCTCTTGTTTTCCAAATTAATCCGAAGTCGTGAGCCACGCCCAGTGCATATCTTGAATCCGTGTAGATATTGGCGCGCTTTCCTTCAGAGATCTTGCATGCTGAAGTCAGGGCTTGCAATTCAGCTTCTTGTGCAGACATAGCTGATGGTAAAGATGATGATTTGACAATTTCATCTGTTGTGGTTACGGCATATCCTGTATGGTATCTTCCTTCTTCATCAGCATATCTTGAGCCGTCCACAAACAGGGTGAGATCGGGATCTACCAATGGGTCTTCATGTACAGTTGGTAGATGTGTTGTTTCCATTTTCATCTGTTCAAAACAGTCATGAGGTGTATCTGGGTCGTATTCATTCACTATGGTTAAATCTTGGAACTCATTCTCCAGGAAATGACGCGGCCATGCTTTTAGGTGGTCAGTTGTTGGATATTTGACAACACCATTTTCCTGTAGCTGTGATTCGTCCATAGTGGCCTATGCTTTTGCCATAGGCCCAAGATCATTCCATGATATTGTTTTCAACTTGGTCACAGGGACATGTGGAATGGCAGTGTCCCAATGACGGTACAAATGCTTGAGTTCCGGAGGTAGATGAATCAAGACCATACTGTTGCCTTCAGAATCACAGTGGAAGTCTTGTGCAGTGAGTTTTACTTCAACCAGCTTATAGAGTTCATCTTCATAGCAGGGTTCAGGAGTGATGTTTGGTTTGTACCACATGGTACAGAAGGCATGTCCTGCTCCGTCATGAAGGAGTGCTTGTCCATCATAAAAGGATAGGTTGGGATGCATTTCCTTCTTGATGGTGCCAGTGAGAAGAGAAACATACATTTCGTCCATGATGAATCCGTAGTATACACCCCCCTCAGGGAGTGGCAGAAGAGTGGACGGATTGAGAACTTGACATCTTTGGAGGGTAATGTTGTCAGGCAACAAAAGATGACATTGAAGGCGAAGATGCCTGGCAGGAGTAACATGCTTAAGCTGGATCTGGTTGACTATGGCAGAAATGTCATGAGGGGCCAAGACAACCAGGGGGTGGCCAAGGACAAGATCTCCAGTTCTTTCAATGAGCTCTCTGGCAGCAAATACGGCCCGAAGGCAAGAGGGACGTCCTCTGGCCACAATATCCAGTTGGCAGGAGAAAAATCCAATAGGCCTTTGGCGGCCTCCAGGACCATGAGCCTGAGTGAGTACTCCTGTTGCATGGCCTTGTCTTTCAGAAACAAACAATTTGAAGGGTTTGGTATAGTCTGGCAGGCCAAGAGCAGGAGCAGAAGCAATAGCACGTTTGAGAGAACAGAAGTTGTCAAGGGCTTCTGTGGACAAGCAAAATGGGTCTGACTTGAGAGCATCATAAAGAGGTTGCATAAGGAGTGAGGCTTCTGGGATCCATGCTCGGCAATAGGAAATGAGGCCTAGGAAGGCGTGTAGTGACTTCGAGGTTCTTGGAGGTGGAATGTCCAGTACCGCTCAAACTCGGTCACGGGTAAGATGTCTGGTTCCCTGAGACAGACAATGGCCAAGGAAAATAACAGTAGGTTGGCAGAATTGCAGCTTGAGACGTGAAGCTTTACATCCTTGTTCTGCTAGGTAGCAAAGAAGATTAAGTGAGCATTGTTCTGTTGTGGGTATATCATCTCCAAAAAGCAGCAAATCATCCACATATTGAAGCAGGACGACCTCAGGATGGTCAGATTGCCATGGATCAAGGATAGAGCACATGGCCTTCGCAAATTGACTTGGTGAATTTTGTGCCCCTTGGGGCATGACAGTCCATGTGTACTGTTGTTTGTCATGTGTGAAAGCAAACAGATATTGGCAAGTTGGATCCAGGGGAACACTGAAGAAGGCATTGGCTAGATCAATTACAGTGAAGTACTTGGCAGAGGGTGGAACGCCGGAAAGGAGAGTGTGTGGGTTGGGCACTATTGGAGTGTCCAAAACTGTGGCTTCATTTACTGCTCTGAGGTCTTGGACCAATCTGTACTTTTCTGGTTCGCCTTTTGGAGTCTTTTTCTTTACTGGAAATAATGGAGTATTGCATGGTGATTCACATTTGACAAGAGCACCCTTCTCCAGGAGTGCTTGAATTTGAATTGTAATGGCTGCAGCTTGAGCTGGTTTCAAAGGATACCGTGATTTTCGTGGCAATTTTACGCCTGGGATGAGCTTTACCACCACAGGCGGGACCTTTAGATGGCCTATGTCCTCTGGGCCTGTGGACCACAGCTTGTTGGGAACATCAGTCTTTAGTGAATCAGGGAAATTAGTCCTTAGGTCTTTTGCATCCCCATGAGGCTCTTCTAGATGTAGCATCAGGGGTAAGGAGCACAAAGCTGAGGTGTCTGAGACAGATAGAGGGGTGGATAGTTCCACTTGTCCATCTGGAGTAAAGGTGATGGATGCCTGCAGGCGTGAAAGAACATCAGCTCCTAACAGGTTAATGGGGCATGTGGAAGATACCACAAAGCGAGCAAGCAAGTTGTGGCAGTTACCAACCCGCAGTGGGGTGGACAGGGGACCTTGCCTTGGAAGGCCGTCCACCCCAACACAGGAGACATCAATATTGGAAAGAAATGAGGTATCGGGCAGGTCTTGTTCTCTCAGAACACTTCGGGCTGCACCTGTGTCAACTAGGAAAGTGGTGGGCTGGCCCTCAATGGGTAAAATTACAGTAGCTAGAGGCCCCCCTAGTTCCCCTGAAGACACTGCCATGGCAGGGGCATTAAGCATCAGCGGGTTTGCTCTCCTCAGTATGGGCTGTGTTACTGACTCAAACCCCTTTCTATGTCATTAGCCATAGCTTTTTGCAGTCTGAACATGTCTATCATTATAAATAATGGTTAATAGTAAGTTAAGTAAAGTTCCTATATGTCTTTGGATAAAACATTAACTATTGCGGTACTATCATTTATATCAATTAGACTATAACAATTACACCCTGTAACTAAAATGAATAACCAGTAGTGGCTGGGTTAATAAACATGTCACAAACCCTTCTAATGCTAAACCATCATTTAAAGTAAAGGATGTTACTGTAAACATAAGATCTGTAACTAGCAAGATTCGATTAAGTAAAGATACAATGTTTAAAATAACTTGCATTATTTAGCTATTTCCCTTGTTGCAAGATGAAGCTGGATAATCAGCTGTTATGCTCTTATATTCGTGTCCAACAGATCTCATTTGTAGGTAACACCACAGTTGCAAATTACATTTTAGCAACCTTCTCTTTTTTTATATCACGGACACATTGTTGATACAGGGAAACATTACAACATGTCTCTAAATGGGACGAGCATAATAGGGGTAGGCCTCATGATGGAGGCAGCCATGACAGGGGCGGGGAAGCAAATGACAGCAAGGGAGGAAGTGAGATGACGTCCATGATAGGTGTGGGAAAGGAAGACAGGAGGTGTGGGCATGGTAAGGGCGGAAGTGACGTCACTTTCAACAATACACTATATTATAACTATTAAAATAAGTCAGAGAAGCAACATTCCGTTCTGCAAAATGAAATACTAAACTACGAACAGACCTGGCAGGTTAAATAAGACAGTTGAAAACATTATGCATTTAACAGCCCATACAGCTGTCTTCTAGAAACATGTTCTTTAAAATGATGCAAGATAAACTCGCGGAATTCAACCAAATTCCCTTATCTTCCTCAAACCATTAATCACTTTCCTCCTCTTATACTGACTTAACAACATCGCATATTCCCTCTACACCTTCCTAAATCCCGTATTCAACACTGAATGCAATCTTGTGACCTCGTCACTCCCACAATCCTCAGTACCTTATACTCTTATCAGTAGCTTCTGAATAACTCTACAGAACACCGAAGAGACAGACCTAAATCGCAAGCATGTCACCACCCCCCTCCGCCCCCTCCCCCCCGCATCTCACAGAAGCGAGGGGAGGGGGGGGTGTTTTAGCAGAGGGGGATTTGAGTGGAACAAGAGAGAGACTGCCTGCCAGCACGAATTTAACCATGTCAACGCTGTACAGTAACAAGACAGAAGGACAATTACATTACAAAGCAAAGAGACACAAAAACACAACATTTCATTTATACCCCCACCCTCTACCAGGGTAATGGCTAACACAAAATACAAAACCCCCACAGCGTTTTAAGATTGGGGTGGGATGGTGACCATGGTCAGCTACATTTCGGTCATTACTGACAGGATGATGGAAGTGGTCACCTCCTGGACAGGGCACTGCTGGGATAACATCCCAGTAACACAATTATTATGATATACATACAATCTTAAACCTTTGTGATCAATATCTTCCTCAACCTATCCCTTTTGCTGAATAGCTCTTGCTACTCGGTACCAGGCTTCTGCTGTACAAACCAAATCTTGGTCCGACAGCTTCCCTTTCTTCTGTCAGTAACTTACGCCAGCTCTCTGGCTACAATCTGCCGCACAGAGGTACGGTAATTCCACATACTTTAGCAATCTTACTCACTTTCTTAACCATCTCCTCTCCTTCTCTGTCTTCCACTAGATCACATGCTAACCAACCCTTACTGGGTTTATCTAACTTCTGTCCCATCCTCCCTATACAAGGCGTCCCAGATATAGAGAGAGAAAGGAACAGAACGTCTACCGTGCTCGACTGCTACTTTAAGAGCAAGCTCTTTAAGTACGTCTTCCCAAAACGTAGACTAGTCACTGATTCCGCCGCGGTAGCCGCGGATTGGAGCGTGGCGAGAAGTGTGTGACCAATCACTTCTCTCAACAAAGAGAAAGAGAAATAGGAGGGGAAAGTGTAAATAGTACAGTGAGTAAGATAGAAGTAAACACAGGAATCTGTGTGACAGACAATTAAGACAATAACATTTCAGTGTAAATACAGTGAATGCATCACAGTTCAAATAAGTTCAACAGTTTTATCCCTTGCCTTTACTCGTGTGGCCAAAAGCCACCTCCCTCAACCTCGTAGTGTCCCTGTTGCGGACCCACCCGCAAGTCTCACTACCAGCAGCCACAGGAAACAGCAACAGCTTCCAACCCGAATCCTGTATAGCCTAAAGAATTGGAATCTTACCTGCCTCAGCGCTCGAGGCTGGAATTTTACCAAGAAGAAGTGTCCAATGAGGCTAGCTAAGCGGTCAAAATGACACTCTGGGGAACCCCCAGGAAGCAATGAGTCTACATCATCCTCCACAGATTCCCCCTACTCTTTTTCCTTACAGCCACAGCCACGTGGCTCCTAAAAGAGTTAAACAGGCAATAGAGGACCCCCAGGAAAACTTCCACAGGTCCACCCCCCTTTTTCCTTACTACCACAGGCATGTGGTACCTAGAAGGGGTTAAACAGGCACTTACACTCCCCGGGTACTAAGTTAAACACATACCAATACAAACACACCCAGGCAACAGATAGTCAACATGCAGGTAAACTAGGTATCATTAACAATACAAAGACTCTGGGCAAGTTATTACCTGACTTTGATGTCCTCTCGGCAGCAGTCACAGACACTGGGGCAGGCCAATCACAGGGGTAGGAACATACCGGCTAGGTGCTGCAGCAATCTCTACCGTGTATTCAGAGGTGATCAGGCTCTTTTCCTTCCCCCAGGATTCAGCCCCCCCAGCGTCTTCTTGGACAGCTGCCCAGACTGGACATAGCCCAGAGCCCCACGTTGAGAGCCAATTGTTCTAGATAATTTACTGCAAACCAATTAGTTTGAATGACTATCTGTTCCTGTCCAAATTAAAGATAATAAAGTTGCGTGCACGCAGAAGTAAATTCACACTGAGACACAAGGTTCAGGGTAATGAAAGAACTTCAGAGAAGTTTAATGGCTTCTGACAGAAAAATGGGTGCGCAGACCCTTATAAAGGCATTATTACATCATTGAAGAAAATCAAGATATAGACAAATAGACATTGTTAATTGGCTTAGGTGCTAAGATGTTAGTAAAATGCCCTCCCCATTCTTAGGTCACTATCTACGTAATTTCTTAACTCCTACAGGTCTTAGCGCCATTTTGTTAAAATGAGGAGCTCACTCGACGGGAGGGGCATTTTGGCAGCTATCCATTTGGAGCGTAGCTGGCACTTGTTAGTTTCTCAAGGTTAAGTTTCAAGGATTTTAGTAAATACACATTTTATCAAAGCTATTTCTTGCTGACATGCAAATTCTATGTTCTATAGACAAAGCTTCCTTGTAAAACTATGGGGGCCTCTTAGAGGTATAGCAAGAGGATTTAAAGGGGCCTTACAAATTTATAGAGGCCTAATAATTCTACAACACTAACAGGTAGGCCAAACGTATCTAGGATAGATCATTTGACTCAAAATGGCAATGTATATGTGGACAAGATCGTGAGGGATTTTGCATGTGAATTACTTTCCCATTTTAAAGATACTAAGAAAAACATCAATTACCTATCCTATATTAAAGTTCCATAAGGTTCCATCTTGTGCAATTATCACATGGTGTTAACTGCAAAAGTAATACTTCCTCTGTTTTTGAATCAGTGAGATTTTTAGTTATCGTACACTAACACTTGGAACCAAAAGCACAAACTAATACTTGACGGTTTACATAATTTATTTCAATTAAGGGATTCTCTGTTTGGTCCTTTTTATTGTGGATTATTTATCTTTCTTTCCCTCTCCGAATTGACCCCTATGTTGATACCAAGGGTGTCTTCTATCCGACGCATTACCCATTATACCAAGTTTGGAGATGACTCCAGCAG
>OW240916.1:142447955-142461839 GCA_933207985.1 Pelobates cultripes | reverse complement strand
CATGACAACTATGCCATGTGGCAACGCTGATACTTTATCCTGCAATGTGTGCCAGAAGGTGGAGTCCGGTTGGTTCGGTGCATAAATATTCAGCAGATGTATGGTATGGGACTGTAAGGTTCCTGATACAATGACGTAGCGGCCGTCTGGGTCTATGTCTTGGGAGGTCATTCGGAAGGGACAGCTATTGCTAACGAGAATAGCCACTCCATTACGTTTACGATGGGACCTCGCATCCCCCCCTATACCCTTCCAAACTCGACCAGCCAGTATTATTTTGTCGTAAATAACTGCATAATTTCATAACATTAAGTAGGGGGTGCATCTGCAATGAGTGGCAAGAGAACACACCCGTCTGTGTGAAGGTACAAAACCCCTCCATCAAGGCGCACACTCCCTCTTTTCAACACAACCCTTATCCTTCATGGCATGGTTTAGTTCTACATTTTGCCATATGGTCACCTTTCTCCCTGTTTCCTATTGAGGGGAAACACACTCTCCCATAGTCATCACCCACCCCTACTGCAAAGCGTACAGTGCTCTTCCCATCGCCCAACCGGCTGCCCATCAGTTATATTCACGTACTGTTATAGTATACATAAGAAATCCCTGTATAAATTGTACATGGTCATTAGTTTCCCGCCTGCGCTCTCGAGTATCCCTTTGCGTATGTCGCTTTGACACCTTCTAGCTAGCAGTGACCATCAACCCTCACAGGGTCACCTCCTTCCTCTTCATCGACACCATCCTCCTCCCTGTCCTCTTTTCCTTCATGTCCTCCCCTCCTCTCCTTTCCCCCTCTTCTTCTTCTCATTCCTTTTCCGTCTTAGGTCTGCATATTCTCATTCCCATGCCCCTCCCTCACCTTCTCCCCTCTCCCCTTGCTCCCCTCCCCCTTTTCTGCTGTACTACCTCTCTGCTCCTACTTCCCCCTCTTTCAATGTTGATAATTTATATTTATCTGGTGTGTTTTCCTTTTCTTTGTTGTTTCATTTTGTGGTTTTATTTTATGTTATGTTATCCCTATTTCTGCAGCGTTCCCTCTTCCCCCCTTTTGCGATTTCTGTCACCTTTTCCTCTTTTTCTTTCTCCCTCTTACACTCTCTTCATTTTATTCTTTCTCTCTTTTCTCCTTCGTCCCCACTCCCTCCCTTTTCCCTTATCCCCCCTCTCCCTCTCTTTGTTTCCGTTTTCTCCTCCATCCTCCTCTCTCCATCCTTTTCCTTTTTTCTCTCCCACTTTTCTTTCCCTGTTTCCTATTCTCCCACCCCACCCCTATTCTCGTTTCCGTTATGCATTCCCGTTTTTCAAAAAAAGGGGGGGGGGGCCTATGTCTTTGTGGGGGTTATTTCCCTTCCCTTTTCTTCTTCCTTTTTCCCCTTTTTCCCTTTCTTTTCCTTCCCTTCCCTTCTCTTTCCCTTTTTTGTTTCCTTTTTCCCCTTTTCATTTTCCTTTTTTCCCCTTTTCCCCCCCCCTTTTTTCCTTTCTTTTTATATCATGCATGCAGTACCCTTACCATACACATTACAAGTCACCTGCATGCAATCATCGCATACCCAATACGAGGAGGGAAGGGGGCGTAAAGGAAGTCAGGTGTTGAACACACAAACAAGAAATTAGCAGTACCACAAGTTCTTTTGTGTCCCGGAATATGGAGGAAAGCCATATCCTGATAGCCTCCGTGTGTCTTGCGTGGCGCTCTGTAGGCCGGTAACAGAAGTGTACGGCCCACAGAGCGCCACGCCATTTTCCTTTCTTTTTATATCATGCATGCAGTACCCTTACCATACACATTACAAGTCACCTGCATGCAATCATCGCATACCCAACACGAGGAGGGAAGGGGGCGCAAAGAAAGTCAGGTGTTGAAAACACAAACAAAAATTAGCAGTACCACAAGTTCTTTTGTGTCCCGAAATATGGAGGAAAGCCATATCCTGATAGCCTCCGCGTGTCTTGCGTGGCGCTCTGTAGGTCGGTAACAGAAGTGTACGTGTGAAAAAAAAAAAAAAAATAAGTCCCCTTAGTCCTACGGTCACCTATATTGTCCATCCGGCCCCGGTCCCGGCAACCCCCCTCCCAAATCGCAGCCCCTTCAATAGTAGTATTAAAAACTGTGGTAGAGCGAACACTGTGGGCCACGGATAAGAGGGGTAGGAGAAGGCCCGGGTGTCCCTCCCAAAGCTTCGTTGTGCAATAAAGGCCCACCCAGTGTCAGACCCTCACCCAGTCCCCACCCGCAACTGTATGAGGCTATGCTCCTACTACTTGGTAAGGGCCTTCAACATAGTAGGGGGCCACACAATACGATACCCTCCAACTTTAACGGTGGCCTCTCGGATCCGCTGTCTGCCAGTCCGGCCTCAATTGGGGAAGCACCTCTGGGCCCAATGGCAGGTTGGGGAGGTTCGGGGGAGGTTGGACGCCCAGACTCTGGAACAGGCGTAGGGGATCACCTCCCGGCAACAGGACATGTACCCGGTCTCCCTGAAACGTAAAGAGCTTGAAGGGAAAGCCCCAGGCATACCGTATGCCCGCGCTTCTAAGAGCCTCCGTCACGGGTCGCCAGTCCCTTCGGCGTTGAAGCGTAGTGGGGGCAAGGTCGTGATACAGGGAAATGGAGGTGCCGGCATACCTGATGGGACCCTCACGGCCCTTCTTCATGAGCTCTTCCTTTGTACGGTAGTGCAGGAACCGGACTATAACATCCCTCGGGGTGTTCCCCTCTGCCCTCATTGCGCGCAGAGCCCGGTGCACTCGTTCCATGTGCCAGCGTTCCTCTGGCAGATCTGGGAGGAGAGGTCTCATGGCGGAGATCACAATCTCCTGCAGCTTTTCGCTTTTGTCTTCAGGCAGGCCCCGTATGCGGAGGTTGTTCCTCCGGGAGCGGTTCGCCATGTCCTCCATTGCCAGGTCTGTATCTACCGCCTGGGCGGTGAGGTGGTTGACCCGGTCCACAACAGCATTGTAGGCCTGAGCAGTGGCGTCCATACGCTCCTCCAGCCTCGCGGTCCGTTCCCCCAGGGCTCCTATGTCGGCCTGTAGGACTGCTGTCGATTTGGCGATCTCACCGGCCAAGAAGGTCCGGACTTCTGCCAGCTTAAACAGGACGGTGTTGTGGTCGGCTGACGAGGACTCCCTGTTACCACGAGGCGATGCCTGTGAGGAGCCCCCGTCGCCATCTTGGCTTTCAGGCCGGCCTTGCTTAGGAGCGGTCAGGAGGTCCAGGACGGAGCCACCCGGTTCAGAGAACTTTTTAGGGTGTTTTTTGGACACCCTCTTCTCCATGGTATGGGGTAAGGTGGGAAAGTGGACAAAAAAAACACTTTGGGTCGCTTTTGTTAGCTGTTTGGGCGCGTGTAGCACGGAGCTCTAAGGAGACACGTCCAGTCTTCTCGACGGTCAGGCCACCACATATTTTTTTTTAAAGTAGACAACCCAGGGTATTCAATATGGGGTATGTCCAGTCTTTTTTAGTAGCCACTTAGTCGAAAACACTGGCCAAAGTAAGCATTCATATTTGTTTGTGTGTGAAAAAAGTAAAAAAACTAAATTGAACGCTAATTTTGGCCAGTGTTTGTGACCAAGTGGTTACTAAAAGACTGGACATACCCCATTTGCAATACCTTGGGTTGTCTTCTTTTGCAAATGGTATGCCATCATGGGGGTAATTCTCATTCCTGGGCTACCATACGCTCTCAAAGGCAACGTAACCAACCTGGCCATTTTCAATGTAAAAATATTTGACCCATATATTTGACCTTGTAACTTTCAAAAATGCTATAAAACCTGTACATGGGGGTACTGTTTTACTCGGGAGACATCGCTGAACACAGATATTAGTGTTTAAAAACTGGAAAACGTATCACAACAATTATATCATCAGTAAAAGTGTTGTTTGTGTGTGAAAATGCAAAAAAAGTCACTTTCACTGACAATATCATCGCTGTGATATGTTTTACTGTTTTGAATCACTAATATTTGTGTTCAGCGAAGTCTCCCGAGTAAAACAGTACCCCCCATGTACAGGTTTTAGGGTGTCGTAGAACGCTACAGGGTAAAATACAGTGCTAGCAAATTAAATTCTCTGGAATTTCGGCCTGGGTTGGCAGGCAGGTCCCTCAAATTGCAATCAATAAAATTACTGAATTATGCAAAAATATTACATAAATACGCACGTAGAATTTAAATATATATGCATATTTATATATTTGAAGTCTACGTGTATATTTATATAATTGTTTATGTAATTTTGTATATGGACATATGTATATTTCGTATTATTTTTATTTATTTATATATACATAGATATATATACAAATTCATTCTAAGTGTATTTTGATATAAATATATATATATATATATATATATATATATATATATATATTAATTTTAAAATACACTTAGAATAAAATTTCATATAGATATATAATTTTTTTTTAAATTTTTATTATTTAAAAAAATGTATTTAATTTAAATTACTTATTTATATTTTATAATAATATATATACAATATATAGTTATTATATATATTATATATATACGTGTGTAATTTAATTATAAGTGTATTTTTATATTAATATAAGTACATATTAATATAAAAATACACTTAGTATGGCATTATATATATGATATATAGACATATATTATATAGATATAATATATGTCTATATATCATATATACACATATATAATTATTATTATTTATTTTATTAACACTAACATTATTTTATTTTTTATTTTACACTAGCAGGGAGACTGCCTGTCAGCACAGACAGTCCCCCTGCAGGCAGCACTATGGACACCTATTGTGACCATGTGATCGCTGTATTAAGCGATCACATGGCCACAGGGGTCCTAAATCAGTGTGGGGAGACTGTCTGGGCTGCAGGCAGTCTCCCCACAACTGGAGCCACGCTGATCGCCGCCGGGGGAACGACGGCGATCAGGTAAGTAACGGAAACCGTTAGGACGGTTCAGGACCGTCATCGGTCCGCAATGGGAAAATCCCGATGACGGTCCTGAACCGTCCTGTGTCGGGAAGGGGTTAATAGCAAAACACTGTACCTACAGATTCCAGGCACTTGACCACTTCAATTCACTGAAGTTGTCATGGTGGTTGGAATAAACTTTTAACTAAAAGCTGTTCCCATGCTTCCCCATGGCAGTGTATCTGCAAGCTTTGGCATATTGCCACATCGCTCAGATGCCTTGGAGAGATGATGACAGCTATTGCTTCACTGCCCAACTTGTAAGGAGTCCAGCAATAGCATTGCAGCAGTACTTTTGACTGCCAACCTTCAGTGAACATTTACAGTCACAAAGTGTGTAAGTGATTGCTACATACATTGTACTTCTTTTTAAAATTGAGTAATAAGCCTTGTTTTTTTTTTTTGTTTTTTTTTATTATTTATAATTTATTAATTTATTCCACAGTGCTCTAAAGAAAATTCTGACCAAAACATTGCAGTGAAAACAGTGACTTCTAAATGATGAGGATTTTTGAATGATTCTGAGGTGGGGCTGCATTAATATGAATGTGGTATCATTATAATGACATTAACAAAGCACTCCGCACAGTAATGACTGTCTGCATTATAAACTGTGCTATAATAGCATTACTGTGTTTACACTGCAATGCTATAGTGTTGATATAATGGCACTTCTTTTTTCAAAATCTGAATCAATAAAAACAGGTTGGAAATAAAGGAACAAAAGATTTGATGAGGTACTTGTTTAACCCCTTAAGGACACATGACATGTGTGACATGTCATGATTCCCTTTTATTCCAGAAGTTTGGTCCTTAAGGGGTTAAATAAACATGCAGTCTAAAGGTTGAAAACTATTAAGAATTTTATGTTCATTTGTGTATAACCCTTTTTTCCCTAAGTTTCATAAGTACTTTATTTGCTAGATTGTAAACACAGTTTTCTGTTACTTTTTTTTTTGTCAGTGCGTGTTCATTATTTTTCTTACGCTCACTATTGCCTGCCAACTGATAAGACAAGTAGTGTGCTCTTAGCAACTTTGTCTTTCCGTATAATCAATGATGGTTGTTGATGTTGCTGTAAGTAAATGAGAGATTGCCACTTGTTTTTAGGTCCCTGTGACGGACCGCCTGGCACCCCAACTGGGTACCTCCGTCAATCGCTGCTTCCTAGTACTTGTGAGCACCATAAGCACTGCACTGGAACACCATAAACCCCACCGCAGCTTGGTTGGGGTCTTGCTGTCCTCCACCCACCCAGGACCCAAGACGAGGATCCAGCGTCCAGTGGGTAGACCTCCCCTAGTCCAGAGAGCGAAGCAGGCTGCTCTTATAAGAGCAAGTGTTGTGATCCAAGGGAGCATAGTGATTATAGCAATCCTCAGAGGGTAAATATAGCTCTCCAATCCCCCAAACATGAGTCTAGACTTCATGAAGGGTAAAAAGGAATCTATTTTAATGGTAGCCACAATTGGCCTTTTATGACAGTCCCCATGCAAGGGGCACTCCCCTCCTCCCCCTCCCCTATGCCTGAGAGATAATTAAGTCAAGCACTATACTAAACTCAATTATCTCCAAACACAAAAAACACACATTTAAAAAAAAAAAGAGAGAAAAATACCTTAAAACACACAAACCCCTACAAACGTTACATCCCATGATAGCCCTGATGTGGGTGACCAATATATCCAAAAATCACTGCACGCATGATCCCATGCCCAAAGCATGATCCCATGCCCAGTCAGGGTACAGACTGGGAATCGCAAAGTTTTCAAGCCGAAAATAGTTCCAGGGCATTCGCGGCTAAGTCCCCATGAAGTCTATTCAAGGTTTTGGTCTATGCGAACGGCTGCCAGTGAGCCAGCGTTCGGTTCTATGGAAAGAGCCAAACCAGGAGAACCAGGGGGAATAAAATATGGGTCTTTATAGTTGCTGGCTTGGCCCATAGTCCGGAGGCAAGAGACTGGACAGCAGGCCCCTCCAAGAACACGTGACGAGGCTCAGTTTGTCACATTTCTTCCCCCCTCCCCCAAGGGAAGACTAACCAGGTACCTGACCTTCTGTCAGACGGTACCTGAGTTAGTCGAGTAGCCCACCCATAAACAAACACTTGACCTGCTGGCCTCTGGTGTCCGGCTCTGTCCTGTATGTCCCAGGTTGCTTGCTAAGTGGGTGTCCATCACCCCCGGTCTCCCTTGTGGTCCCAGGCATGGAGTTGTGGGTACTTGGTGAGCAGAGGCCAGCAGCTGGGTAGTACAGTGGGTAGTCCGGTCCCCAAACACATGGGCCGGATGCCAGCGCTTCTGTTGGGGGGACCTGGGGACAGTCCGGCACTGTAATAAGGGGACGGGTAGGGCAGAGGCCAGCTGCGCTCTGCCCTGATGCCAGCTCTTCCGCTGGGATGGGGTCAATGGGTATTGCTGCTGAGAAGAGGAATTGTCTACCTCCTCCCGGTATTCCTCTTGTAATGGGGGCATCTGTCTCCTCTTCTGTTACCTCCGGCTGCCGCTGGGGAGGGGGACCGATTATCCCCTCTCCCTATTTGGTATGCTGCCACTAAGGAGTAAGGCTGACTGTCCTTCCTCCTGATACTTCCAGCTGCAGTTGAGGATCTGGGCCGGCTGCATAATGTCAAAATAAAAGTCTCTTATTTGACAAACAGTCTCCCTACATTTGATTAAATGTAATATATGTTTAAAATACATGCAATGTTATCTTCATTGCATTATTGTTTTAATCAAATATATTAAAATGGATATGTTGATGATACCTGCCCTCCGGAACCAATTAAATAATTTTAACCCCAGGACGAATTGAGAGGGCAGCCTTTATCAGACATAGCCATATATAGTACTATACATTATTCCAGTATTAAATTTCATAAAATTTGCTTGTTTAAAACATTGTGCTTATTCCGTGGAATAAACAGTCTCCTTAAGGGGAAATCTTTTGGTCCCTTTTGCAGATAGTACTGAACTTATGTGAGTGAAGAAAATATATACGGTGTATATAGGGCCCTCTTAACTTGACAGCAGTCAGGAGTGACTACTGAATTAATGAATCGACAGCAGCTAGAACACTGGATTGATCAGTCTACAAACTGGACACTCCAGATGATGGCACAAAGCACCTGGTATCTGTAACTAGATACTCATGCTCTTCTAATTCATCTCTGTGCAGCTACTGCATGTTGTAAGGACTTGATTCTGTTTGTTTTCCACAGAGGTGTTCCTTGGTTACATAACACCCAGGGTGGAAATGTATTTTGGTAACCCCCCCCCCACCCTCCACCCTCCTACAAAATGTAAAATAGAAATGTTCTGCATCACCCCAACCCCCTTTTGTTATTGAAATTACACACACATACTGACCTTTATCTGAGCCTTATCATTAATATTCATATGTATTTACATAAATGTGCCCAAATACATTTGTATATACACACACATCGAAAATACATATACACAGACACGTTGATAGGCAGTACACCAGTACTGGGACCCATATGGGAAAAAATATATATATATTTGTGGTCAGGGTGATATTGCGGTGATGGTAAGATAACATATAATTCGTATACAATAAGACATAGTTAATAACACCAGTCGTTGTTGTTTACCGGAACTGACAATGCAGTAGGCCTGTAATAAAGAGGGCAAAAAGAAGTGTACCATACAAAATTTTATTCATACTACAAACATCAATTATTTGGACAAATCATGAAATGGTTTGGGTTAACTGGGTTTGGTATGTATAGAGTGTAAGCAGATAATTTCCAGCGTCCCATAGCTTTGATTATATGAGCTGGAATGTAGTTGGAGGAAGCAGATGATGCTGCCCCTATGCGGAAAGACTGTCCTGAGTAATGATTTGCAATTAGGCCAGGTTTAGTCAGTAGCATACGGACATAGAGCATACATTTAGCGATAGTGAGAATGGAACCGTGTAGTTCTAATAGTGGTTGGTGTGGTTGTTTGTGGAAAGTGTTCAAATATGTATCCAAAATCTTAACGGACCACCATTTATTAAAGGTAGGGAAAAAAGGTATGTCAACCGTGCGTCCCATCTGGCTAGTTTTAGAGTGGTGAAGTGAAAGAAGGTCTACGGATTTGTGGATATCGGTTATTTTAACCCCTTAAGGACACAGCTTCAGAAGCTTGTCTTACGCTTAATGACACAAGCAATTTTTGCATTTTCTTGCTGTATGCGTTCAACTGCAATTTGCATCTCTCTCGTTTATTGCACCGACACATATTATATACTGTTTTTTAAAGGACATAAAGGGCTTTAATTTGATGTAACATATATATATATAAATGCTTATTTATTATTTAAAAAATACAGAAAAATGCAAAAAAAAGAAAAATTTGTGTTTTTTGTACAGTTTTTGCAATAATAATGTGTGCCTAATTAGTGCAGGTTAAAGAAAGTAATTAAAAATAAATTTATTTAGTTGTTCTGATTTACAAAATATATAATGTGTCTGGGATTTAAAGTTTTTTTTGGTAGTTACAGGTCATAAAGCACAAGGAGTAAAATAAACTTTTAATGTAGAGCGATTTTAGAATTTTGTATGTTTGTCTTGTAAGCTTAATAGCCATAAAAGAAAACAAAATTGCCACACAAAAGTATATATTTATATAAAGTAGACATCACAGGCTATTGTCCTAAGGTTTTTTTGACACTTTCTAAGTAGCCATTTCACCGCCAATCTCTGCTAAATATTGGAGTAAAATTTAGTTTTTTGGAGTTTTTGGCACACAAACTTATAACAAAGAACTTCCCATGTATATTTTGTAAAGTTGGTGTGTGCTATTCCTGTACAAAGTTTTATTTTGTGTTCAGTTACTTCTGCTGAGTACAACGATACCCCCATTGTATGTCTTTGGCACTATTTCGTGAAGCTACAGTGCCATATAGGAGACCTGTCCGTTTCAACATTTACAGTAGAATTTTGAGAGGCGGATTTAATGGGCCTATGCTTCAATTTGGGGTATTATAGCAGTTTGACTGTTCAAAAAAAACCCACAAAGGCCTACCATTTATAAAAGTAGACACTCCAGGGTATCTCATATGGTGCATATTGTGCCTTAACATGCCCCCATTTTTTCACCAATATATGCCAAAGTATGTGGTAAAAAATAATTTTGGGCATTTTTTACATACGGATTACATTTTTGCTGGGCATTTTGTACATTTCATATGTGCCACTAAGTTCAAACCCCCCAAATTATGCTCAGCTAAGTCTTCTGAGTAAAACAATATGCCCAATGTATGACCTAGACACTATTTTGTGAAGTTACACTGCTATAAAAGAGACGTAACAAGTTAAGGTTTTTAAGTGTGAATTTTCATGGAGGGTTTTGATGCGTCCGTGCCCACTTTGGAGCACTTGAGCAGGCTACATATTACAACTACACCATAAAGGCATACCATTTCTTAAAGAACACATCCCAGGGTATTTCAAAAGGCATATTTTGAACCTTAGCGTGGGATAATTTTTCCGCTAGCTTGTACCAAGTGTAATGGTAATAAGCGTTTTTTTGCCTTTTTGACACACAAAGTAAATTTGCGCAGTACATTTTGCAAATCTTATGTGTGCTACGACTGTATAATACTTCATATGTTGCTCAGCTATGTCGGCTGAGTACATCAATACCCCCGTATGTACCTTTGCCAGGTATATGTGGACATCGGAGGGGCACATTTGGGACACAGCCATTCCAGTTCATTTCAAACTTTAAATTTTTACACTGTTCCCATGTCCCATTTTAGAGTATTTTAAAAGGCTATATAATCCAAATACCCCATAAAGCCATACCATTTCTTAAAGAAGACATCCCGGGGTAATTCAAAAGGCATATTTTGAACCTTAGCGTGGGATAATTTTTCCGCTAGCTTGTACCAAGTGTAGTGGTAATAAGCATTTTTTCTGCCTTTTTGACACACAAAGTGAGTTTGCGCAGTATATTTTGCAAACCTTATGTGTACTACGACTGTATACTACTTCATATGTTGTTCAGCTATGTCGCTGAGTACAGCAATACCCCCGTATGTACCTTTGCCAGGTATATGTGGACATTGAAGGGGCACATTTGAGACACAGCCATTCCAGTTTTTTCCAAACTTTGAATTTTTACGCTGTGTCCATGTCCCATTTTAGAGTATTTTACAAGGCTATATCATCCAATTACACCATAAAGGCATATCATTTCTTAAAGAAGACATCCCAGGGTAATTCAAAAGGCATATTTTGAACCTTAGCGTGGGATAATATTTCCGCTAGCTTGTACCAAGTGTAGTGGTAATGAGCATTTTTAAATGTATTTTTTTACTTTGTAAAACTTTTTTTACTTTGTAAAACCCATTTTTAAACTTTTTTTTTTACTTATTAAATGTTTTACACTATCTTAACTTTTTTTACACTTTTAATTTTTTTTCTAAACTTTTCTTTTACCGTTAACCCCTAACTAGCAGTAAGCAGCACTAACCGTAAATTCCCCATTTTCCCATAACTCCCACCCACCCCAGCTAGCAAAATATTTAATTATAAAATATTTAAATTAATTAATTAAATAAATGGAACCCCTGAGGGTTAAAAAAAATAAATAAAAGTTAATCCTCAGGGGTTAAAAAAATTAGATCACAGTATAATACTGTGATCTGTATTTTGATCACTGTAGGCAGTGATCAGCTGGCAGGGAAGGGGTTAATTTTTATTTAGACTGGGTAAAGGGGGTGGTATTTTTTTTTTTTTTACTTAAACGTTACTAAAACATTTAAAAAATTTTTTTTTTTTACCTTTTTAAAGCTTATTTTAAAACTTTTTTTAACGTTAACCCCTAGTTAGCCTAACACCAAATTCCCCAATTCCCCACTAACTTCCACCCATCCCAGCTAGCTAAATATATAATTTTTTAATATTTAAATTAATTAATAAAATAAATTTAACCCCTGAGGGTTAAAAAAAAAATAATTAACCCTCAGGGGTTAAAAAAAAAAATCAGATGACATTAAAATGTATACCCTGCCAATTGATCACTGTAGTCAGTGATCAATTGGCAGGGAAGGGGTTAATTTTATTAAAACAGGGGCAGGGGGGGTGGGATTTAACTTTAATTTATTTTTTTTTTACACAGGGAAGCAGATCAGCACTGATCCGTCTCCCTGCACTTCACACAGAACCCGGAAGTGCAGGGAGGCGGAAGGTGAGTATGTGGAGCACATGTGCTCGCTCTGACATGCTGTCAGAGCGAGCACCGGTGCTGGGGCAGCCCGATCGGGTGCTCCCGGTCTGCCTCTAATGCAGAGGCAGACCAGAGCACCGTTAACCCCGCGATTGCCGCGATCGCGGCGATCTGGGGTTAACTTAAGAAAATGACGGAAATTTTCCGTCAACGGTCCTTAACTGAAGGACAAGGTTGACGGAAAATTTCCGTCCACGGTCGGGAAGGGGTTAATGTAGTCTGTGGCCATTACATTACTGGTGGTGAATTCCCTTGGGCGTAAGAATCTAAAATGCTAGATAGATGGCTGTTTAAAGTACCATATTGATCATATGTTCAAACAGAGCTGTATCTAACAAATTGGATAATGCTTGGAATATTTTATTGTGAATGGGTAGTCTTTGAGGGGGTAGATGTGCATCTGTTTTTTGGATTCCCTTCAGCAAAGATTTTATCTGGTATGATGAAAGGAATCCTGTTCTAATAGGATGTTGTAATAGCATGTGGTGTTGGATGCCCGTTAGATAAAGTTTGATTGTGTTAAAAGATAATTTTAAGTTAAGGTGGAAAAAAGAAAGGAACCCCAATATAGTCTCCAAAGCAAACATGTCCTGAACTTGAAAATCCGCTATGAACTTGGTGAGCATGTGAAAAGGCCCTACCATACGTTTTCTTATAGTTAAACAGAAGTGCAAGGTGGGAAAGATTATGTGCATGAGTCAATAAGACGTCTAATGCAGGAGCATATCTTGGAATGAAGGGGTTGGGGTAGCCAGCTGGGAAGAGGTAGGCAGAGTCTGGAGTAAGGCCTGAAAGTGAAACTGAGACAAGTGATCAGCTGATATATTTGTGGCACTCGGAACGTAAATATAGGTGATGGAAAAATTGGCAAGTGGCCGCTACCCATGTGAGTTTCCTTAAAAAACTCATAATTACCAAAGCTCAAGACCGGCCTTTATTAACAATGTGGTAAGTTGCTCGGTGGTCAGAAAAACAGATTAGTTCTCCATTAAGTGAAAGGTGGGGAAATAAATGGCCCTAACACAAAATCCTGTTGCAATTCAATTTTGATGAGATCACTCACTAACTCTGGATCTGTCATCACTGTTTGTAGATTATTGCATTCCAGCGTACCAGATGGCAAGTGTAGGATACCTATGTGAAACCCTTCAGACAACCCTTCCCACTAGGCCCTTTCCCTGCATCCAAGTTGTCGGTGTTGGTATTGAGAAGTCTGAATAACTCCGCTTTCCTAGCAGTAGCTGGGAAAGGAATACATCTTCTACGGAGCTCTACTGTGTGACTTGGAATAGTCCACGATCTTTGAAAAGCTCCGTGGGCAGGGGTACAGGAACATGCAGGGGTGCTAGGAAGGGACAGTTCTTCTGGTACTTCTGGAACTTGAGACATACTGAGAGATATATATATATGTAATTACCATAAGTGAGACAAAGTGGCCTGGTACTGGCTGTCTAGCTAATGCCAAGCGGCAAAAAATTATACTACCACAGAGTGACTGGTGAGGCCCTGCTAGTCCCCAAGTGGCGTCTGAGGGGATTTGAGGCTACCAAACGTGTTGGCCTCTCTGTGATAATTAAAGCAGAAGATAGTAGGGGAGTGACCTCTCTATGCAACCATGCAAGGCGAATAACTGTGTTTTGGACCAATGG
>OW240916.1:142432304-142447311 GCA_933207985.1 Pelobates cultripes | reverse complement strand
TTCACTCTACACCGAAACACTGGCAAGGATTGCCCTCAGGAGAATCTGCTCAACATTTTATCCTTGGTGGGGATCATACCACCCAAGCTCTATCTCTTCAGCTGTGTTACTGCTCTACTAAATGTGAGTAAATTACCATTTATATTTTTACTTGTTTTTGGTTTTACACAGTAAGCACTATTGTTTGCATCTTGTGGTTTACTGTTTTATATTCATCTGGATGCTGTGAGACTTACCTCTAAGGAGCTACATATGCATGAATCCAAGCCAGGATCTTCTAAATAATTGAACTTAATACATGCAGTATTCAGAGCAACCTGTTTTTTTTTTCTGTTTTGTGTTTTCATTCGTTTTAGTAAGGTGTTGAGGGTATTCCTTACTTCAGTGTTTGCAGCTTAATTTACTGCTTATATTAATTGAT
This sequence comes from Pelobates cultripes, assembly GCA_933207985.1. NCBI lineage: Eukaryota > Metazoa > Chordata > Amphibia > Anura > Pelobatidae > Pelobates > Pelobates cultripes. The sequence goes on along the minus strand of OW240916.1, from coordinate 142,446,890 downwards.
CCCTTAGCGCTTATCTTACCTTTTGTACTAGCTCTAATATGTGTATGGCGTTCACTGTGAATGAGCATTAGGTTCTCCAATCAGGATCAGCAGCCAAGAACCAGAATGCCCAAGCCCTAAGTGCAGTGCTTGGCTATTTTTAGGCAGACCAATCATGAGGCCCTAAAATCCATAAAGTAGGAGCCAGGACCTAGTGCCATATTGATTGCACCGAGGCCTCTCCCACCTGACCTCCAGCACCCCACTCCTTCCTGGTCAGCTCCACACACAATGCCATCTTGCATGATGGAGCCATCGCTGAGCCCGCCACCAAAGGAGGACGCTGGATCCGGATTGTGGGGAGCACCGCCAGATCAGCAGCACTCAAAGACCTGCTCCCAGGACACCACAGGTGTGCTGGCGCAAGTAAGTGAAAGCAGGCACTATGACGCAGCACGAGCGCATCTAATGTAGGGCACCTGAAAACTAGAGTGGGACATGGGACAGCAACAAAAAAAAGGTATGTCATGTTGGGAGGCATGCTTTACTTTTTTTTAACTTTTACCAGTGAAGGAAAAAAAAACGAGCAAAAAGGAGATAATCGGCGCCCATGGTTTAGTACAACCTCATGTAAATAAAAGTATATACATGCATATATACACCAGAATCTTGTTTGTAGATGAATATCTTTAAAAAAAAAACAGAGACAGAGATAGCAAACAATCTAAGAGTAGTGTATAGATTAAATTTGGGATAATATATTTCTATTGACAGCTCACTCACATTTTCAAGAGCTATATAGAGCTTTGCTGTTGAAGGCGTGGACAGTACAATCCCCGTGTAAGGATGTAAATATAGCAGTAGTGATGTTGCACTCAGCAGGGATGATGGTGCTTTTCTTTAGTAGAGTGTGATATGAAAAGACATAGACAAAAACATCCAGTAGTGTAATATGTTTAGTACTATATGTATCTTCAAGAAAAGTAAAAGGTATCTCACTCACATTTTTCAAAGCATGAACCTGCTCTAGTATGATGGATCTATATACTACTCTTAGATTGTTTGTTATCTCTGTCTTTTTTTTTTAAGATATTCATCTACAAACAAGATTCTGGTGCATATATGTATGTATATACTTTTATTTACATGAGGTTGTACTAAACAATACGTGCCGATTATGTCCCTTTTGCTTGTTTTTTGTTCCTATATCTTCACAAGGTTGGGGAAATCTTGTGTGATAATCTGCAGCCCCTATCGATCCTTTAAGAAACAGTGAGCCCCTATACCATACTTTCTGTATACTTCCAGTGAAGGGTCATCAACACACAGGGTGGTAGACTAGTTATACATCCTCTCCAAACTCATTAACTTTTAATGTAATCATCTCCCCTTAAGCTCATTTATATACAAAGTTTCCATTTAACTTCCTACAACTAATTTTAAATATAATATGAATTGGCCACTGTCCAATCTCATAACAAATGCTATTCTGGATTATAATACTCCACTTGAAGCCACACAATTCCAGTGTTAAAATGTTTGTATCTGGGTATGTGAGTGTAACCAAGTAATTCTTTACGTTATACTGTTTTGCTTGGAATAGTTTTTCCAGCAATCTTTCAAAATACAAAAAAACCTGCACAGAGTACATTTGAAATGAGCAATTGGATTATAAAACTATCAAGCTTGTGAAATGTGGTTATGACTGTTCAGCTGTGAGGAAATATTTTTCCTGTTGAGAAATTCCCTAAACATTATAATGTGTAATTTTTATGTTATGGACACATTACTTCTATTCTGGAAAAAATCCTGCAGGTTTCTGCTCAAGAACAGACTGCACTATATTATGACTTTGAGAGTATTTCACCTCTGGCTCCTATTGCTAACAGACCTCTAGTAGGTATCTCGAGAGAGACAATATGAAAGATGGGCTATCTAGTCCATTTTAAACTCTAATCCGCATTTAAAACAAATATCTTTATTGTAGCTGCCTTCAATATGACGAATTAGTGTAGAGTTAAGAAATATTATGGTCATTAGATCAATAATATTTGAGAATATTATGGCTGCATATATGTGGCGACTTAGACCGCAGAGCATATTCACAGAACGAAGGCTCATATAAGCTAGTTAAAGAGAAAAGGTCATTTAGTAGATTCGCTAAATTTTTTGCAAAGTCCCCTCCATGTAACATGTCTCTTGTTTTGCACTGCCATTCTCTCCTCTTCAACCCCTGACAGATGAAGGTATCATACAAGTGTGAGAATACAAACTGGGGTCCTCCATTGCTCGCCTTGTGCATGCATAATGAGATGCTACAGGCAAGTGACAGCTGATGGAAAATGACAATGTAGAGAAAGCAAAAGCTTATTATACTTCAGCATTTTGCTATATTTTGCCATAATCCAATGCATGTATAAAACAAGGTAGCCCTTATATTGCCTTGGTAGTGAAGAGCTCAATGGGCGAGGACACTGTGTAATAAACATTTAATAAGCACCCATCTCATATACTGCACCCATGTAGCTAGCACCCATCACGGCACCCATTTCATACAAAGCAAACATTAAAGGAGCACTCCAAGCACCATAACCACTATAGCACACAGTAGTGTGATGGCACCCTCTCGCCCTCCAATTGTAAGGAACAAGCAGGAGCTTTCATTAGCTTTCCTAAACTAAGCTCTAAGCCCATGAGACCACTGCATGACCAGGCTTAGAGCTAGCTCAGATAGAGAGCTTCCTGCTCTCCATAGCATGTGGTGGAGGTGGGGAGTGGGCAGACCACAGCTAAGAAGGCAAACTGTTCTAACATGATTTAATTCATTACAATGGTGGGCACCATGGCACTCCTGGCATCATAACCACTGCAGAACACTGTCATGGATACATTGCTTGGAGCGTTCCTTTATTGTCAAAGCACCTATCACACATACAGACACATACAGTGCACAAATACGTTTCAGCTGCATCATCAATTAATCAAATTCCTGTCAATCTATGCCCAAAACAATCAATTCGGGATTTACCATGGAATCTTAGATGTATTAATTAGACTCCATGGGAAAGTCCCTGATGGATTGATTTGTTTGGGTGTAGGAATCAGGAATTTGATTCACTCAACGCAGCTAAAATGGATTTGTTCACAAATCTAAAATGGACCTTCACAATCTTTGTCAACTTATACTGAGCTCTAATACGTGCCTGTATAATGATATGTAGAATTAATAAACTTTATTTAGAAATTCTTTATAAGGTAGTAGTGTATACAATCGCCACCACTTTTTACAGAATGCTGCAAAACCTTTTTTTTTTTTGCAAAAACTATACTCACATGAGAAATACAGATAATTACTTGGGCCAAAAGATATAAAATGCATACAAATGATTTTGCATTTTTAGTTAACAACTTACCACAACAGGCTACTACATTTTTAAATCCCCAGATCTCCAAAAATATTAAGCTTTTCAAAGCATACCTGGACATATTCACAATGGATACTTAAGGATATTTTATCACATATAATGGTATGAAATCGAAAAGAAGCAGTTATTTTCCTCTGTTGTGAAATGTAGATCTCTAACAAGAAAGATGCTGTACGCTACTCTATTGTACTTTGTGATTCATCTATTTCAAAGCAGTGGGTCTCGAAGACAAATCGAAAGTAATGAGCTCACCTGGTGTCAAAGATTTTTGGCAAGGTGTCAGGAGTACACCAATTGTCCAAGCTAAAGTTTCTGCAGGATACTACTATGGAATTTTTATTTTCTGAGATCCATTTCTACCTTAAAGATTTTGCTAGAACTACATAGGGTTCACACAATTTCCTGATATCTTTTTTGAAATACCATTCAAAGCTATAATAGAAATCTAACTCACTGATTTGTTCAGGCGATTTCTCTGGGTAACTGGTAACAGTAAAATAAATTTTATCGGGTTATGAGAGGTTAGTGAACTCTGTACCTTAACACGTGCTAGTGAAGTAAAACATTTCTTGAGATTTCTTATAATTCATAATTCCACTGCAATTTGATTTTTCTTATCACTAATGTTTTCTTTATAAATGCTTAATGGAAAACTTGACAAATTACTATTTTGTAAAGTAGTGGGCATAAATGACAATAAAGAGGAGGAAGCTGGTGGTTCACCGGGCTCCTCCTGCAGAAGCCCCATGAATGGCCCAACAGGTGAAAAAGAATATACACTACACAAATAGAAAACTATCATACTCGTGTGATTAACAGGAATACAGAATATATATATATATATATTAAATAACTAACTCATCAATAAATGAACAGTCTTAGAAAAATCTGAACTTTAGTGTATAGCAGTGGATATCTTGTATGTGCCTTTGGCGGTATTATCACAGTGTTATATAGCATTCTGTATAATAAATTGGCTTTGAAAAGGGTTTGTTTAGACACACAGCGCCCAGACCTCTCCCTTTATTACTGAGAAAGCATATAAGAAAATAACATCAAATCTTTTGTCCAAATAAATTGAACTTTGGATGGTTAAAGAAATTTCACATGTAAGGTTGGCCATGACTGAGGTAATTTGGAGACTATTGCACATGTGCGGCAAAACACCATTCTACACACCAATGAGCATCTCCTGATATAGATATATGTCTTGAATCAATGCATCTCTATGAGGAACATTTAGCGTCTCCATGCAGAGAGTAGAGAGGTTGAACACAAGTGCTGCACAGTGCATCACTGACATAGGAAGCAGCTCTAGTGGCACTCAGAGTGACGGCCACTACAGGTGTTACTAGGCAGCAATGTAAACACTGCCTTTTGTCTGAATAATTACCAGTACCCTACCATTCCATACATACTTAAGGAAGATATGCTAAAATCAAGCAGAAGGAATTAGTGAGAAAAACATAGTCCCTAGCTATAAAAAAAAGGTAAGTACCTTGTCTCAGTTGAGCCTTCAACTATACAGAGAGCTAAGCCACTCCGATAACTAGGACAGGACATGCCTCATAACAAAGACCTACCAATAGTGTCAGAGGCGTAATTAGAAACCACAGGGACCTGGTGCGAAAATTGCCCTGGGGGCACCCCATACGTCTACTACCCACCAACACTCCCATATGTCAACCCTCCCATACATTGCCCCCCCCCCCACATGCAGACACACACATAGACACACACACGCATACAGAAACACACATAGACACATACATAAATACAAACACACACACACATGCATACAAACACACATATAAACACACACACATACAAACACACAGAGACACATGCATACAGACACACAGACAGACATATACATACAAACATGTATGTTTCTGTATGTATGTGTGTGTGTGTGTCTGTATCTGTATGCCTACAGACACACATACATACATACATACAGACACGTGCATACAAACACACACACACAGACAAATACATACAAACAGAGACACACACATACAGACAGACACACACAAACACTCATACAGACACATACAGACAGATACACACACACACACATACATATACAAGAATGTGACTTCCCATAAAAGTACACACACACAGAAACATACATTATTATTATTATTTATATAGCGCCATCACATTCCATAGAGCTGTACAATGGGTGGACTAACATGACTGGACTGACATGTAATTGTAACCAGATAATTGGACATACAGGGACAGTGTACTTATGAGGGTGATACATACAGACAGACACACACAGACATACACACAGACAGACATGCACACACAAACATTCATACAGACACATACAGACAGACACACACACACACATACATATACAAGAATGTGACTACCCTGGGGTCCAGTGGTGGCTCAGCCTGATGGGAGTCAGAGTCCCCACTCTGGCTCCCTCCTCTCTCCCTCCCGCGCAGGTCCTGTTGTAAGTTGGGAGGAATGAGTGGTGCAGTCACTTCCTCCCAGCTGTGACATCATCATAGGGGACCCGATCGTGCTGTTAAAGCGCTGCAGCGCTTACTGGGCTCCTTAGATATTCATTGCCATTGGGTAGCCCTAACAGCATGGTCTGCTCGATGGACTCCTTCAATGCTGTCTCAAACATACACACACAAGGACAGCGGGGCATCCACAAACGACAGCATCATGTGATCTCTCTCGCATAGCAGCTCCACTATAGAAATATAGTAAAGTGAACAGTGCCCTAAATAATCACCCTAAAACTGCAGTGTTTGGTACAATAGTAGTGGCTCCTCAACTCATACTGAATATTTTACCAGCCTCCTTCACTTTTTTCCTCTTTAAGTAAGAAAAATTCCAAACATCCCTTTGCTTTGTATTTTCGGAATGAGGGTTATGCTCCAGAAGGAAGCTTGGGGACTTTAATTAGTCTACGTTTAAGGAATTTAATACAGACACAAAAATATACATTTCTGCTCCGGGTGCCATGTAACCTAAGTATGCCTCTTGGTATATGGTTTTCATTCTATGTCTCTGTATATGTAACAGCTTTAGGTCATCTTTTTTTCTACCTGCCTCTGGTTCTATATTCAGGGCATCTTTTCATCATCTACTGGAACTTACCAAGACTGGATAGAATGTGGACTGCCTGGCGGTGAGGGTGACTGCTGCACAATCTGATGCTGAATCTGCATGATCTCCAGTGGCAAAATGTAGGATGTATTCCCTGTGCTTATCAAATTTCTTATTTATTTATAAAATATTTTACCAGGATGGATACATTGAGATTTCTCTTGTTTTCAAGTATGTCCTGAATGTTTTCCCTTCAACTAGCCCATGAAGATGATGTAGAGTATTTAAAATGATTATTTATTAATGAATAATTTAGTTCTAGATCTGTGTTTTTCTCTTCTTGATAATTCTCCCCCATCTTTGTCAAGAAAAGAAGACCCAACAGAATTGTTTTTCTAAATGTACCCATTTCTGTAAAAAATATATATTTGAAATTAAGTGTGAAATTTTTTTTTTTAATAGCATGAAGAAATATTATATGCTATGCTAATGACAGACAATTATTGAGTTTAATCAGCCTTGCACCATAATATTCGGTACAGTTAAATAATCAGTTTCAAAATATGAATAAATCTGCATCATGGGTTGTAGGATTGTAGATTTATATTTATAATTTATGATTAGAAATATCCTAAACTAGGAACATAAAAGTAATTAAAATGATTTTCAGTTTCAGCAAATGAGGCATTTAATTCCCCTTCCCCTCCCCCACACATACATTATTATTCACTAAATTAAATTTCTCTATTAAGTTTATGAGTTTTTTGGTGTATTTAGCAAGACATCACTCTCAGCATGCTTTAAATGAGATGAAAGTTTTTCTGTCTGTGAAATAACGTGAAATGGACATCTTCAAGTTGAGCATTTCCATAATATCTCATTTTTACTGACAGAAAGAAAACCTTGATGATGGAAGGATTTTTTTCACATTTGGTTCACTATTAATAGCATTAGTAATAATATCACTAATATTAATCATTTATTATTGGTAATTATAAGATAATTAGATGATAATATGGTAATTAGATGACCACCCATGTTTTATTTCCATACAGTATTTACATTAACCTTTCTGACTTTTTTTACAGTTCCCACATTCACACCTCCGAACTTTGGGCATTCAATGTATCCATGCTCTGCATAAAGGCACTGAACGGCTCCCCATAGGGATGCATTGATTCAATGCATCTCTATGAGAAGATGCTGATTGTTGCAGCATGGCCTTTAGCCACACATGCACAATAGCCTATCAATGCTTTCCTAGAGTGATGATCATGGAGGCAGAGCGAGCCGCGGTGAGACCTGCACAGCGACGGAGATATGAGAGTAAAATCGCCTTTTTCAGCACAATCAGAGTGGGGCTAGTTACCTAACATGCCCCATCAGGACTATAGTGTCAGGAATACATGTTTATATTCCTGACACTATAGTGTTCCTTTAACAGTCATAAAACTGTTGTTATCCCTCCTTTTGCTGCTTCTGCTCTTTTTGGGTGAATTGGTAATAGTTTAATGGCTGAGACATTTTATCTTCAATCTGAAGATTTTGATTCTCATGAACATATATTTTTTTTCGGTCCCCATAACTTTGTTACCCGATCCTTTTCAAAATCCTTGTCTTCATTTCTGATCATTCCTTCATTCACAGCATGCAATTTAATTTGATATAGTTCTCATAAAATTATATTGATTACTACTTCTAATATTTCCATTTGCCTGCGGTGTATTGCATGCCATCATGCTGATCATTAAGGAATTACTGTCCTCTGCCAGTGGCTGTAAATTATACATACTTGAGCAAATGCTCTGTCTTTCCTGCAACTCTTTACATTTTGAGCAAACTTTATCCAAATGCATTTGCATTTGCATTTATGTGTAAAGGCTATATTGAGGCAAAGTTTTAATAGAGGCCCAATCACTATGGAAACCAACAAAATGTCTCTGCTTATTGTTCTTTTTATTTACCTGCTTGCAGCTCCACATTCAGAACCTTTGTTCTTTATAGATAACACCCACACAGGGTGAGAATTTCTCTGAATTCAAAGTGAATTCTAAATTTTAGACCAAAGTAGCTGAGCTGGAAGCACAGCTGACTTGGAGAACTTTTCCAACTCCACTATTTTTGACTTAAATTTAAAATTAACTTTTAATCCCAGAGGATTCTCATTTTAGTAAATAACCCTGTTAGTGTCACGTCATCTAATCCCCTGGTCCGTGACCCTTTGGCATCACTACGGCTTGCACCCCCGGTGCTAACACTCGCTGCCTGGGTGACCTGTATCAATGTGGGTCTTCATTATTTTCATTTTGCATGGATGTATAACTCCCAGCCACTGGGCTCCCACAATTTGTCAACTACAAATTATGAATAACTAATTTCATACATTTCCTTTAACATTCTGCTAGGGCAAATGATGGTGAACTGCAACACTCAAATGTTGTTGGACTACAAAACTCATAAATCTCTATTGCTCATTCACTTACATTATAGCATGAATTAGTTCACCTGAGGCCTGTGACAGAGTAAACCTCTTTTGAAGAAAGACAATCAAGAGATTTAAATTCCGGCAAAATGGAATATTGAAGATGATTTTTTTCTATTTTGTTAACCAATGTTAAAAGGCATTTGAGATGGAAATGATAAAACTAAATGCTTGGGGAAAGAAGATTAAATCCGGAGACTTGTTAAAAGGGATGCCTTGTGTATTAATTAATATAAGCACACTAAGACCACATGAGGTTAATGAAGAAAATTCACTAGGAGACATTTCTGTAATGAAAATATCCCCAATGTCTCATTTATGTTAATTGCAGTGACCTTTAATTACTTTTATAGTTTTCTCGTTTGGGTTCAGAAATTGAGATATAGTTTATTTTAATATAAATAATGTCATGGTGTTCTAATTGCATAACTGCATTGGTTACTTTAATAATGTGCCCTTTTCCAGCTGAAGGGCGAATCTCTACTATACGTGCAAAGCACTTCATAGACTCGTCATTTTGCTCATATTGTGTTAACAACATTCTCAGGCCACTTGCTTGTGTACAGATAAGAAGATATAGAAGATATATTATACAAAATAAACAATTACTATGCTACAATGTGACTATACTGTAGTTAACTGTTAAGCCTTAAGGACGAAACTTCTGGAATAAAAGGGAATCATGACATGTCACACATGCCATGTTTCCTTAAGGGGTTAAATCTGAAACACTTACCTTTCTCCAGTGCCGGGCTCCCTCGGCACTGAGGACTCTCCTCCCTCTTCTGACGTCATCGGCTGAATGCGAATGCGCGGCAAGAGCCGCACGCGCAGTCAGTCAGTCCATAGGAAAGCATTCTCAATGCTTTCCTATGGACGCTGGCATCTTCTCACTGTGAAACTCACAGTGAGAAGCACGGAAGCGCCTCTAGCGGCTGTCAATGAGACAGCTACTAGAGGCTGGATTAACCCTAGATGGACCTGGCACCCAGACCACTTAATTGAGCTGAAGTGGTCTGGGTGCCTATAGTGGTCCTTTAAAGAGTGCTTTAAATAACTATTAGTTATCAGTTAATGACATTCCTATTTTAAAAGGTACACTATAAGGATCCAGATGACTTAATCTCTATGAAGTGGCCTAAATGCAGTGCCCCTGCTGTTTTACTCCCACAAAGTAAAACATTGCTGTTTTAGGAAGACTCAGCAATGTTTACATTGCAGGGATAAACATACCTCCAGGGGCTGTCACCCAGACAGCCACCAGATGGTGCTTCCTCTTCCAGAAAATCCACAAAGTCAGACTTGTTTCTTCATGTTGGATGTCCTTACACATAGGATGCTGAATGTTCAGTCCTTCTCATTAAAAAGCATTGGATTCAGGGCTCGAGTCCTGCAGGAACGCATGGGAACGGCGTTCCTGCACTTTTTCCAAAGCAGGAACGCCGTTCCCGTTACCTGTCCTGCAGGACCGGCCCTGCTACCTGCACAGAGGGGCCAGCACATGCTGTGTTCCCTTCTCCAGCTATAACTCTCGCGAGACCCGCGGCTGTTACCATGGCAACGCTCCGCACAGGCGAGTCTCGCGAGAGTTAGAGCTGGAGAGGGAACACAGCGTGTGATGGCCCCTCTGTGCAGCGACTGGCTCCCTCCACCGGACCACCAGGCGATCTCCCCCCTCCCTGACAAGGTAAGAAGCAGGGAGGGGGGAATAAAATAAACAAATATAAACACATAAAGTAAGAAAAGAATGCTTTCCCCCCCCCCACACATCATCCAGCACTCACACACCCATCATCCAGCACTCACACACACACACCCATCATCCAGCACTCACACACACACACCCATCATCCAGCACTCACACACACACCCATCATCCAGCACTCACACACACACCCATCATCCAGCACTCACACACCCATCATCCAGCACACACACCCATCATCCAGCACACACACACACACACCCATCATCCAGCACTCCCACACACACACACACACACACATCATCCAGCACTCACACACACACACACCCATCATCCAGCACTCACACACACACACCCATCATCCAGCACTCACACACACACATCATCCAACACATACACACACACACCCATCCAGCACTCACACACACACATCCATCATCCAGCACACACACACCCGTCATCAAACACTCCACACACACCCATCATCAAACACTCACACCCATCATCCAGCACACACACACACACATCATCCAACACACACACACACACACACATCCAGCACACACACACACACACACACATCATCCAGCACTCACACACACCCCTCATCAAGCACTCACACACACACACACACACATCATCCAGCACTCACACACCCATCATCCAGCACACACACACACCATCATCCAGCACTCACACACATCATCAAAGCACTCACACACACACCCATCATCCAGCACACACACACCCATCATCCAGCACTCACACACACCCATCATCCAACACTCACACACACATCATCCAGCACTCACACACACACCCATCATCCAGCACACACACACCCATCATCCAGCACACACACACCCATCATCCAGCACTCACACACTCATCATCCAGCACACACACACCCATCATGCAGCACACACACACCCATCATCCAGCACTCACTCACACACCCATCATCCAGCACTCACTCACACACCCATCATCCAGCACTCACTCACACACCCATCATCCAGCAAACACACACACATCATCCAGCACACACACACACACATCATCATCCAGCACACACACACACATCATCATCCAGCACTCACACACACATCATCATCCAGCACTCACACACACATCATCATCCAGCCTCACTCACACATCATCAGCACTCCCCACTCACACATCATCCAGCACACACACACATCATCATCCAGCACACACACACACACCCATCTCCAGCACTCACACACACACCCATCATCCAGCACTCCACACACCCATCATCCAAGCACACACACATCATCCAACACACACACACACACACACACACACCCATCATCCAGCACTCACACACCCATCATCCAGCACACACACACCCATCATCCAGCACACACACACCCATCATCCAGCACACACACACCCATCATCCAGCACACACACACACATCATCCAGCACACACACACACATCATCCAGCACACACACACACATCATCATCCAGCACTCACACACACATCATCATCCAGCACACACACACATCATCATCCAGTGAGCACACACACGTCATCCAGCGAGCACACACATCATCCAGCACACGCACACACTGCATTCATTATACACACTCTTCACTCACTACAAACACACTACATTCACTATACACACTCTGCATTCATTATACACATTCTGCACTCACAACACACTACATTCACTATACACACTCTGCATTCACTACAAACACACTACACACTCTGCGCTCACTACAAACACATTAAATTCATTATACATAATTTGCACTTACTACAAACACACTACATTCATTATACACACTCTGCACTCACTACAAAAACACTACATTCACTATACACACTGCATTCACTATACACACTGCACTCACTAGAAACACACTACATTTATTATACACACTGCACTCACTACAAATACACTACATTTATTATACACACTGCACTCACTACAAATACACTACATTTATTATACACACTGCACTCACTACAAATACACTACATTTATTATACACACTGCACTCACTACAAATACACTACATTCATTATACACACTCTGCACTCACTAAAAACACACTGCATTCATTATACACACTGCACTCACTACAAATACACTACATTCATTATACACACTCTGCACTCACTAAAAACACACTGCATTCATTATACACACTCTGCACTCATTACAAATACACTACAATTATTATTCACACAGCACTCACTACAAACACACTACATTTATTATTCATACTCTGCATTCACTACAAACACACTACATTCATTATACACACCCTGCACTGCACTATATACATAGGAGTGTAATTTTTTAATTTTTTTTTTTTTTAAGGGGGGGAAGGAGAGGGGAGGCGGGAATCTTGGGTGAGTTCCCACACTTTTTTCCCCAGGACTTGACCCCTGATTGGATTCAATGCTTCTCTATTATAAGCATTTTATTGGAGCATCACAGGGGCTGTTGGGTATGCACATTAGGTTTACAAGTCCTCTATGAAAAGCAGTTGATTGGACTAGGTGTCATTAAGCCTGATGGCATCTGAAAAGGAGGATCAGGATGCATTGAAGAGGCTCTATCAGCACTGATTTGCAAGTAGGTAAAGGTTTATTTTACCAACCTTTTTTGCAAGAAAAACAGAAGGCCCTGAAGCCGTGAAATCTAAGCAGCCCAAATGACATCAGAGGCTAAAAATGAAGAATTGAATCACCCACCCATAGTGCTTCTGTAGACCATGTGACACCATCTGTATTATCTGTATTACCTTCTTCAAGTAGTGAGTGAGTTCTGGCAACTCTGTTAAGCTGCAAGAATGGTATCTGAAGATACAGTGATGTCATAATATTTGTGCAGGCAATGATGTCACAACATTATTATGATATCATATGTCATAATGATGTCTCAATGTAAACTGCAACTGTTACACTTGAGTCATTTATTGTCACCAGCTACACTGGACAGAAAACTAAACAAGTTTCCCAGCCCTGTGACAGAAAATTGAATTGTTAGTGTAGGACTCACCTAAGAGATTTCTCTTGACATGGCAGGTGAGCTTACACTTTAATACCCATTTGAGTGGTACTAAAAACCTCTATTATTTAAATGTGCATATGGATTTGAGAAGGTACACAGGTAACATTCTATTTGATTTCATTATTTGCATTTGTGTAGATTGATACCACCCAGGCAGGGCCGGACTGGGAAAAAAATTAGGCCCAGGCATTTTTCAATTAGAGCGGCCCCCCCAAAAAGGGGGCGGGCCAGAGAAAGTGAGCATGTTGGTTCAATGCGCAGAGCCCCGCTGAAGAGCTCCAGCATTAGAAAAAGGCCCGGTATTTGTTCTGCGCAACACAAGCAAATGTAATAACATGCTTGCGCTGTGTTTGCTTTTAAATTGTCTCTGGTGTCTCCACAAGTGGGATACCAGAGGACAAAAGGGCCAGGAAAGTGTATGGTGCATGTGTTTGGTGCATGCTTGTGGGATTGCCTGTGTGTAGAGTGTGGTGTGGTATTGTGTAAATAGGTCAATTTTGTGTAATATGTGTGGCTAGGGGCTATAGAGAGTGCGTGTATAGGGGCATAGTGTTATAGGGGATGTAGCGAGTATGTGCATACGGGCAGTAGTGTGTGTGTATAGGTGACGTAGTGTGTGTCACTTATACACACACACTACTGTGTGTAGAGAGGGTGTGTTTAGATAATGTTGTATGTGTTTGCTTACAAGGAATGTAGTGTGTGTGTGTAGGTGGTGCAGTGTGTGTGTAAGAGATCTAGTGTGTAAAGGACCCAGAGTGTGTATAGAAGATTGTATGTGTGTGTGTGTGTGTAGAGGATTAAGAGTGCATATAGGGTAAGGGATCTAGCGTGTATCTGAAGCGTAATGTGTGTAGTGGT
>OW240916.1:142421311-142432204 GCA_933207985.1 Pelobates cultripes | reverse complement strand
GAAACCTCAGCATTAGCAATATCTGAGAAGAGAGGCTGAATTGCAGGAAACTGAGGAACCCAGGTAAGTGTCAAACCAGGGATTGCTTGGACCATAACCACTAGAGTGCACTGTAGTAGTTGTGGTGCTTAGAGTACCCCTTTAAACACTATATGATCATATCGTTTGAATATATCCCAATTATTTTTTAATGCATTTGTGACTTTTAGAGTGGCACTGTGACTCTCAGGGTTTTCTAGAGAGTTTTCTATTATTCTTTTTTTCTAGATAAAGAGGGGTGGGGGTGGGGTTGGTCAGATTCTTCCTTAATTTTAATTTGAATATTCCTAATCAACTGAGAGGGAGGACCCATAGGCGATGCTGATATGAAGTAGCCAGGAAAGCATAAATATAAGGATGGTCTCTGGAAACTGTTTAAGCAGTAAGTATTACAGTTAGCATGTTCATCTCCCATGTTAAAATTAGTGTAGGACCCACTGATATTGAGGTTCTGTGACGTAGTGGTGGGCTTCACACAATATGGCCATGTGATGTAACTGAATCCCCATATTTGTTTGCTAAGATAGTACCTCCCTGGAAACATAAGGAAGGGAGGACATGACTGCTGTCAGGGTAAGGGGATACATTGTGGCACCTTGAGGCACATCTTAGGAAGGGGTAAAGGGGGAGGGTACTCACCAGTTCCCAGGCAGAGGTGTAGTGGTGATAGCTGCCCGCCCGCCCGCCCACCCTGAGAACTTTTCTTGTGGAGGTTGTTGTTGGTTGTGTGCTGTTGTTTTCTTTGTTTTATCACAGCTCGCGGTAGTCCTGGCCAGCGAAGGAAATTGGAAGAAAGTGCCCAAGCGGCTTGGGGAGTCACAGCCTGCTGAGAGCTGATGGCGGTGGCAAGCTGCTCCGGACTCGTGGTTCATTTACATAGAACTGTCTTTTGGTAAACCCCCAACAGCTGACAGCTGAGATTGTGGACGCTGGCAAAATCTATTAATAAAGCTGTGGCCGTTGCGCTTACCCATACAAAAGGTTGTTGTGTATTTATTGGACAATGAGTGGTGGGGATTTGGTCCGGGTCAGCAGTCAAGGCGATTTTAAATAACCTTGTAAAATTTAAAACCGTAATTTATTTATTTTTGTTTGTTTTTGCGCTTTTTCTTACTCTGTATTTTACATATATTTAGCAAACCAAACTACTTTTACGTACAATACTATAGTTTTATAAACAACTTAAAAACTTTTATTTTATAATATTTCTAAACAAATAACTTTTATACTGTATTAGATAAAAAATTATTAACCCAATGGTAATGTCAATAAATGTCTAAAATAAGGCAAAGATTGCCATCTAGTGGATGCCTTTTCAAATAACACTGAATACCTGATTTTATATTGTGCATTTTTTCTACTTAATATAAATTGCATTCCCTTTAAATATTTTATAAAGAAAAACATATTTGTTAATTTAGCCACCTCAAGGGGAAAATATAATCTAGTCATTAACTACTTGCCTGCACAAACAAGGAATAATACTTCTCATTTAAATAAGCAGAACATATATTTTTTTGTATTATCAAAAAAATAAAGTTTTTGCAGAAACTCTGCATGGAGAATGCACCTGTTTTCATATTTATGTAATGGCTTTTGAGGTTTCCTGTTATTCAGTATGTATTGCCCTAATAGTTTTTTTTATGCAGGTATATAGCAGTGTTTTTTCAGGCCACCTTAAAGTTACTGCAAATACATTTATTTAAAGGGACACTCCAGAAATGCTTTATTTGTGAAGTTGTGAAGCGTGTGTCATCTTTATTTCATTTTGGGAAAAGTGCAGATTTCAATAGAAATTTACACATTTATAAATTATACTGGTTGCAGCCCCCTGGTTCTTCAAGCAGACAACTGGTTCTGTTACTTCCTGGTTTGGTTAGCTTATTTACACTGAACTCAAGAGGAAGCAATTGCTCATAACAGCTGCCTTGCAAAGATCTCTTATTGAGCTGAATTGGGAAGTCTGTGATTGGACAGCCACAGATAGTCAGGGCAAAGATTAGAAGGGAGGATCTGGCAAAGGCAGCAGACAAGAGAATTGTACATTTTGCAAACTGTTTTTAGATATAACTCCAATGAAAAATGCATAATTGTCATTTAGGTTAGATCTTCTAAACAGAGATGTTTATTTTTATTAATATTTTAGTGTCAACATTACAATTGGAATTGCCATTTGGCAATTAACATATGTATGTTGATTTGGCTTGAAGTTTGCATATCTATCAACTATGTAAATGTAAATGTTGAATTTTATAATTCAGTTTTTCAAATTACTATAATTCAATAATTAGTCAATAAACCCCTCACATTAAAATTTTTACAAAATAACTGCCAGATGGAACTTTAACTCTCTGTAATCTAGGGATGGATCAGAGGTCATAATGGTCACCCCAGATGTTTGGGATCGTTTGTCATCGATAATTATGCAGCCACCCGACCTCAAAAAAACATGATTTTGAAAGAGTAACTAATGGCTTTTCCAGTGTGATGGCTAAGGATCATTGACCATCCACTAATCACTGAAATGACTGTCACTGACCTTAGCATGAGCAACTGTTTTCCAACCTCAAAATATACCACTTACATCCGGGATTTACAAGCTTATGTTACAAAAGTTACTACCTTAGAGTGTGATGGGAACTGTTAATCACTACTTACCTGGTTTAACTGGTTTCCAAGCTTGACGCTATAGAATGGAGTGTTAACATTCTGGTTATTACCACTAGATGTCCCTGGTGTAACTCTTTTGATCACTGAAAACAATCTCGGACACCTGTGATAATTAGATTGCCAGGTGAGCCCAATTTAAGGAAAAACAAAAAAAACTAGTAAGTGTTCCACATTATTAAGCAGAGCACCATTTTCATGCAATATAGGGAAGAAAAAGGATCACTCTGCTGCCAAAAAGAGTGAAATAGTTCAATGCCTTGGACAAGGTATGAAAACATTAGATATTTCACAAAAACTTAAGCGTGATCATCACACTATTAAGAGATTTGTGGTTGATTCAGAGCACAGACGGGTTAGTGCAGATAAAGGCACATTGAGGAAGATTTCTGCCAGATCCATGCATCGGATCAAGAGAGCAGCTGCTAAAATACCATTACATAGCAGCAAACAAATATTTGAAGCTGCTGGTGCCTCTGGAGTCCCACGGACTTCAAGGTGTAGAGTCCTCCAGAGTCTTGCAACTGTGCATAAACCTTCTATTCGGCCACCACTAACCAACGCTCACAAGCAGAAACAGCTGCATTGGGCAGAAAAATACATGAAGACTAATTTTCAAACAGTCCTGTTCACTGATGAGTGCCGTGCAACCCTGGATGGTCGAGATGGATGGAGTAGTGGATGGTTGGTGGACGGCCACTCTGTTCCAACAAGGCTTCGAAGTCAGCAAGGCGGTGGTGGAGTCATGCTTTGGGCCGGAATCATGGGAAGAGAGCTGGTCAGCCCCTTTACGCCCCCCAAAGGTGTAAAGGTGACCTCTGCAAAGTATGTGGAGTTTCTGACGGACCACTTTCTTCGGTGGTACAGAAGGAAGAACTATGCTTTCCGTAATAAAATCATCTTCATGCATGACAATGTACCATCTCATGCTGCAAAGAATACATCTGCATCAATGGCTGCTATGGGGATAAAAGGAGAGAAAGTCATGGTGTGGCCTCCATCCTCCCCTGACCTCAATCCTATTGAGAACCTTTGGAGCATCCTCAAGCAAAAGATATATGAGGGTGGGAGGCAGTTTACATCCAAACAGCATCTCTGGGAGGCTATTCTGACATCTTGCAAACAAATTCAAGCAGAAACTGTCCAAAAACTCACAAGTTCAATGGATGCAAGACTTGTGAAGCTGCTATCAAAAATGGGGTCCTATGTTAAAATGTAACGTGATCTGTTAAAATGTTTAAAAAGTTAAAATGTTGTTATAAGTTTGATTGAAATAGCTTTCGATTTTAGTAAATATGCTGCAAACACAACAAATGAAAATTTTCAGTTCTTTACAACCTAAGTGTTTTGAAACTTACTGTGCGTAATAATGTTGATCAGTGCATTGTAAGTTATGTTTAAAAAAAAATACTGTTATCAGGAGGTTTGTACAGTAAAATTTGAATGTTACTCTTAATAGTTGATAATATGAGAATTATGCTGACTGTTATTTACATCAATTATTTAGGTAAATGAGAAAAATATAATTTGCATAATAATTTGGAACAGGGTGTAAAGTGTTTTTTTTTGTAGGATATGTGCCATTCCTGGGAGAACCAGTTTCAAGTGTTCCAGGTCAAGCACACCTGGTGCAACTAATGAAGCCCTTCATTAGTTGCATCCGGTGTGCTTGAGACAACACCTGTTTTGCATATTTTTGCTGTTGTGAAAGATTCTATTCATGGGGGTTGAATAATCTTGAGGCGCGAGAAGTCATCATACGTGGCAATTTCAGTTGATCACGGGAAACCACCTGAAGCATTGTGTTGAGTTATTTTAATTGCTTTTGTTTGATTTGTTCATTGCAAACAGCTGAAAGTTAGTACATTTTGACAATAAACCTGATTTTTTTATGGGGATTCAATAATTTAGATTACAACTGTACACAGAAGCTGAATGTATATGCAATGGGCTGGAACAAGGATAAAAATCATTTTTGTTTAGAATGTGATGCCTTTTTTAAACCAGCTGTCAGGGCTTTTATTTTATTATTATAAAAATAGAATATTATTTCATATATATTGTGATGCACAATCGAAAGCTAAGAAAAAGTAGGGACTGCATTGTTTTAAGACAAAAAATTGTATAGTATTGTAAAAATGAGGAGTAAAGACTTCAGTTTGCCATCAGCTGTCACTCACGAGATCCATGACCTGGCATCTTCGCACACGATAAACAATAGTAGTTAATGGAATATCACTGTTCACATGCAAGGTCATTTCTATAGAGAGCTCCTGTTTTCTACTTTTGTGACTGGAAAGGAGTCGTCCATAGCTGACATCCTGAAACATCTAGTGTGCATCCTAAAATGGTCAGATACTGCGCTAATCTAGGGTGGTTATGAAATGTACATTATATACAGGGATTTATAGGACTTCAGAGATGGTTTTTTTTGTTTGTTTTTTAAGGCATTTGCAATTGTCATACAGCTATTGTACCCCAGTGCCACGCAGTTACGTTTCAAACCATTTAGGTATTTTTTTTTTTTTTAAACATATGACCTATTTAATCTTATGACAACTGAGGTAATGTGATTTCCATACACCACACACAAATATGTATGATAAACAAAAGGATATTTATTTAGGTAACCTTCTTTTTGGAAAAATGCTAAGTTTATTATTTTTTTATTTCCTTGGTCAGCTCAAATGCTACATTACAGAATTTCCATTTACTCACTCTGCTGGAAAGATCAGATAAATATTATGTGTAATTAAACTCAATATAAAATAAATGAGAACATAACTCAATGCCCACAGCGCGGAAAAGAAACATCTGTGTTCTACAGTTTAATATATCTTTAAAAAGGATTAATAGAAACTGTGCATAATGCCAAACTTAAAAGAGTATATGAATTTTAGCCCTGTGACATCCAACGTTTAGAAGATTGTAATTATTTCTGTTATCACAAACTTTAAATGAATTGTCACAGACATGTTTAATTAGCAGAAAATACTGTGTGCCCTTGAATATTAAAAGTTGGCAGTAGAAGGCCTAGTTGAACTTGTAGGGCACAGAATGACAAGTATATGCCTACTGCCTGTAGCAATCTTATCAAGTCGCAGACTTTGTGTGACAAACAAGCGGCATAACCTTCCCCCTGGTCACCCAACAGTAGCTCTGTCCCCTATTGTCGGGATGAATGGGGCATAGTGAGCCTGAGTGCATATTTAAAACACACTCATTCTGAGCTAGCTAATATTAGGCTGTGGATACAAATTACCTCATACACTTTACAAATGTTTACAAGTTGATTGATTTTTTTTAACTTAAAATGTATTGGTCTGATTTTGATAAAAGATAAATATTTGTTTTAGCACAGGGTAGTAGGAGCTGGTTTACTGATGGCTGGATGCTGCTACCCAGACTTGTTGGGTTCTACTCATTTGCTTTGTTCAAAACAAGCTACATCTCCAGTCATCAATAAAGGGGAGATAGAACCTAAAGATCAAATTTATTCTAGCACAAACTCATTATTAGGGTTTCTTGTTGTTTTTTTTTGTTGTTTTTTTTTACAAGAAAAACTGGGAAACCACCGAGGGAACTAACCCAAGTGCAGCTGGTACATGGAGGAAGCGCATTGGCAGGACCATATACTTAGGGACCCCCCCATGTGTCATCAGGAGCCCAGTCATGTGCGGAGGTTCTTTTGAAGCACAACTGGTCCCCTTTAATAAATGGAAGTGCTGCTAGTAAGGGATGCTTACATTGAAACACGGCTCATTGCTAAATGCAATGCTTCAAGGATGGGAAAATGGTAAATCACCAGCTAGCAAAGCATTGCGGGAGATGTTCAACAGATGGGGATCTAATTTGGCCGCCCTTGCAATGAGGGAGGGGCCTCTCTATGCTCATTCCACCACTGCTTCCTGCACCATTGACCACTCTCCACTAGACTTTAGCAAGAAAAACTTCAGCTCTGGTGAGGGTGCGTTTGGCCCTTTAGGTCTCAAAAGTAGCATATGACTTCAAATTTGAGTATTGTTTCACTGTATCTCTATCTATTTCAAATCAGTATACATTATATACTGATATTTATATATAAAAAACAATATAGTGCAGATAAAAATACTGTGAAAAGCACCCTCAGTGGGTAACAAACCTAAAATAAAGAATAGCACTCATTTCAAAAGTACAAATTTAACCCATTAGGGATTAAAAGTATCCAAGTTAAATATCCATTTCATCTCGCATTTACTTGCGTTGGATTCCGAATTGACACCTCTTCAATGTTTTTGTTTGAATACCATAAAATTTAATCCTACTTGGATCTCTATTGTGTCAAGTTAAAAAAAAATGCAGAGAGACACTATGATTTACATATCCTCTTTTAAATGTTGTATATGTGCTCACATACCTTATGCTTATATATGTGTTGTAGTTTTTATACAGATTTTTATTTTATTTGCTTTAATAAAGTTGTGCTACTTACCCTTTACTCCAGAGTCCTGACCTGTGACTACTGGAAGATCGGAGAGGGAGCTCTGGAACAGCAGTGTTTTATACCTGCTTCATACCTATACAGCCAGAGCCTACTACTTTTCCATGGTTATTTTATATATGTACCTGTACAGTATTACGCAATGAGAAGTGTTTATTTTCTTAGTTGTTTTTTTTTTAGATATATCATGTCTATGTATATCTACAATATTGGATCAGAGTTGCTAAGTATACATTCACAATATTGGCCTTTTTTTGTATTGTGCTCTGTTTGTTTTCTTATTTTGGTAGCCTTCTGTTTCCCATGAAATACAGCTTTCCCTTACCTCGTGTCACTTTAAACCACCACCCCTAGAACGTAAGCTTGTTTGAACTGGTCTCTCAACACTCTCTGTTCCTGTGCGTCTAACTTATCTTGTTGCAAATACCAGTCTGTTAGTCCACCAATTCTACAGCGCTGCAGGATTTGTTGCCGCTTTATTAATAATAAATTATATGCACTTGTGACAATATGACAAATATATTGTGTGACTGAACCGTTGTGCACTGATGTTCCTTTTAAAGTCTGCTACTTAAAATGTAAAATTGTTGACAGATGTCATTCATGCAGAAAATAGATTGGCAGAAGGAGGAACCTATTATTAAATAGGTTTTACTTCTATTTTATACATGGAGTCATTTTTTTTATTTATTTTTTACAAGTGTAAAAAATGCTTTCTGCAATGACTTTTTAAAGGGCAAATGCAGACTTGCCCTTTATCCACCAATCTGCCTTGCAATCTACAGCATCAGTTTGAGAACATGTGTTTAATCCTGTAAAAATCACACTTTTAATTAATACTTTTTGTAATACTGGTTGCAGTTGAAACATATCAATCAGGTGTTATCACTTTAGCTTAACAAGTCAGTATTTGTTTTTAAAGATTTATTTAACGCAAAAAAGTTTAAATATAATAGATTTGATTTCTGATACATAAAACAATACATTTTATTAGAAATTCCATGTTGAAGTTTTTTTTTAAACTCAAAACTTTATAAAACTAAAAAAATTAAAAAAAAGTAGAAAAAAAAAAAAGAAAAAAAAAAGAATCATGCAGGGAAAAAAGTGAAAGGAAAGGGAAAAAAAACCCTCAAAGAGTTCTAAAAGGAATGAAAATGAAAGTGCAAAGTATTCAAAGCAGAGATGTTCGAGTAAACTTTGTTTTCCCCAGAATAATTATTGGAACAATATATTGTGATGCTGGGAGCCTGTTTAAAATTGTATGCTCTATGAAACAGTAGGTTGTAGATAAAACCGTGGCAATGATTATTAATGAGGCATTCCATGATCCCTATTTTTCTTAATATCTAAAGAAATGATATTGCAGACATCCAGAGTGGCAAGAATTAGTACTTTTATGGCTATATTTTGCTGAAATGAGCCCTGTGAATTAATCAGTACAGTCAGTATTAAATTGTACAAACTCTGTACTCCTGTGTGGCTGTACAGGGACAATATAAGATGTTCATAAGGCCTCCTGCACTGTTACTTGAATAATATATATATAAGGCAATTTATGGAAGAACGGGACAGGAAGTGGTTAAAAAAAAAAAAAATCCCATCCAAGGTAATCATTAATTAATCTGAGTCTTCATCATCGAGATATTCTTCAGCATTGCTGGCTGTTCGTACAATACCTATAAAGAAAATTACATTTGTTTTACAGCAACTACATATAATGTGCGTTTTAAAATACAAACGTGTTCACCAACTTACAGAGATTTAGATTAGTTATTTGTTTTCATAACAAAATTGTCTTTTATTTGACTATGGATCCTGAAATATTTCTATCAAATGAAATATAACCAATATCTATCGGAGCCATATACATATCAGATTCAAAATAAAATGGTATTTACACAAGCAGTTTTGTGTTACAGACCAAAAAAAAAAAAAAATCGTATCACTTGTTGATCACACTAGTTTATGATGTTCAACTGTCTATTATGACATATGTTATGTAATTTCCCCCTCAAGACCATAATGCCTCTTTTCATGCTTAGTTAAGGTGTTTAATAACATGGCTTTAACATTATAATGTTGAGATTACTTTATCTGTAGTGTAATAGCATTGAGCACCTAGACTAAAGGGGCATAAGATGCAGCCAACATTACTAAAGTTCTTGGGTTTTAATGTAAATTTTCTTTCATTTTTAAAGCAGAAAAAAATATATCCTAGGAGAGAACTCTATTCTCAGAACTTGTCACATATGCGTTTTGTTTGGATAACTAAAATTCTCCTAATCCTCTTTATGTTTATTAGGAGGTGTCTTGTTTTTGTGTTCTGCTTTTAATACATATTTCTTAGAGGAAAATTACAGATAGAAAGGTTTAACATTTCAAACTAGTTGCATTCTTCAAAATTCTAAAAGTCAGAAGAAAAAAAAAAAGTGAAAACTGTGTGTTTTACCCTGCAATCAATAACGGATTAAATGATAAAATAGGAGTACTCGGCTCAAGGGGTGTAATAATGCAATACCATGGCTGTGCCTAATTTCCCACCACAAATAATACCAGTTCCCAATTTCTCCTGCTATTATATGCCCCTAATGTAATCAAACAAGTGAATCCCTAATTTTCATTTATATGGACAAATATGGATAAGGAGGTGTCTTTCACAAAACAAAAATGTTTAATTACAGGTTAAATTGGTCAGAAATAGCCCCAGTACGGTCGAATGCCCACTCACATTCTTCTGCACACTGAAATGAGCATTTAAAAATAGTTGGGTTTTGTCCCACATTTTTCAATTCTGGGGTCTAATGAATAATTCCAAGTATTATCAAAATATGCCCTCTCCAAAAAAAAAAAAAAGTAAATAAAAAAGTAATGTTACCTTGTGCTTGTTTCTTTTTAAGCAGGGAGGCACACTGAGCATTTGTTGCCATGTCTAGTGCCAACTTGTTTTCATTATTTCTCAAATCTGTTCTGCAGCCTAAATAAAAAATATATAAACTCCATTTAATTTAAAAAAAAAAAAAAAGATTGAAAAGAGGAATTCAGGTTTCTTTAGTAACAACAAAAAACGGTTTAGCAAATTCTAAATTAAAATTCACCTTTTTTAAGTCATGAACGGAATCACAAGATTCAAAGAGAATTTCAAAATAGAAAATCCATCCAACCACAAGTGGCAAGGATAGGCCAAGAGTGCTGGTGGTGTGTTAGCCCAGCACTTTCAGCATATTGTTCCAGTCCAAGGATGGACGGATTAATACTTAGTGGAGAAATGTAATTTCCACATTATCACTACGATGTCAATGGGGTTTTGGCAATAGATACCATGGAAAATACAAATTTATTGTTAAAACGCTCCATAATAGTTTGGGGAAAAATAACGCAGAAGATGTCACCCAAAGACTCAAATCTTTACAACCACTACTGCTATAGTGGTTATGTTGCTCAGAGTGAACCTTAACCCCTTAAGGACCAGACTGTTTTGGCCATGTTGTACGTTAAAGACCAGAGCTGTTTTAACACTTTTGTGGTGTTTATGTTTAGCTGTAATTTTCCTCTCTCTCATTTACGGTTCCCATACAAATTATATATTGGGTTTTTTTCAGGACAAGAAGGGCTTTCTTTACATACCCTTATTTGTATCGTGTCATATATTTTACTTAATAAAAAGCTACAGAACAAAACTGCTAAATAGATTCAAAATTTTGTCCTGA
>OW240916.1:142351061-142421211 GCA_933207985.1 Pelobates cultripes | reverse complement strand
CTCTCCTCCCGCTCCAATTTCCTTCTCCTCCTCCCAATTTCTCTTTCTCACCCCCCCTCCTAATTTCTCACCCCCCCTTTTTCCTCTCACTCCCCCTCATTTCTCACACACCCCCTTTTTCCTCTCACCCCCCCTCATTTCTCACACACACCCTTTTTCCTCTCACTCCCCCTCATTTCTCACCCCCCCTTTTTCCTCTCACTCCCCCTCATTTCTCACACACCCCCTTTTTCCTCTCACCCCCCCTCATTTCTCACACACACCCTTTTTCCTCTCACTCCCCCTCATTTCTCACCCCCCCTTTTTCCTCTCACTCCCCCTCATTTCTCACACCCCCCCCCTTTTTCCTCTCACCCCCCTCATTTCTCACACCCCAGCACTTATTTTCCTCACCCCATTTCCCTCTTTCTCACCCCCCCCTCTCCCCACTCCTGTAGGCGTGGCGAGAGCTCTGTATGGTCCGCGGGTGCGGGGAGCAGCGGCCTCCTGTACCCGGCCGGACCCCAGCAGAGTGAACGCTGGTGTGCACTTCTATTAGTCGGCGAACCTGAAGACAGCTCTTCCAGCGGACTATCAAGCCAATGGCGACAGGAGGGCTGGCGCTTCCCTCCTGTCAACCCCTCAGGCTAAGCCCGGGCGGTCGCGGTCGCCCTCATGGATACCCACCGCCGGGCAAAACTGCGCCCTGAGGCTCAGCCACAGAAGCTGCGGCTGCAGCAGAGAGCGAGCTGATATAACACCCGGCTGGCACCCGGGGCGGACCGCCCCCCCCGCCCCCTCCTTAGTACGCCACTGTGTGCACTTCCTATTAGTCCGGCCGGGTACAGGAGACAGCTGCTCCCTGTACCCGCGGACTATACAGAGCTCGGCCACGCTACAGTGAGGGAGCTGACAGGAGGGAGCGCTGAGCGCTTCCCTCCTGTCAGCCCCTCTCCTCAGGCTGCGCCCGGGCGGTGCGGTCCGCCCTCATGGATGCACCGCCCGGGCAAAGCTGCAGCTGCCTGAGGCTCAATACAGAGCGCTCGGGCGGCTGCAGCATGGGGGGGGCGGGGGGGCTGGCCATGGCACCCCCCACCCGGCTGGCACCCGGGGCGGACCGCCCCCCCCGCCCCCTCCTTAGTACGCCACTGACGCTACTCTATTGTACTTTGTGATTCATCTATTTCAAAGCAGTGGGTCTCGAAGACAAATCGAAAGTAATGAGCTCACCTGGTGTCAAAGATTTTTGGCAAGGTGTCAGGAGTACACCAATTGTCCAAGCTAAAGTTTCTGCAGGATACTACTATGGAATTTAATTTTCTGAGATCCATTTCTACCTTAAAGCTTTTGCTAGAACTACATAGGGTTCACACAATTTCCTGATATCTTTTTTGAAATACCATTCAAAGCTATAATAGAAATCTAACTCACTGATTTGTTCAGGCGATTTCTCTGGGTAACTGGTAACAGTAAAATATATTTTATCGGGTTATGAGAGGTTACTCATACCTTAACACGTGCTAGTGAAGTAAAACATTTCTTGAGATTTCTTATAATTCATAATTCCACTGCAATTTGATTTTTCTTATCACTAATGTTTTCTTTATAAATGCTTAATGGAAAACTTGACAAATTACTATTTTGTAAAGTAGTGGGCATAAATGACAATAAAGAGGAGGAAGCTGGTGGTTCACCGGGCTCCTCCTGCAGAAGCCCCATGAATGGCCCAACAGGTGAAAAAGAATATACACTACACAAATAGAAAACTATCATACTCGTGTGATTAACAGGAATACAGAATATATATATATATATATATATATATATTTTAAATTACTAACTCATCAATAAATGAACAGTCTTAGAAAAATCTGAACTTTAGTGTATAGCAGTGGATATCTTGTATGTGCCTTTGGCGGTATAATCACAGTGTTATATAGCATTCTGTATAATAAATTGGCTTTGAAAAGGGTTTGTTTAGACACACAGCGCCCAGACCTCTCCCTTTATTACTGAGAAAGCATATAAGAAAATAACATCAAATCTTTTGTCCAAATAAATTGAACTTTGGATGGTTAAAGAAATTTCATATGTAAGGTTGGCCATGACTGAGGTCATTTGGAGACTATTGCACATGTGCGGCAAAACACCATTCTACACACAAATGAGCATCTCCTGATATAGATATATGTCTTGAATCAATGCATCTCTATGAGGAACATTTAGCGTCTCCATGCAGAGAGTAGAGAGGTTGAACACAAGTGCTGCACAGTGCATCACTGACATAGGAAGTAGCTCTAGTGGCACTCAGAGTGACGGCCACTACAGGTGTTACTAGGCAGCAATGTAAACACTGCCTTTTGTCTGAATAATTACCAGTACCCTACCATTCCATACATACTTAAGGAAGATATGCTAAAATCAAGCAGAAGGAATTAGTGAGAAAAACATAGTCCCTAGCTGTAAAAAAAAGGGTAAGTACCTTGTCTCAGTTGAGCCTTCAGCTATACAGAGAGCTAAGCCACTCCGATAACTAGGACAGGACATGCCTCATAACAAAGACCTACCAATAGTGTCAGAGGCGTAATTAGAAACCACAGGGACCTGGTGCGAAAATTGCCCTGGGGGCACCCCATACGTCTACTACCCACCACCACTCCCATATGTCAACCCTCCCATACGTTGCCCCCCCCACCACATGCAGACACACACATAGACACTGTAATGCTAAACTACTGGAACGCAACTGCAGAAAACTTTTGAATACTTCAATTTATAATTTTATTCTTTTTTGTTATTGAATTGCAAGAGTGGTTACTGTAGCTTTAAACCCTTATAGCAGGTTGTTAGTTGCAGGAAAAAAATAAGCCACTGAAGTTTTGCATAAAGCCAAGCAGTCCCAATTAAGGATAGTGCAGAGAATGCATGCAGAATTAGAGTTGAATTAAATGCAGTAGAATTAGCTTCAAGAGTGTTTAACAATGAGGCAGCTTATAATTTGCAACTGAAAGAAAATTGGATTGAAGGAAAAAAGTACTTAGCTTCAGAAGCAGTTTCCAGGAAACTGGAGAGTTCAAATTAAGCAGTTCCTTAGGGGTAGGAGCAGAAGTCCGTTTAACAATCCGAGGTCGAGGAGTGGAGAAGGAGGGTAGTCGTTTTCAGAGCGGGTACGGTACACGGAGAAGCTTAGAATGAAATTGGGTAGCCGGTAAGAGGTTCACAGGAACACATTCAATAATCCAGCAACTTTGAATCTGGCGCGGTCTTCCTATGTAGCGTGAGGAGACCGCGTCAGAGAAGGGGCGGGGCAGAGCTCCGTCAACCCGGAAGTCGCTTAATTCGGCGAAACCAGCAGGTATAACCTGACAGACACACACACGCATACAGAAACACACATAGACACATACATAAATACAAACACACACACACACACACATGCATACAAACACACATATAAACACACACACATACAAACACACAGAGACACATGCATACAGACACACAGACAGACATATACATACAAACATGTATGCGTTTCTGTATGTATGTGTGTGTGTGTGTGTGTCTGTATCTGTATGTCTACAGACACACATACATACATACAGACACATGCATACAAACACACACACACAGACACATACATACAAACAGAGACACACACATACAGACAGACACACACAAACACTCATACAGACACATACAGACAGATACACACACACACACACATACATATACAAGAATGTGACTTCCCATAAAAGCACACACACACAGAAACATACATTATTATTATTATTTATATAGCGCCATCACATTCCATAGAGCTGTACAATGGGTGGACTAACATGACTGGACTGACATGTAATTGTAACCAGACAATTGGACGTACAGGGACAGTGTACTTATGAGGGTGATACATACAGACAGACACACATAGACATACACACAGACAGACATGCACACACAAACATTCATACAGACACATAGACAGACAGACACACACACACATACATATACAAGAATGTGACTACCCTGGGGTCCAGTGGTGGCTCAGCCTGATGGGAGTCAGAGTCCCCACTCTGACTCTCTCCTCTCTCCCTCCCGCGCAGGTCCTGTTGTAAGTTGGGAGGAATGAGCGGTGCAGTCACTTCCTCCCAGCTGTGACATCATCATAGGGGACCCGATCGTGCTGTTAAAGCGCTGCAGCGCTTACTGGGCTCCTTAGATATTCATTGCCATTGGGTAGCCCTAACAGCATGGTCTGCTCGATGGACTCCTTCAATGCTGTCTCAAACATACACACACAAGGACAGCGGGGCATCCACAAACGACAGCATCATGTGATCTCTCTCGCATAGCAGCTCCACTATAGAAATATAGTAAAGTGAACAGTGCCCTAAATAATCACCCTAAAACTGCAGTGTTTGGTACAATAGTAGTGGCTCCTCAACTCATACTGAATATTTTACCAGCCTCCTTCACTTTTTTCCTCTTTAAGTAAGAAAAATTCCAAACATCCCTTTGCTTTGTATTTTCGGAATGAGGGTTATGCTCCAGAAGGAAGCTTGGGGACTTGAATTAGTCTACGTTTAAGGAATTTAATACAGACACAAAAATATACATTTCTGCTCCGGGTGCCATGTAACCTAAGTATGCCTCTTGGTATATGGTTTTCATTCTATGTCTCTGTATATGTAACAGCTTTAGGTCATCTTTTTTTCTACCTGCCTCTGGTTCTATATTCAGGGCATCTTTTCATCATCTACTGGAACTTACCAAGACTGGATAGAATGTGGACTGCCTGGCGGTGAGGGTGACTGCTGCACAATCTGATGGTGAATCTGCATGATCTCCAGTGGCAAAATGTAGGATGTATTCCCTGTGCTTATCAAATTTCTTATTTATTTATAAAATATTTTACCAGGATGGATACATTGAGATTTCTCTTGTTTTCAAGTATGTCCTGAATGTTTTCCCTTCAACTAGCCCATGAAGATGATGTAGAGTATTTAAAATGATTATTTATTAATGAATAATTTAGTTCTAGATCTGTGTTTTTCTCTTCTTGATAATTCTCCCCCATCTTTGTCAAGAAAAGAAGACCCAACAGAATTGTTTTTCTAAATGTACCCATTTCTGTAAAAAATATATATTTGAAATTAAGTGTGAAATTTTTTTTTTTTAATAGCATGAAGAAATATTATATGCTATGCTAATGACAGACAATTATTGAGTTTAATCAGCCTTGCACCATAATATTCGGTACAGTTAAATAATCAGTTTCAAAATATGAATAAATCTGCATCATGGGTTGTAGGATTGTAGATTTATATTTATAATTTATGATTAGAAATATCCTAAACTAGGAACATAAAAGTAATTAAAATGATTTTCAGTTTCAGCAAATGAGGCATTTAATTCCCCTTCCCCTCCCCCACACATACATTATTATTCACTAAATTAAATTTCTCTATTAAGTTTATGAGTTTTTGGTGTATTTAGCAAGACATCACTCTCAGCATGCTTTAAATGAGATGAAAGTTTTTCTGTCTGTGAAATAACGTGAAATGGACATCTTCAAGTTGAGCATTTCCATAATATCTCATTTTTACTGACAGAAAGAAAACCTTGATGATGGAAGGATTTTTTTCACATTTGGTTCACTATTAATAGCATTAGTAATAATATCACTAATATTAATCATTTATTATTGGTAATTATAAGATAATTAGATGATAATATGGTAATTAGATGACCACCCATGTTTTATTTCCATACAGTATTTACATTAACCTTTCTGACTTTTTTTACAGTTCCCACATTCACACCTCCGAACTTTGGGCATTCAATGTATCCATGCTCTGCATAAAGGCACTGAACGGCTCCCCATAGGGATGCATTGATTCAATGCATCTCTATGAGAAGATGCTGATTGTCGCAGCATGGCATTTAGCCACACATGCACAATAGCCTATCAATGCTTTCCTAGAGTGATGATCATGGAGGCAGAGCGAGCCGCGGTGAGACCTGCACAGCGACGGAGATATGAGAGTAAAATCGCATTTTTCAGCACAATCAGAGTGGGGCTAGTTACCTAACATGCCCCATCAGGACTATAGTGTCAGGAATACATGTTTATATTCCTGACACTATAGTGTTCCTTTAACAGTCATAAAACTGTTGTTATCCCTCCTTTTGCTGCTTCTGCTCTTTTTGGGTGAATTGGTAATAGTTTAATGGCTGAGACATTTTATCTTCAATCTGAAGATTTTGATTCTCATGAACATATATTTTTTTTCGGTCCCCATAACTTTGTTACCCGATCCTTTTCAAAATCCTTGTCTTCATTTCTGATCATTCCTTCATTCACAGCATGCAATTTAATTTGATATAGTTCTCATAAAATTATATTGATTACTACTTCTAATATTTCCATTTGCCTGCGGTGTATTGCATGCCATCATGCTGATCATTAAGGAATTACTGTCCTCTGCCAGTGGCTGTAAATTATACATACTTGAGCAAATGCTCTGTCTTTCCTGCAACTCTTTACATTTTGAGCAAACTTTATCCAAATGCATTTGCATTTGCATTTATGTGTAAAGGCTATATTGAGGCAAAGTTTTAATAGAGGCCCAATCACTATGGAAACCAACAAAATGTCTCTGCTTATTGTTCTTTTTATTTACCTGCTTGCAGCTCCACATTCAGAACCTTTGTTCTTTATAGATAACACCCACACAGGGTGAGAATTTCTCTGAATTCAAAGTGAATTCTAAATTTTAGACCAAAGTAGCTGAGCTGGAAGCACAGCTGACTTGGAGAACTTTTCCAACTCTACTATTTTTGACTTAAATTTAAAATTAACTTTTAATCCCCGAGGATTCTCATTTTAGTAAATAACCCTGTTAGTGTCACGTCATCTAATCCCCAGGTCCGTGACCCTTTGGCATCACTACGGCTTGCATCCCCGGTGCTAACACTCGCTGCCTGGGTGACCTGTATCAATGTGGGTCTTCATTATTTTCATTTTGCATGGATGTATAACTCCCAGCCACTGGGCTCCCACAATTTGTCAACTACAAATTATGAATAACTAATTTCATACATTTCCTTTAACATTCTGTTAGGGCAAATGATGGTGAACTGCAACACTCAAATGTTGTTGGACTACAAAACTCATAAATCTCTATTGCTCATTCACTTACATTATAGCATGAATTAGTTCACCTGAGGCCTGTGACAGAGTAAACCTCTTTTGAAGAAAGACAATCAAGAGATTTAAATTCCGGCAAAATGGAATATTGAAGATTATTTTTTTCTATTTTGTTAACCAATGTTAAAAGGCATTTGAGATGGAAATGATAAAACTAAATGCTTGGGGAAAGAAGATTAAATCCGGAGACTTGTTAAAAGGGATGCCTTGTGTATTAATTAATATAAGCACACTAAGACCACATGAGGTTAATGAAGAAAATTCACTAGGAGACATTTCTGTAATGAAAATATCCCCAATGTCTCATTTATGTTAATTGCAGTGACCTTTAATTACTTTTATAGTTTTCTCGTTTGGGTTCAGAAATTGAGATATAGTTTATTTTAATATAAATAATGTCATGGTGTTCTAATTGCATAACTGCATTGGTTACTTTAATAATGTGCCCTTTTCCAGCTGAAGGGCGAATCTCTACTATACGTGCAAAGCACTTCATAGACTCGTCATTTTGCTCATATTGTGTTAACAACATTCTCAGGCCACTTGCTTGTGTACAGATAAGAAGATATAGAAGATATATTATACAAAATAAACAATTACTATGCTCCAATGTGACTATACTGTAGTTAACAGTTAAGCCTTAAGGACCAAACTTCTGGAATAAAAGGGAATCATGACATGTCACACATGCCATGTTTCCTTAAGGGGTTAAATCTGAAACACTTATCTTTCTCCAGTGCCGGGCTCCCTCGGCACTAAGGACTCTCCTCCCTCTTCTGACGTCATCGGCTGAATGCGAATGCGCGGCAAGAGCCGCACGCGCAGTCAGTCAGTCCATAGG
This sequence comes from Pelobates cultripes, assembly GCA_933207985.1. Taxonomy (NCBI): domain Eukaryota; kingdom Metazoa; phylum Chordata; class Amphibia; order Anura; family Pelobatidae; genus Pelobates; species Pelobates cultripes. Next base: position 142,413,178 of record OW240916.1, on the reverse strand, counting down.
AAAGCATTCTCAATGCTTTCCTATGGACGCTGGCGTCTTCTCACTGTGAAAATCACAGTGAGAAGCACGGAAGTGCCTCTAGCAGCTGTCAATGAGACAGCTACTAGAGGCTGGATTAACCCTAGATGGACCTGGCACCCAGACCACTTCATTGAGCTGAAGTGGTCTGGGTGCCTATAGTGGTCCTTTAAAGAGTGCTTTAAATAACTATTAGTTATCAGTTAATGACATTCCTATTTTAAAAGGTACACTATAAGGATACAGATGACTTAATCTCTATGAAGTGGCCTAAATGCAGTGCCCCTGCTGTTTTACTCCCACAAAGTAAAACATTGCTGTTTTAGGAAGACTCAGCAATGTTTACATTGCAGGGATAAACACACCTCCAGGGGCTGTCACCCAGACAGCCACCATATGGTGCTTCCTCTTCCAGAAAATCCACAAAGTCAGACTTGTTTCTTCATTTTGGATGTCCTTACACATAGGATGCTGAATGTTCAATCCTTCTCATTAAAAAGCATTGGATTCAATGCTTCTCTATTATAAGCATTTCAATGGAGCATCACAGGGACTGTTGGGTATGCACATTAGGTTTACAAGTCCTCTATGAAACGCAGTTGATTGGACTAGGTGTCATTAAGCCTGATGGCATCTGAAAAGGAGGATCAGGATGCACTGAAGAGGCTCTATTGGCACTGATTTGCAAGTAGGTAAAGGGTTATTTTACCAACCTTTTTTGCAAGAAAAACAGAAGGCCCTGAAGCCGTGAAATCTAAGCAGCCCAAATAACATCAGAGGCTAAAAATGAAGAATTGAATCACCCACCCATAGTGCCATGTGACACCATCTGTATTATCTGTATTACCTTCTTCATGTAGTAAGTGAGTGAGTTCTGGCAACTCTGTTAAGCTGCAAGAATGGTATCTGAAGATACAGTGATGTCATAATATTTGTGCAGGCAATGATGTCACAACATTATTATGATATCATATGTCATAATGATGTCTCAATGTAAACTGCAACTGTTACACTTGAGTCATTTATTGTCACCAGCTACACTGGACAGAAAACTAAACAAGTTTCCCAGCCCTGTGACAGAAAATTGAATTGTTAGTGTAGGACTCACCTAAGAGATTTCTCTTGACATGGCAGGTGAGCTTACACTTTAATACCCATTTGAGTGGTACTAAAAACCTCTATTATTTAAATGTGCATATGGATTTGAGAAGGTACACAGGTAACATTCTATTTGATTTCATTATTTGCATTTGTGTAGATTGATACCACCCAGGAGTAGTGGGAGTCGAGGGCAGGGCTTAATTCTGTGTGTTTTTATTGCATTTGTATTACACAGTTGTTTTACAATATAACTGCCCACCCCATGTGTTCACTGTTAGGGGTTAATGAGTGTGCAGGAGTTTCATTAGAGATTTTGCCTTTTAACTGAAGAAAGCAAGTTTTTGAATTGTTAGTGTAGGCATCCGTTCATAGTACCATGCTTGAATTTTATGAGTTCCTAAGAACAATCCATTTTTTACACAAATGTTTGTCAAAGCAGACTAGACTACAGACGTGTGTCCCAGTACATTTGTCCACATAGTGTATGTATATTGTGGTTAAAATAAATTGTAATAATGTCATATTATTATATACATATTGGTGTTTACAATACCATGATAGGGAATCTTAGCCATGAGATGCAGTCAGGAACAAAGTGACATGGGATTCTTCTGATTGTTTTCATCTCGCCATCAAGTAATGCTAATAATTGTATGTCCCATTAGTGTCCCAGCATTAGTAGTCAGTGAATGCATGCTTTTACACATGTGAAATGTTTTTATATAATTATGAATACAGACTTGTGAGAGTATTTTTCAGCCAGCTGACAGGGTCACTAAACGGTGAATTTATTATTTTACGGCCAAAATAGCTAACCTTAATAACAGAATTAAGATATTTTGACCTAAAATTTGAATTCCTGACATTGTAAAGTTGGACAAAATTGCCTTTGCTAATGTGGAAGGGGAAACCTCAGCATTAGCAATATCTGAGAAGAGAGGCTGAATTGCAGGAAACTGAGGAACCCAGGTAAGTGTCAAACCAGGGATTGCTTGGACCATAACCACTAGAGTGCACTGTAGTAGTTGTGGTGCTTAGAGTACCCCTTTAAACACTATATGATCATATCGTTTGAATATATCCCAATTATTTTTTAATGCATTTGTGACTTTTAGAGTGGCACTGTGACTCTCAGGGTTTTCTAGAGAGTTTTCTATTATTCTTTTTTTCTAGATAAAGAGGGGTGGGGGGGTTGGTCAGATTCTTCCTTAATTTTAATTTGAATATTCCTAATCAACTGAGAGGGAGGACCCATAGGCGATGCTGATATGAAGTAGCCAGGAAAGCATAAATATAAGGATGGTCTCTGGAAACTGTTTAAGCAGTAAGTATTACAGTTAGCGTGTTCATCTCCCATGTTAAAATTAGTGTAGGACCCACTGATATTGAGGTTCTGTGACGTAGTGGTGGGCTTCACACAATATGGCCATGTGATGTAACTGAATCCCCATATTTGTTTGCTAAGATAGTACCTCCCTGGAAACATAAGGAAGGGAGGACATGACTGCTGTCAGGGTAAGGGGATACATTGTGGCACCTTGAGGCACATCTTAGGAAGGGGTAAAGGGGGAGGGTACTCACCAGTTCCCGGGCAGAGGTGTAGTGGTGCTAGCTGCCCGCCCGCCCACCCTGAGAACTTTTCTTGTGGAGGTTGTTGTTGGTTGTGTGCTGTTGTTTTCTTTGTTTTATCACAGCTCGCGGTAGTCCTGGCCAGCGAAGGAAATTGGAAGGAAGTGCCCAAGCGGCTTGGGGAGTCACAGCCTGCTGAGAGCTGGTGGCGGTGGCAAGCTGCTCCGGACTCGTGGTTCATTTACATAGAACTGTCTGTTGGTAAACCCCCAACAGCTGACAGCTGAGATTGTGGACGCTGGCAAAATCTATTAATAAAGCTGTGGCCGTTGCCCTTACCCATACAAAAGGTTGTTGTGTATTTATTGGGCAATGAGTGGTGGGGATTTGGTCCGGGTCAGCAGTCAAGGCGATTTTAAATAACCTTGTAAAATTTAAAACCGTAATTTATTTATTTTTGTTTGTTTTTGCGCTTTTTCTTACTCTGTATTTTACATATATTTAGCAAACCAAACTACTTTTCCGTACAATACTATAGTTTTATAAACAACTTAAAAACTTTTATTTTATAATATTTCTAAACAAATAACTTTTATACTGTATTACCGTAGATAAAAAATTATTAACCCAATGGTAATGTCAATAAATGTCTAAAATAAGGCAAAGATTGCCATCTAGTGGATGCCTTTTCAAATAACACTGAATACCTGATTTTATAGTGTGCATTTTTTCTACTTAATATAAATTGCATTCCCTTTAAATATTTTATAAAGAAAAACATATTTGTTAATTTAGCCACCTCAAGGGGAAAATATAATCTAGTCATTAACTACTTGCCTGCACAAACAAGGAATAATACTTCTCATTTAAATAAGCAGAACATATATTTTTTTGTATTATCAAAAAAATAAAGTTTTTGCAGAAACTCTGCATGGAGAATGCACCTGTTTTCATATTTATGTAATGGCTTTTGAGGTTTCCTGTTATTCAGTATGTATTGCCCTAATAGTTTTTTTTATGCAGGTATATAGCAGTGTTTTTTCAGGCCACCTTAAAGTTACTGCAAATACATTTATTTAAAGGGACACTCCAGAAATGCTTTATTTGTGAAGTTGTGAAGCGTGTGTCATCTTTATTTCATTTTGGGAAAAGTGCAGATTTCAATAGAAATTTACACATTTATAAATTATACTGGTTGCAGCCCCCTGGCTCTTCAAGCAGACAACTGGTTCTGTTACTTCCTGGTTTGGTTAGCTTATTTACACTGAACTCAAGAGGAAGCAATTGCTCATAACAGCTGCCTTGCAAAGACCTCTTATTGAGCTGAATTGGGAAGTCTGTGATTGGACAGCCACAGATAGTCAGGGCGAAGATTAGAAGGGGAGATCTGGCAAAGGCAGCAGACAAGAGAATTGTACATTTTGCAAACTGTTTTTAGATATAACTCCAATGAAAAATGCATAATTGTCATTTAGGTTATATCTTCTAAACAGAGATGTTTATTTTTATTAATATTTTAGTGTCAACATTACAATTGGAATTGCCATTTGGCAATTAACACATGTATGTTGATTTGGCTTGAAGTTTGCATATCTATCAACTATGTAAATGTAAATTTTATAATTCAGTTTTTCAAATTACTATAATTCAATACTTAGTCAATAAACCCCTCACATTAAAATTTTTACAAAATAACTGCCAGATGGAACTTTAACTCTCTGTAATCTAGGGATGGATCAGAGGTCATAATGGTCACCCCAGATGTTTGGGATCGTTTGTCATCGATAATTATGCAGCCACCCGACCTCAAAAAAACATGATTTTGAAAGAGTAACTAATGGCTTTTCCAGTGTGATGGCTAAGGATCATTGACCATCCACTAATCGCTGAAATGACTGTCACTGACCTTAGCATGAGCAACTGTTTTCCAACCTCAAAATATACCACTTACATCCGGGATTTACAAGCTTATGTTACAAAAGTTACTGTCCATGGCTACCATAGAGTGTGATGGGAACTGTTAATCACTACTTACCTGGTTTAACTGGTTTCCAAGCTTGACGCTATAGAATGGAGTGTTAACATTCTGGTTATTACCACTAGATGTCCCTGGTGTAACAAAGTATCCAAATAAACAAGACTTTGAACTATTGTCAACCCATTCTGTTATCAACATAGTAGCACCTTTTTCTATGATTTTTTTCATTTGATTCTCCAAACTCCAAGTCCACTTTGGCTTTTGGAAGTGGTCATTATGGTAGGAATCTATATGTGCAGTGTTTCTGCATGTCTTGAATTTTTAGGGCAAAAAGTTATTTTAAGATTTTTTTGCAACTCTTTGCAGTTTTGCAGATGGGATAACTGGTCTGTAACCTCCATTATAATTGTTAAGACATGCATTTGTACTTTTAATTGCACGTGACACTTGAACACCTCTAGGGTATTATTTCAATAACGTTTTTTGTGCATAGTAGGCTTTTTTCTTTTCTTTATTTATAATATATTTTTCCCTTTTTGTCCATCTGTCTTCATGTAGAAAGGAGGAAATAAAATGCATGCCTCTTTATTACTCGGGGTTAAGCCCTTATGACCAATTTAATTAATAAAAGGGTTAAAGCTATATTATCTATGTTAAGGTTAGGACACATACAAATTAGGACACATACTTGTGAATTAGGATAGATAGGTGGGAGCAGCATTATGTAGAGATTTGAAAGCAAGAACCAGAATTTTAAATTGAGCCCTATATCTTACAGGAAGCCAATGTAGGGACTGACAGAAGGGTGAGGCGTGGGAGGTGTGGGCGAACAGGAAGATGAGCCTCGCTGCCGCATTCATTATGGACTGTTACGGCGCACGTTGGGAGCACATAAGACCACTGAGAACTGGATTACAGTAGTCAAGGCAAGAAAGGACAATGAAATGGACCAGCACCTTAGTTGCATCAGGCGTTAAGGAGGGTCGGATGCGCGCAATGTTTTTGAGATGGAAACAACAGGATTTGTTGATAGACTGAACATGAGGCATGAAGGAGAGGTCGGAATCAAAGAGAACACCTAGGTAGCGAGCCTACGTGGGGGAGCAGATGGTAGCACCGTTGACTTGGAGGGAGACAGACACAGGTGTAGCAACACTTGAGGGAGGAAAGACTAGAATTTCAGTTTTAGTCATGTTTGTCCCTCTTTGTCTGTGATTGGTAAGTTCAGAGTCCAGACCAGTTTCCTTTTGTGTTGAGCACCCAACAAGCTTCAGATAACCTTTGGAGGTGTCCACAGGAAAGTATATATTTGAGAAGGGTTTGGATAGTAATGTCTCTTTAATTATTTGGTATAGAGCTGATATATGATATGCGTTGTGAGTATATACATCAGAACACTATCACTTTATTTGTTTAGTTTTGACACTGCATTTTCTAAATGATTATCATATTAATTTATATAATGAATAATATATAGTAACACTGCTCTTACAACAGGTTCTTTAAATACACTTCATCTTATTTAGCACTAACACTATTTAATTTGTCTCCCACGTTGGAAATAGTGTAGGATTCACTGATATTGGTGTACTGTGAAGTGTGTAACACAATATGGCCATATGGTGGAACTGAATCTCCATATTTGTTTGCTGAGATAGGAGATTTTAAGTATCCTTATAAAATATAAAATGGTATTTGTATGTGTGCGCTGTTTCTTAATCTGTTTTATGTTAATTGAAAACAGAACTGCAAGTTTTAGGCCAAATTAAAGGGTTTAGAAAAAGTCTTCAATTTTACTTTAGTGACACCTTGACTATTTTAACCTAGATATGATAATTCGGTTTTCTATTCACCACAATTCCCTGTATTTCGTGTAAGGATTTATTAGAAATGCTCAGGTGTTAGATGTACAGTAATAATGTTTCTCACAGAGTCACTTTATATTCCCTTATATGAGCCATATGCTCAATAAAAATGATGCCAGCTAAAGCCAATGTGTGTGAGCACTAAAACCACTTCCCCTTCCTCATTGCAGTGTGTGCAGCTACAACTTCTTCTTCTAAGCATGGTCACATGGTACTACACACAGTTAACAGCACTTGCCCAGAAAATCTATGACATATTTAGAAATAATAGATGATGTAATCCTTTAGTGTGTAAGAAAACCAAGCATAACTGATGAAACTGGTAATTTAATACCGGTACTCATATGTTGTCCATCCAGAATATTAGTAAAATGGTGAATTTTAACAATGTTCTCGTTTTATACCAAAATTGCTCAAATGGAAATATACCCCAAGCCAACTGGGTTTCCACTTTAGTTAACTTGGCCTAAAATATGTAATTGTAGTCAAATGAGTAATTGAGCGCAGGTTATGAAGCAGATGGATTTGTGTGTGGGATGGGAGATAAGTATATGGGTCACATTATTATAAATAAAAAAGATGTGATTTCTAGCGCTTGTTCAAACTCTGTGTGGCAGCTTGGACTTCCTAAACCAGAGTCTCTTCATTGCAGGTAGCAGCCAGGATCCGATACATAAAAGTAAGGAGCCAGTGGATTATACTTACACCCTATTCCAAATTATTATGCAAATTCTATTTAAGTGGCACAAAGATTAAATATTTTGTTTTTCAGTTTAACTCATGGATGGCATTATGTCTCAGGACTCTTTTGATCACTGAAAACAATCTCGGACACCTGTGATAATTAGATTGCCAGGTGAGCCCAATTTAAGGAAGAAAAAAAAAAAAACTAGTAAGTGTTCCACATTATTAAGCAGAGCACCATTTTCATGCAATATAGGGAAGAAAAAGGATCTCTCTGCTGCCAAAAAGAGTGAAATAGTTCAATGCCTTGGACGAGGTATGAAAACATTAGATATTTCACAAAAACTTAAGCGTGATCATCGCACTATTAAGAGATTTGTGGTTGATTCAGAGCACAGACGGGTTAGTGCAGATAAAGGCACATTGAGGAAGATTTCTGCCAGATCCATGCATCGGATCAAGAGAGCAGCTGCTAAAATACCATTACATAGCAGCAAACAAATATTTGAAGCTGCTGGTGCCTCTGGAGTCCCACGGACTTCAAGGTGTAGAGTCCTCCAGAGTCTTGCAACTGTGCATAAACCTTCTATTCGGCCACCACTAACCAACGCTCACAAGCAGAAACAGCTGCATTGGGCAGAAAAATACATGAAGACTAATTTTCAAACAGTCCTGTTCACTGATGAGTGCCGTGCAACCCTGGATGGTCGAGATGGATGGAGTAGTGGATGGTTGGTGGACGGCCACTCTGTTCCAACAAGGCTTCGAAGTCAGCAAGGCGGTGGTGGAGTCATGCTTTGGGCCGGAATCATGGGAAGAGAGCTGGTCAGCCCCTTTACGCCCCCCAAAGGTGTAAAGGTGACCTCTGCAAAGTATGTGGAGTTTCTGATGGACCACTTTCTTCGCTGGTACAGAAGGAAGAACTATGCTTTCCGTAATAAAATCATCTTCATGCATGACAATGTACCATCTCATGCTGCAAAGAATACATCTGCATCAATGGCTGCTATGGGGATAAAAGGAGAGAAAGTCATGGTGTGGCCTCCATCCTCCCCTGACCTCAATCCTATTGAGAACCTTTGGAGCATCCTCAAGCAAAAGATATATGAGGGTGGGAGGCAGTTTACATCCAAACAGCATCTCTGGGAGGCTATTCTGACATCTTGCAAACAAATTCAAGCAGAAACTGTCCAAAAACTCACAAGTTCAATGGATGCAAGACTTGTGAAGCTGCTATCAAAAATGGGGTCTTATGTTAAAATGTAACGTGACCTGTTAAAATGTTTAAAAAGTTAAAATGTTGTTATAAGTTTGATTGAAATAGCTTTCGATTTTAGTAAATATGCTGCAAACACAACAAATGAAAATTTTCAGTTCTTTACAACCTAAGTGTTTTGAAACTTACTGTGCGTAATAATGTTGATCAGTGCATTGTAAGTTATGTTTAAAAAAAAAATACTGTTATCAGGAGGTTTGTACAGTAAAATTTGAATGTTACTCTTAATAGTTGATAATATGAGAATTATGCTGACTGTTATTTACATCAATTATTTAGGTAAATGAGAAAAATATAATTTGCATAATTTGGAACAGGGTGTAAAGTGTTTTTTTTGTAGGATATGTGCCATTCCTGGGAGAACCAGTTTCAAGTGTTCCAGGTCAAGCACACCTGGTGCAACTAATGAAGCCCTTCATTAGTTGCATCCGGTGTGCTTGAGACAACACCTGTTTTGCATATTTTTGCTGTTGTGAAAGATTCTATTCATGGGGGTTGAATAATCTTGAGGCGCGAGAAGTCATCATACGTGGCAATTTCAGTTGATCACGGGAAACCACCTGAAGCATTGTGTTGAGTTATTTTAATTGCTTTTGTTTGATTTGTTCATTGCAAACAGCTGAAAGTTAGTACATTTTGACAACAAACCTGATTTTTTTATGGGGATTCAATAATTTAGATTACAACTGTACACAGAAGCTGAATGTATATGCAATGGGCTGGAACAAGGATAAAAATCATTTTTGTTTAGAATGTGATGCCTTTTTTAAACCAGCTGTCAGGGCTTTTATTTTATTATTATAAAAATAGAATATTATTTCATATATATTGTGATGCACAATCGAAAGCTAAGAAAAAGTAGGGACTGCATTGTTTTAAGACAAAAAATTGTATAGTATTGTAAAAATGAGGAGTAAAAACTTCAGTTTGCCATCAGCTGTCACTCACGAGATCCATGACCTGGCATCTTCGCACACGATAAACAATAGTAGTTAATGGAATATCACTGTTCACATGCAAGGTCATTTCTATAGAGAGCTCCTGTATTCTACTTTTGTGACTGGAAAGGAGTCGTCCATAGTTGACATCCTGAAACATCTAGTGTGCATCCTAAAATGGTCAGATACTGCGCTAATCTAGGGTGGTTATGAAATGTACATTATATACAGGGATTTATAGGACTTCAGAGATGGGGTTTTTTGTTTGTTTTTTAAGGCATTTGCAATTGTCATACAGCTATTGTACCCCAGTGCCACGCAGTTACGTTTCAAACCATATAGGTATTTTTTTTTTTTTTTAAACATATGACCTATTTGATCTTATGACAACTGAGGTAATGTGATTTCCATACACCACACACAAATATGTATGATAAACAAAAGGATATTTATTTAGGTAACCTTCTTTTTGGAAAAATGCTAAGTTTCTTATTTTTTTATTTCCTTGGTAAGCTCAAATGCTACATTACAGAATTTCCATTTACTCACTCTGCTGGAAAGATCAGATAAATATTATGTGTAATTAAACTCAATATAAAATAAATGAGAACATAACTCAATGCCCACAGCGCGGAAAAGAAACATCTGTGTTCTACAGTTTAATATATCTTTAAAAAGGATTAATAGAAACTGTGCATAATGCCAAACTTAAAAGAGTATATGAATTTTAGCCCTGTGACTTCCAACGTTTAGAAGATTGTAATTATTTCTGTTATCACAAACTTTAAATGAATTGTCACAGACATGTTTAATTAGCAGAAAATACTGTGTGCCCTTGAATATTAAAAGTTGGCAGTAGAAGGCCTAGTTGAACTTGTAGGGCACAGAATGACAAGTATATGCCTACTGCCTGTAGCAATCTTATCAAGTCGCAGACTTTGTGTGACAAACAAGCGGCATAACCTTCCCCCTGGTCACCCAACAGTAGCTCTGTCCCCTATTGTCGGGATGAATGGGGCATAGTGAGCCTGAGTGCATATTTAAAACACACTCATTCTGAGCTAGCTAATATTAGGCTGTGGATACAAATTACCTCATACACTTTACAAATGTTTACAAGTTGATTGATTTTTTTTAACTTAAAATGTATTGGTCTGATTTTGATAAAAGATAAATATTTGTTTTAGCACAGGGTAGTAGGAGCTGGTTTACTGATGGCTGGATGCTGCTACCCAGACTTGTTGGGTTCTACTCATTTGCTTTGTTCAAAACAAGCTACATCTCCAGTCATCAATAAAGGGGAGATAGAACCTAAAGATCAAATTTATTCTAGCACACACTCATTATTAGGGTTTCTTGTTGTTTTTTTTTGTTGGTTTTTTTACAAGAAAAACTGGGAAACCACCGAGGGAACTAACACAAGTGCAGCTGGTACATGGAGGAAGCGCATTGGCAGGACCATATACTTAGGGACCCCCCCATGTGTCATCAGGAGCCCAGTCATGTGCGGAGGTTCTTTTGAAGCACAACTGGTCCCCTTTAATAAATGGAAGTGCTGCTAGTAAGGGATGCTTACATTGAAACACGGCTCATTGCTAAATGCAATGCTTCAAGGATGGGAAAATGGTAAATCACCAGCTAGCAAAGCATTGCGGGAGATGTACAACAGATGGGGATCTAATTTGGCCGCCCTTGCAATGAGGGAGGGGCCTCTCTATGCTCATTCCACCACTGCTTCCTGCACCATTGACCACTCTCCACTAGACTTTAGCAAGTAAAACTTCAGCTCTGGTGAGGGTGCGTTTGGCCCTTTAGGTCTCAAAAGTAGCATATGACTTCAAATTTGAGTATTGTTTCACTGTATCTCTATCTATTTCAAATCAGTATACATTATATACTGATATTTATATATAAAAAACAATATAGTGCAGATAAAAATACTGTGAAAAGCACCCTCAGTGGGTAACAAACCTAAAATAAAGAATAGCACTCATTTCAAAAGTACAAATTTAACCCATTAGGGATTAAAAGTATCCAAGTTAAATATCCATTTCATCTCGCATTTACTTGCGTTGGATTCCGAATTGACACCTCTTCAATGTTTTTGTTTGAATACCATAAAATTTAATCCTACTTGGATCTCTATTGTGTCAAGTTAAAAAAATGCAGAGAGACACTGATTTACATATCCTCTTTTAAATGTTGTATATGTGCTCACGTACCTTATGCTTATATATGTGTTGTAGTTTTTATACAGATTTTTATTTTATTTGCTGTAATAAAGTTGTGCTACTTACCCTTTACTCCAGAGTCCTGACCTGTGACTACTGGAAGATCGGAGAGGGAGCTCTGGAACAGCAGTGTTTTATACCTGCTTCATACCTATACAGCCAGAGCCTACTACTTTTCCATGGTTATTTTATATATGTACCTGTACAGTATTACGCAATGAGAAGTGTTTATTTTCTTAGTTGTTTTTTTTTTAGATATATCATGTCTATGTATATCTACAATATTGGATCAGAGTTGCTAAGTATACATTCACAATATTGGCCTTTTTTTGTATTGTGCTCTGTTTGTTTTCTTATTTTGGTAGCCTTCTGTTTCCCATGAAATACAGCTTTCCCTTACCTCGTGTCACTTTAAACCACCACCCCTAGAACGTAAGCTTGTTTGAACTGGTCTCTCAACACTCTCTGTTCCTGTGCGTCTAACTTATCTTGTTGCAAATACCAGTCTGTTAGTCCACCAATTCTACAGCGCTGCAGGATTTGTTGCCGCTTTATTAATAATAAATTATATGCACTTGTGACAATATGACAAATATATTGTGTGACTGAACCGTTGTGCACTGATGTTCCTTTTAAAGTCTGCTACTTAAAATGTAAAATTGTTGACAGATGTCATTCATGCAGAAAATAGATTGGCAGAAGGAGGAACCTATTATTAAATAGGTTTTACTTCTATTTTATACATGGAGTCATTTTTTTTATTTATTTTTTACAAGTGTAAAAAATGCTTTCTGCAATGACTTTTTAAAGGGCAAATGCAGACTTGCCCTTTATCCACCAATCTGCCTTGCAATCTACAGCATCAGTTTGAGAACATGTGTTTAATCCTGTAAAAATCACACTTTTAATTAATACTTTTTGTAATACTGGTTGCAGTTGAAACATATCAATCAGGTGTTATCACTTTAGCTTAACAAGTCAGTATTTGTTTTTAAAGATTTATTTAACGCAAAAAAGTTTAAATATAATAGATTTGATTTCTGATACATAAAACAATACATTTTATTAGAAATTCCATGTTGAAGTTTTTTTTTAAACTCAAAACTTTATAAAACTAAAAAAATTTAAAAAAAAGTAGAAAAAAAAAAAAGAAAAAAAAAAGGAATCATGCAGGGAAAAAAGTGAAAGGAAAGGGAAAAAAACCCTCAAAGAGTTCTAAAAGGAATGAAAATGAAAGTGCAAAGTATTCAAAGCAGAGATGTTCGAGTAAACTTTGTTTTCCCCAGAATAATTATTGGAACAATATATTGTGATGCTGGGAGCCTGTTTAAAATTGTATGCTCTATGAAACAGTAGGTTGTAGATAAAACCGTGGCAATGATTATTAATGAGGCATTCCATGATCCCTATTTTTCTTAATATCTAAAGAAATGATATTGCAGACATCCAGAGTGGCAAGAATTAGTACTTTTATGGCTATATTTTGCTGAAATGAGCCCTGTGAATTAATCAGTACAGTCAGTATTAAATTGTACAAACTCTGTACTTCTGTGTGGCTGTACAGGGACAATATAAGATGTTCATAAGGCCTCCTGCACTGTTACTTGAATAATATATATATATAAGGCAATTTATGGAAGAACGGGACAGGAAGTGGTTAAAAAAAAAAAATCCCATCCAAAGTAATCATTAATTAATCTGAGTCTTCATCATCGAGATATTCTTCAGCATTGCTGGCTGTTCGTACAATACCTATAAAGAAAATTACATTTGTTTTACAGCAACTACATATAATGTGCGTTTTAAAATGCAAACGTGTTCACCAACTTACAGAGATTTAGATTAGTTATTTGTTTTCATAACAAAATTGTCTTTTATTTGACTATGGATCCTGGAATATTTCTATCAAATGAAATATAACCAATATCTATCGGAGCCATATACATATCAGACTCAAAATAAAATGGTATTTACACAAGCAGTTTTGTGTTACAGACCAAAAAAAATAAAATAAAATCGTATCACTTGTTGATCACACTAGTTTATGATGTTCAACTGTCTATTATGACATGTTATGTAATTTCCCCCTCAAGACCATAATGCCTCTTTTCATGCTTAGTTAAGGTGTTTAATAACATGGCTTTAACATTATAATGTTGAGATTACTTTATCTGTAGTGTAATAGCATTGAGCATTTTCACTAAGCACCTAGACTAAAGGGGCATAAGATGCAGCCAACATTACTAAAGTTCTTGGGTTTTAATGTAAATTTTCTTTCATTTTTAAAGCAGAAAAAAATATATCCTAGGAGAGAACTCTATTCTCAGAACTTGTCACATATGCGTTTTGTTTGGATAACTAAAATTCTCCTAATCCTCTTTATGTTTATTAGGAGGTGTCTTGTTTTTGTGTTCTGCTTTTAATACATATTTCTTAGAGGAAAATTACAGATAGAAAGGTTTAACATTTCAAACTAGTTGCATTCTTCAAAATTCTAAAAGTCAGAAGAAAAAAAAAAAAAGTGAAAACTGTGTGTTTTACCCTGCAATCAATATCGGATTAAATGATAAAATAGGAGTACTCGGCTCAAGGGGTGTAATAATGCAATACCATGGCTGTGCCTAATTTCCCACCACAAATAATACCAGTTCCCAATTTCTCCTGCTATTATATGCCCCTAATGTAATCAAACAAGTGAATCCCTAATTTTCATTTATATGGACAAATATGGATAAGGAGGTGTCTTTCACAAAACAAAAATGTTTAATTACAGGTTAAATTGGTCAGAAATAGCCCCAGTACGGTCGAATGCCCACTCACATTCTTCTGCACACTGAAATGAGCATTTAAAAATAGTTGGGTTTTGTCCCACATTTTTCAATTCTGGGGTCTAATGAATAATTCCAAGTATTATCAAAATATGCCCTCTCCAAAAAAAAAAAAAAGTAAATAAAAAAGTAATGTTACCTTGTGCTTGTTTCTTTTTAAGCAGGGAGGCACACTGAGCATTTGTTGCCATGTCTAGTGCCAACTTGTTTTCATTATTTCTCAAATCTGTTCTGCAGCCTAAATAAAAAATATATAAACTCCATTTAATTTAAAAAAAAAAAAAAAGATTGAAAAGAGGAATTCAGGTTTCTTTAGTAACAACAAAAAACGGTTTAGCAAATTCTAAATTAAAATTCACCTTTTTTAAGTCATGAACGGAATCACAAGATTCAAAGAGAATTTCAAAATAGAAAATCCATCCAACCACAAGTGGCAAGGATAGGCCAAGAGTGCTGGTGGTGTGTTAGCCCAGCACTTTCAGCATATTGTTCCAGTCCAAGGATGGACGGATTAATACTTAGTGGAGAAATGTAATTTCCACATTATCACTACGATGTCAATGGGGTTTTGGCAATAGATACCATGGAAAATACAAATTTATTGTTAAAACGCTCCATAATAGTTTGGGAAAAAATAACGCAGAAGAGGTCACCCAAAGACTCAAATCTTTACAACCACTACTGCTATAGTGGTTATGTTGCTTAGAGTGAACCTTAACCCCTTAAGGACCAGACTGTTTTGGCCATGTTGTACGTTAAAGACCAGAGCTGTTTTAACACTTTTGTGGTGTTTATGTTTAGCTGTAATTTTCCTCTCTCTCATTTACGGTTCCCATACAAATTATATATTGGGTTTTTTTCAGGACAAGAAGGGCTTTCTTTACATACCCTTATTTGTATCGTGTCATATATTTTACTTAATAAAAAGCTACAGAACAAAACTGCTAAATAGATTCAAAATTTTGTCCTGAGTTTAAAAACACCCAGTGTTTATGTGCTTTTTTGCAAGTTATAGGGCTTTAAGCACAAGTAGGAAATTGCGGTTTCAAAATACATATTTTTAAAATGTATCAATAGTGACATTGTCTGTCTGTCATACATCTCCAAATCACACCTCACATGTATTTTTTTAAAGATGACAACCCAGGGTATCCAATAATATGGGGTATGTCCAGTCTTTTTTAGTAGCCACCTAGTCACAAACACTGGCCAAAGTTAGCATTTATATTTGTTTGTGTGTTAAAAATCTAAAAAAACTATTATGGACGCTAACTTTGGCCAGTGCTTGTGACTAAGTGGCTACTAAAAAACAGTGAACATAACCCATTTGCAATACCTTGGGTTGTCTTCTTTTGGAGGGTACTTTTATACTCAGGAGACTTCGCTGAACACAAATATTAGGGTTTCAAAATAGTAAAATGTATTACAACAGTTAAAGTGCCGTTTGTGTGTGAAAAATGCATAAAACGTCACTTTCACTGACAAGATCATCGCTGTGATATATTTTACGGTTTTGAAACACTAATATGTGTTCAGCGAAGTCACCCGAGTAAAACAGTACCCCCCATGTACAGGTTTTAGGGTGTCATAAAAAGTTATAGGGTTAAACACAGCTCAAGCAAATTAAATTCTCTGGACTTTCGGCCTGGGTTGTCAGGCAGGTCCCTCAAATTGCAATCAATTAAATTACTTAATTATGTAAAAATATTACATAAATATGCACGTAGAATTTAAATATATGTACATATTTATATATTTGAAGTCTATGTGTATATTTATGAAATTATTTTGTATTTTTATATATATATATATATATATATATATATATATATATATATATATATATATATATATATATATATATATATATATATAAAAATACAAAATAATTTCACACACACACACACACACATTCTAAGTGTATTTTTGTAAAAAAAAATTACATTATTTTTACTTTTTTTATTTTAATTTTCCTATTTGTATTTTATAATTATATATATATATATATATATATACACACACACACACACACACACATACATACACACACACGTATGTACTTTAATTCTAAGTGTATTTTTATATTAATATATGTATTTGCTAATTTGATGAATTAAATAATTTTTTCGTATTGGAAGTCCGTGTGAGTGCAGCTCAAGTTTTATTTGTGTGAATATCAAATTCCCCCAAGAGGACTGGCACCCGGCAAGTAGAAGTCTTTTGGCTATTAATTATATTAAGCTTGTGTGCAACGAGTTCTGATTTTTGTGTGTGTGTGTGTGTGTGTGTGTGTGTGTGTGTGTGTGTGTGTGTGTGTACACACACATACATATACATACATACTATGACATTATGTATATAAGATACATATATCTATATCATATAAATACACACACACACACACACACACATAATATACACATATATTTATTTATTTTTTTACACTGATTGCTTTTATTTTACTTTTTTTTTTCATTTTACACTTGCAGGGAGACTGCCTGTCAGCACTGCCTGACTGCAGTCAGACACTTGGACACCTATTGTGACCATGTGATCGCTCTGTTAGAGCGATCACATGGCCTCGGGGTCCTAATTCGCCACGGGGAGACTGCCTGGGCTGCAGGCAGTCTCCCTGCACCGGGAGCAATGCAGAACGTCGCCAGGGGAACGACGGCGATCAGGTAAGTACATCACACCGTTATGACGGATCAGGACCGTCACCGGTCCTCAAGGGGATGTTTCTGGTAATGGTCCTGAACCGTCATCGGTCCTTAAGGGGTTAAATGCTTATTTTATCTTTTTAGAGGTTAGGTTAACTACACATTTTAGATCACTTGTAAGTTGATGAATATACCAGATGGAATATTGTTTGTGACATCACTTTGTATGCATTTGTGCATAGAAAGACAACAGAAATCCCACCTTTCCCCAGCAGCAAGTCTACAATGTCTGCATATCCTTTCCATGCAGCTGCATGCAGGGCGGTGTCTCCAAGCTTGTTCTGGAAGAGTTCCATGGAAACAATGTAATTATTAGAATCGGAGTATATGCAAAGCAGCATGTATTAGCAGTTATTATACCAGTACTTATTTGACTTTTAAAAAAAAGAAAATAAGTCTATGCGTATTAAAATTATACCCAAAAGAATGTATCATATATACAGAATGGTGTAATATGTATTCTTGGAAAGAATACGACTATCATGTGGTTTTTAAGAGTCTCCAGTCCAGGTACATTTATATCCATCTCTCTCTCACTTTTTCTCTCTATCCACAAAAAAAAGGCACTCACTGAGATCTGGTTTATCAAAGAAAAACATCTTTATTTACCAAGAGTATGTTAAATCACATCAACGTTTCAGTCTGTACCTGAATCCTGATGAAAACAGGGATCCGGACTGAAACATCGATGCGATTTAACCTACTCTTGGTAAATAAAATGCTTTTCTTTGATGAAGAAGATCAGTAAGTGCCTTTCTTTGAGGATATTTATATAAAATTTGGCTGAAAGAGCACCGTGGCAAGTACTACAGGACCGTGGATAAGAATATATACACACATATTTTGCACACGCACATTAATATGACATAAAAAAAATGGGATCTCACCCACAATGATTATGCATGATTTACATCTTGATCTCTGCCTATCAGTGATGTCCTTGTCGATCGGAATTAACATGGACAATATGAAACTGAATATTCTGAACTATCAATAGAATAAGGTGGGGGCTAATTAGAGTCCATTTTTTTGTCAAACTGCACACAAAAATAGGACAGCACCCATAAACTATTTGCACAAAGAGCTGTAGTGGTTAATGTGCGTAGAGCATCCCTTTAAATTTCTAGCCAACTGAGTTTGTTACATGCAATTTGATCTTCAAAAGCAGCATTTGTTTTTCTATATCTGAATTCTCCCTTTAGGATAGCAATATTTGATTTTACATAAAAAATACAAATACTCCTGGTTTGTTTGTTTTTCTTGAGGCAGACTCCATAAAAAGCCATCTGATGGAAAAAAAAAGATGTCATTTTCAGCTTTTATCTAGTTATTTATCCAAGTTCTGTTTTGTTTGTTTTTGGTTCCCCATTGTGTTTTACCTGTTGGTTTAATTCAATACTTGGCTGGGAAAGAAGTACTTCCACAACATCTAGAACAAACAAGGAGGTTTAAAACAGGTAAATATATACACACACACACACACACACATTACATTTTACATAGCATAAACATGATCGTCATTACTCCAAGGATGCCACATGGTAATGGACAGGGTTGGCACCCAAGTCCATTCTGTCTAGAATGGATTTGTATTGCAGACACTGATTAGGGGTTGCTTAGATTCAGTGCTGCCAGCTGTCCACAGGCAGGGTTGGCCTTAAGCCTTCAAAGCTCCCTGCGCTCCCTTCCTCCCCCACGTGTGCTCTCATACATTTTTATTTCTTATCAGCATTTAAAGGACCACTATAGTGCCAGGAAAACACTCGTTTTCCTGGCACTATAGTGCCCTGAGGGTGCCCCCACCCTCAGGGACCCTCTCCCCCTCTGGAAGGGGGAAAGGGTTAAAAACTTGCCTTTTTCCAGCGCTGGGCGGGGAGCTCTCCTCCTTCTCTCCTCCTTCTCTCCTCCTCCGTTCCTCCTCCTGGGCTGAATGCGCACGCGCGGCAAGAGCTGCGCGCGCATTCAGCCGGTCGCATAGGAAAGCATTTACAATGCTTTCCTATGGACGCTTGCGTGCTCTCACTGTGAAAATCACAGTGAGAAGCACGCAAGCGCCTCTAGTGGCTGTCAATGAGACAGCCACTAGAGGATTAGGGGGAAGGCTTAACCCATTCATAAACATAGCAGTTTCTCTGAAACTGCTATGTTTATTAAAAAATGGGTTAACCCTAGAAGGACCTGGCACCCAGACCACTTCATTAAGCTGAAGTGGTCTGGGTGCCTAGAGTGGTCCTTTAATATTAACAGTTGTAGACAGCTTATGACATAAACAAGTCAATGTCTCACAGTCATGCTTGTCTAAGATAGGTGGATTTCAATAAAATATCTATATCTACATATTTAATGCAATTTTCTACTGCTTAATAGTGCAAACTATATTGGAATATAGGGGTTGAATGATTTATTTAGACTGGAGATGTCGTAAGTTGCATTTTAAGTAAAATTTGGGAAAACCACTTAAAGCATTAGTTGTGCGGAGCTATTTCAAATGCTTTTGTTTGATTTGTTCATTGCAAACAGCTGGAAGTCAGTCAATTTGGCAATAAACCTGATTTTCAATGGGGGTTGAATAATTTTGATTACAACTGTCTGTATTTACATACACATACACCCAGCCATGGGTCATGCCACTTGTCTTGAAATGATTTGTTTTCAGTTTAGATCACATTCAAACAGAGGCTAATATAACTGATCTGGGAAATGCTTGAACCCAGCTATATTCACAGCTTGCATAAGGAATTATTGTCAAGTTTTGAATTTGAGTGAATTACCCTGGCATATGTAGCCTTGAAACCAACAATGCTATGTGGGCACAGTCAGGTGTATAAAACCATAGAAGGTAGTGCTTATGATATATACGCTCTTGAAGTGAAGCTCGACACGCATGGCGTTTCAATAATTCTCTGCCATTTTTGATTCATTTCACTGTGACTTATGTATTTGAGTTACTGGATTCTGATAATTTTACGTATTTTTTTTCAATAATGAGGATGTTTTAATAGTGTCTTCCATATTTGTGCATTGTTGCTCTGCTTGAAAAGATTTGCTTTTGTATTGCAATCATGGTTGCTATACAAGAAGAGTGAAAAATCCCATTTAATGAGAGAAAGAGTGGAAAGCACAATGATAAAGCATTAGCCTATAGTTCAAAGGAATGAAAAGACAGACGCATTAAAATATTACTTGGATGAGAGCAAGGGAGAAGCTAGAAATCATTACACAATGTAGTTACAGTTCAAGTCAGTAAATGGAAGGAGAAATAGGTTCCAAAAAGGGTAGAGAGAAGAAATGTGAAAAAAGTATAAAAACAACAAAGTGCAGGGATAAAGCTGATAAAGACAAAGGGACAGACACACTGGAAATCACAGTAAAAGGGAGAAAAAGCAATAAAGCTACCTTTGTGTCCGCCATGACATCCCCAGTACAATGCAGTACTTCCTGCTTTGTCCAAACCATTAACACCAACACGGTTTTCCAAACATTCTCTCAACCAGCTCAAGTTACCTAAAATTTTTAAAGGAACATATTTAAAATATTTATGTTTATAAGCACTTAAAATACATGGTATTAATAAAAAAAAAAAGCAAGTGTTTAAATTAATAGATATTGTAAAACAAAAGCAACACTTTAAACCATATCAAACAGCAAGCACTAGGTGAGCACCAGCGATCTCCAGGTACAAAGAATCCTTACGGTGGGGAGGGCCATTCCTGGCACCATATCCACTACAATACTATTAGTGCTTCTTTAAAGGGATACCCCAGGTAAGATTTTCAAGTCTGGCCAGTACTACATTGAGCACTACTGAAATGAAGGTATCCACCCAATCAGGATGTTTTCAGTCCATGAGAAAAGCTACAGCAAGCCTGAGGTACACCAACGGCAATCCTCAGGCTTATGAGCATGCTTTACATTTGAGGTGAACGGGGAAAGAAGCAAAATTTTATATTTTCAAACAGGCTAATAATAGGTCTAGATATAGCTTAGAATATATGTTTGCTAGCTAACATCACCTTCCAGACATTCAAAACATCAGTAAAGAATACAGAGCATGGCACACGCCCAATATAGAAGTGCAAATAGATTGTGGTATAAACATGCTACCATTAACTAAGGAATGCCCCTGAGTACTTATTGCTGAGTATATTAAACAAACATTCTGTGTAGGTAGAATAAAGTATCTGCGAGTAACATGCTAGGCCCACTAATGTTACGGAGATTAGGGTTGGGTGCTTGCTAATCTAGGCAGGCTAAGGCGATGAGATAAAAAAAAATTAAAACATAAAATAAAAAAGTATAACATGCTAAACAGTAGTTAACGGTAACTCTGCTTTATTGCCACTGGGTACTAAAATGCACCGAGATTACTTAGAAAGAAGAGTAAATGTCCCCACAGTAGAACAGTAGGACGTTTCAAGATAGTCATTCATCCAATGCCATAGATAGGCCAGCGAAGACCGGCAGACTTCTTGCCTGGCAGGTTTGCGTAGCTCTCATTCAGGAGAAGTCGTGTGTTGAGCCAGGCTCTCTGCTTGCAAACCGCAGTGGGTGTGCTACGCCGGGGCTTTCCACTTTCCTGAGCCCAGGCCTTAAGGGGAACCCTTGCAGTGTTTCCAGGGATCCTATGTTTTCTTTTGGCAGGGTCACGGCTCCGTGGGTGCACTCAGTGTCGGGGAACCCTCCGGGTATCTGGGCGGCTAGTTGGCTGGGCCCTCAGCCCAGTGCAGGATCTGTGGTCCGATGTGCCCTCTCAATGGGTCAGCGATACTTCTGAGTTTCGGCTCTCGATGCATTGCCAGAACGCCTGGCACAGTTGATCAAACTGGTCTTCAAAGTTTTCCAGCCAGGTCTGGATGTCTGATCCCTCCTTGGCATGTGGAGGGTGAGGTGAAGCGGCCATCAGGGCCGCCATCAGGGGGTGACAACCATGACAGTGACAACCGCCCAGGCCCCACGTATAGCGGCGGAACTGCCGCTGGTGCAGTTGCACCGGGGCCCGCACGCTGTTGGGGCCCATCGGGCGGCCCATGCACTAAGGGACACCCGATGGGCCCTATATCTTCAGGGGACCGGTCAGCGCTGCGGCCATGCAATAGCGCGACCAGGCCCCTTTAAAAAATAAAAATAAATAAATAATAAAAAAATAAATATCGCAGCCGCAAAGTACTGCTGGGAGGAAGTGGGCATCACTTCCTCCCAGCTCCCTCCCCTCCGCGCGGGATGGAAGAAAGACAGGCAGAGGGAGCCACGCCGACTCCCATCAGCCACAGCCTTCCATCTGCAAAAAAAAAAAAAAAGGTAAGCAAAATTAGCTGTATTTGTGCAAGTTAGTATGTATGTGTGTGTCTGTATGCCAATATGTATCTAGGTCTGTCAGTATGTATGTATGTCTGTCTGTATATGTATGTATGTCAGTATGTGTGTGTGTGTGTGTGTATTTAGGTCCTAATGCGTGTGTGCGCAGTGTGCATAGGAATTCGTTCATATTGTTTATTGTCCGGCCCCCAATAGTGTCTGAGGGACCATGAACTGGCCCCCTGTTTAAAAAGTTTGAGGACCCCTGTCATTATGTATGTATGTCTGCATGTCAGTATGCATGTATGCCTGCATGTCATTATGAACGTATGTCTGTGTGTATGGATGTCAGTATGCATGTATGCCAGTATGTATGAATGTCTGTATGTCTGTATATATGCCTGTATGCCAGTATGAATGTATGCCATTATGAATGTAAGTTTGTGTGTACGGATGTCAGTGTCTGTATGAATGTATGTATGCCAGTATGAATGAATGTATGTCTATGTGTACATATGTGTGTATGTCCTCATGCATGTGTGTCTGTATGTATGTTAGTGTGTGTCTATCTGTCACTATGTATGCCTGTGTGTCTGTGTGTATATATATATCTCAGTATGTGTTTGTGTCAGTATGTATGCCTATATGCTTGTATGTCTGTTTCAGTATGTGTGTCTGTTAGTATGTATCTGTGTGTGCGCGTGTGTGTGTATCTGTGTCCTTTTGTATCAGTGTGTGTTTTTGTGTCTGTGTGTGTATTCCTGTGGATGGAATTTGAAGGCAGACCCTGTGGGCGGGATTGGAGGTGGGCCCGAGGGGGCCCAGACCCTGAGCTGAGTTAGGGGCCCCAACATTTCTGGTGGCAGCCCTGGTGGCCATCTTGCCCCCCACCGGTCCAAAGGGGGGGGTGGAGGGCCATCTGGGTTGTCACTTGTCAGTGAGCGTCCCGGGTCGGGAGATCGGCCGCCTCCCCCGGTTCCCAGGGCAGGTCTTGCTAGGCCTTCCAGCCAGACGGTGTGGATTCTTGCTGTGACGACATGAGGCAAGCATATTTATTCCCCCGCTCCTTTCAGTAATAGGATGCTGCTTGGTCAAAGCTGTTTTGTGAGCAGTATTGGGTAAGAAATCTCTAAATTCAGCCCTGTGTTGCAGGAGCCGAGCTGTAACACGTCTGGCTATCTTGGCTGTTAGGTCCCGCCCCTCGACCAACTACATATTTTAATCTTTTGCTATATTTACATTAGTTTTACTCCAGGATTATGGCTCCAATACAAGATAGTACCAGCTTCCTAATGGTTACCTGTAGACATAGGCGTGCGCACGGGGTGTGCCACGTGTGCCTGGGCACACCTATTTATTGAGACCAGCAGGGGAGATCTCAGGGTCTCCCCTGTCGGCTCATGCAGAGCTGGCGCTATCCGAGCGCCGGCTCTGCTCTCAGCCTCCCTCCCCACTGCAGCATGGAGGGAGGCAGGAGAGGACCCGGGGAGCTCAACCAGCAGCTCCGCCGGGTTCCTCTCGGGAGGTCGGAGCGTCGCAGCAACGCTCAGATCTCGCGAGAGTGAGCTCTAGCCCCACAGGGGCTAGAGTTCACTCTCCACTGGACCACTAGGAAAAGCAGCAGCATGATCTCCCCTCCCTACATAAGGTAAGAAGGTAGGGGGGATATTAAGTAATGTACCCCCACATTCACCCACACACATACTTCAAACACACAGCACCCTCACACACACACACCCACATCACCCTCACACACACATCACACTAACAGCACACACACACACACACCACACTAACAGCACATCACACTAACAGCACCCTCACACACACACACATCACACTAACAGCACCCTCACACACATCACACACACAACACCCTCAAACCACCCTCATGCAGCACACACACACACACAGCAGTGTATGTATGTGTGTGTGTGTGTGTATGTATATATACACACACACACACACACACACGCCATGTGTTTGTGCTTTAGGGTGCACACCCTAATGCAATAGGCTACGCACGCCTATGCCTGTAGATGCAATTTACATGACATATGTAAACATAGTGTATGTCTGGATAAGCAAAAGCAACATGAAGACAGGAAAAAAAATAAATAAAAAATAAAATAAAAATCATCATAATCAAAGGAGTAGAATAAAAATGAAGGTACAAAGCCATTCAGTAAAATCCTGTATTCCTTCCAAGTCTATTAATACACAATTTCAGATTATCACATACCCCTTTTGGCAGCTTCATGCAGTGGGTTGTCAATAGACTCTGCTTGTTCAGCAACTAAGGAGAAAGGGACACAAAATGGATTTAGGATTCCTTAATATACACATATAGATACACCAACCAATTTCTGAAAAATAAATTAAACTTATATATATATATATATATATAAACACTTTTGTACTCCCGACGCTATAGTGTTCCTTTAAATAGCAGTATACATAAACCTGTGTTTATTGCGATGCGGATCACAAGAATATGTATTTGTTGTCCCTAGTTTTCAGAGAGATTTGGGGTTTCTAAATTTAAATTAAGTTTGAAATATAAAAAAAAAAAAAAAAAAAGTTTTGAAATGTCAAAATCTAATAATATACACAGAAAATTAGATTAACATACAAAGTTAAGAGCAATTAATAAATAAGGATACCCTTCCAAAGTCTTAGATAGAATATATTTTATTATAGATTTATGATTTTTTAACAATAAACAATATTTTTAAGTTTCTGGAGACTTCAGACTTAAAGGACCACTCTAGGCACCCAGACAACTTCAGCTTTATGAAGTGGTCTGGGTGCCAGGTCCAGCTAGGATTAACCCTTTTTTCTATAAACATAGCAGTTTCAGAGAATATATGTATAAATAGGTTAATCCAGCCTCTAAAGCCTCTAGTGGCTGTCTCATTGAGAGCCGCTAGAGGCGTTTGCGTGCTTCTCACTGTGAAAATCACAGTGAGAAGACGCCAGCATCCATAGGAAAGCATTATGAATGCTTTCCTATGAGACTGGCTGAACGCACGCACAGCTCATGACGCGCATGCGCATTCAGCCGAAGAGGAGGATCAGAGGCGGAGAGGAGGAGGACAGCTGGAAAAAAGGTAAGATGTAACCCTTTCCTCGCCGTCCAGCCCGGCGGGAGGGGGTCCCTGAGGGTGGGGACTAATTACCTGCACAGTTTTTGGTCAGATAAGCCATGATTCAGCCAAAGAGGATTTAAAATGGCCACCCTATTGAACCATGGTAAGCTTTAGACACACTCAAACCAGGCAATTATTCATGTGTATGTATTGCTATACATTGAGGCTAGAATACATGTAAGCTGTTATTTTAAAATGTAATAAAATTTAGGTTTTCAAGTTTTTCCATAGGTAGCTATGTAGAAAGTACCAGTGGTTGAATAGATGTACTATGCAGTAGTGTACTTAAGGAAGTTATAAGACCGCAATAACAGCACAAACTCACAGTACATATGGGGAGCGCTGTAAGAAAGCTCACATTGGTTGATCTAAGATATAACAGAAAAGAGCTGCAGCCCTTTCACACCCCCTTTATTCAATTCGCAAGTTTCGCTTTCTTTTTATATAATGCGATCATGACCTTCTATTGAGGGGGACAAATATACTTACGGTAAATGAGAAAATGAAGGGTAGTGATGGTTATTAGTTAATACAGCAGTCAGGATAGTCAGAGGAAGACTGGCCTAAGTACTTTGGCTTGAGAATAAGATACCTAAATAATTATATAAGTGTATGCGTAGTTTATGAGATTTTTATGGATGGTAAAATTATAAATAAAGTGCCAGTGCCTCGTTTTAAATAATTAAATTTTTGGTGTAGTCTCATTTATTGTGTTTTTGTCATAGTCAGCATGAGACCCATTGACCTTCTTGGCTGACCTTTCTGTCTGCATGCCTTTACTGTCCAAAGTCTTCATGTGTTAAGCGGGCATTTTAGCCAAGATATTAATACCCCAAGTCTTGGCACTCAGTGTCTCAAATGTGGACCGCAGAGCTTTGAATTCGCTGCCAGCTGAGATCTGAAATGCTCATAGTGTGAAGCGTTTTTAAAAATTGGAAAGAGCAACAGAGCTTGCCATTTGGCTTTATTTTACAGTTCTGCATTCACCAAGTGTGCATGTATCCGTTGGTTGGGACAAGAATAGTGCTGACATAATAATCATTTAAAGCTATTAAAAGATTATTTTAGCCATATATGGCAAAAATATAGCTATGTTTAGAGTTGCATCAATATACACCGACTTTGTTTTTGCTAGTTTTTGGCTTGCATCATCTAAATCCAGTAGAGTCCTATCACAGCTACCTGAGCATCATAGGGTATTTAGTTCACAAACATCCATGATGTCAAAGTTAACCAACACTGCTTAATGATCATAACTCATTTTTAAATGTTTAAACATATAAATGGATCTATACTAGGTTTTGAGTAACTGGGAATTAAAAATGAATGTGAAATTGTACCTCAAATAGCCAAATTGAAAAAAAAATAAAAAATTCTCCAAGCCAGTTAGGTTGTTTCACTATTTTACACTGAAATTTAAAATGGTCACAGTTTAGTGAATATCAGATCTAGTAAAAAGGAGTAGATACTAAACCGTGCCAAGTGAAAGACAAAACTATAGGTGTGTACAAATCATTTATTAGTACCATCTTTCCCCGAAAATAAGACCGGATCTTATATTAATTTTCCCCCCGAAAAACGCACTATGGCTTATTTTTCGGGCGGAGGTCTTATTTTGGAGAAAAACATGTTTTAGAAAGCAGGTCGATGGTAGGGGGGATTGCCCAGAACATAGACCAGTTCACCAAGGCATGGAATCCTGCAAATCTATGTTCGGGAAACTTTCCCGAACATAGATTAGCTTACTCCCCCTAACAGAATACCGCAATTCTATGTTAGGGGCAACTTCCCCAAATGAACGATTGAACATGCATACAGAATTGGCTTATTTTAACAAGCAATGTTTAGTGCACAGGCCTCTTTTCAATGTTTGTTAAATGTTTGTATTTTATTGGCCCATCAGGCAATGAGGAAAGGAAGAGGGGAAACTGACAGAGCATCACAGACTTGACCAGGCTTCCCACCTACCATACCATCACTATGGTAATGACATGGCGCTTTTCAGGCCAGGCAGGACGTGCCTTGCATGGGGGAAGTTGGCATTGCTTCACTGCGTATTTTAAAGATTGCCATGATAAAGAGAGTAGTTTCCCAGTCTTCTTGTGCTTTGTGTGTGAGACATGGTGGATTTTCCATACGAAATAACATGTAACTTGATTGATGATCCCATCTTGAAATTAATTGTCCAAGTATATTTTTAACTGCATCACCTAGAATATCAGTACCAGTTATAGGCCATAAGCCTGAAAGGGCGCCAATAAAAATAGGTATTTGTACTTTAAAAGAGATATCGGTCGATATCCCAAGCACACCCCCCCCCCCACCCCCCCCAAAGAAAAATACAGTTTTCAATTTTACCAGATTACCTGAAATCCCTTATTTCAAACAAACACATAAGATTATTACGTTCCACCATATCGTGTTAAGCCCACCACTACATCACAGTACCCCAATATCAGTGGGTCCTACACTAATTTCAACTTGGAAGACATAAACAAAGAGTATTTAATTATTCTGCAAAATTAAAGAGAAACACAATACATAAAATACAGTGCCGTAACTATATAATGAAAGTATCAGTGTTTTATATGTACATACTCAGAATCTTATAATAATGACGGACAGGGAGCCAAGATGGAGGCTCCTAGTTGTACAAACAAGAGGTGTTGATTTCTAATTTTAAATTGTATTGTTCACCTCAGAAAATATATATATTTGTTAACTATAGGGCCTAGCAAAGACAATGTTAAACAATCCTAGAAAATTTAAATTTCTCATTGGTATCAAGGTCATATTAGTATTTTTTAGTCAAATTATTTTATTTTTTTGTTTATAATAAAATGAAAGCAAGTATTTATTTGTAGCCGGTCTCCTTTTTCACTTTGGTGCGTAAATACATTTTTGGTTTACGGGACAACTCAAGCAATCCCCATACTAACATTATAAAAGATACAAGAATTTTCCTGAATTTAATTTAAAGCTTTGACAAAACTATTACAGGAAGATGTGATCACATTGGAAAAGTTTACTCAAATCTATTTTAAAATTAGCATATCATGGAAAGTTATTAACAAGAAAATATCTAGAAGGTCAGAGTCACACTGTCTAGAGTTACATCTTTATGTCCTGTACTGACTCTGCAATTCTATTAATACCCCAATGAACTTCAATGGATGTTTCTGCTATGTTAATTATAATTACAAAGAAATTACGAAAAGAAAACCAAAATCAATAAAATGCAATAAATGTAATGGCCTCTATAACTGGGGTCCAATGGAAACTGCCTAATATTTCCTGAATTAAAATGGCTTTAAAAAGCTTGTCTGTGTCTAAAATTCAGTTACTAGAAAACACTGCTGTGTTTGTGCCTTAGTAATATAACCCAACTTGTGACATATTCTTCTTGTGCCAACTTGGCAAGTCAAATTATTTTACTGCATAACAAACATTTTTAGCAATCCAGTTCCTCTCCCAATGAATATTAAATCCTGAATAAGTTACGATTTGTGTTTGCACAATTCATCTATGGAATATATTATTTTTTCTTAATCTTATGCTTACCATAGTTACTTGGAATAAGGCCATTTTTTCCTTTACAAGTGCCTTTCCACCAGTTTGTGTCACTCTAGTAAAAAAAAGTAAAAAAAATAAAAAAATTAGAGAGATGTATTTCAACAGAAAAAGAGACACAAAATAAAGCCACTTTAGATAGGATTCTATAAATAGAATGCAATATTAATATTAAAATTACACTGAGTGTAATGGAGTATGGAGACAGGCTCAGGCACCGAGTTTGTGGAACCCCCATTCTCTATGTCAAAGTTGAGCAAAACTGCAGCAAATGACAAAAAGGATAAGGTGATGCCTGATAGAAAGCAGTTGTTGTTGGGGAATTCTATCATAAGAGGTGTGGAGCTGGACAATAGTGGTCTTGTGAGAGGTCTTTCTGGAGCTACTGCTCACAGAGACAGGAGACGTATTTGTAATATTGTTAAGCGAGCAAAGCAGGAAGGGGAATTAGATGTACTTGTCCATCTAGGGACAAATGACTTGGCTTGCAATGAGGTTTCAGAGATAAAGGGAGTTTTTAGTGTTTTTGCCAATGATATAAGGCAGGTTGCTTCCACACGGTCATTCTCTGAAGTTCTGCCTGTGCATAACACTCAGAACCACAAGCGGATGCGTATTAGGTACTTTAACTTGAGGCTTGGTGAATGGTGTCGGGAGCAAGGATTTGGCTTCATTTCTCATGGTAGCTCTGTTTGGAATGGAAATAAAGTGTACAAAAAAGATGGTTTGCATCGTTCTCAAAAGGGAACAAATGTTCTCAGTGAGCAGTTCAGAGATTTGCTAGGATGTATTTAAACTAGGAGGGGGTGGGGGGCACAAAAGGGTGATAAAACATCAACCCAAAATAAGGACAGACTTTGCCTGTAGCAAGTGTGTTAAAAAATAAGCTTAGAGTCATGTCTACAAATGCTCGCAGTTTAGGGAATAAGATCAATGAGCTTGTTGCAATAATGGCAACTGATAATGTAGATTTAGTCGCGGTTACGGAGACATGGTATAATGAGAAAAATTACTGGGATATAGTAATACCAATGTACTCTTTATATAGAAAAGACAGGCAAGGCAAGAAAGGGGAGGGGTGGCCCTTTATGTGAAGGATAGCATAAAATCTAGCCTAGTAAAAGTTAGTGAGGCGAACATAGAGTCCGTTTGGGTTACGTTAGAATTTGGTAATCACACAGTGACTCGTGTAGGTGTGATTTATAGGTCCCCAGGACAAATAGAAGAGTTAGATAATCTACTAGTTGAGAAGATAGCTAAAATGACAATGAAGGGGGAAGTTATCATCATGGGTGACTTTAATCTTCCTGATGTGAACTGGAAAACCAAAATAGCTGCTTGTGCCAGGAGCACACATTCTAAAGTCCCTACTGGCATTGTCTCTAAAACAAGTCGTTGAGGAGCCAACTCGTAAAGAGGCCATATTAGATTTAGTGTTAACAAATAGAGATTTGGTATCAGATATTACTGTAAGTGAAATCTTAGGATCCAGTGATCAGTCAGTGTGGTTTAATATAAGAACAGTAACGGAGTTACACCACACAAAAACAAAAAAGTTTTAGAGTTTAGAAAAAAAGACTTTTCTAAAATCAGAACATGTGTAAAGGAGTCATTATCAGACTGGAGCAATTTAAATGGAGTCCAAGAGAAATGGGATAATTTAAAAGCTGCACTGCTGAAGGCAGCAGAAAATTGCATTAGGCTTATCAGTAAAAGCAAAAAATTTAAGAAACCACTGTGGTACTCCACAGATGTGGCCAAAATATTAAAAAACAAAGTTAGCATTTAGTAATTATAAAAAAACAGAATGAGGAAGAGAGACAGATCTTTAAGTTTAGGCAGAAAGAGGCTAAGCAAGTTATAAGAGCTTCCAAATCACACACAGATGAGAAAATAGCACAGTCGGTAAAAAAAAAAAAAAATTTTTAGATACATAAATGAGAAAAGGAAAGTTAAACGAGGGTTAAATTAAAAACTAAAGAAAAAAGGTATGTGGAAGAGGATAAAGGTCTAGCCAACTGCCTCAATTAATATTTTTGTTCCGTATTTACAGATGAAAATGAAGGAAATGGACCTCAGTTAGGAAAAAGGACAAATGAGTAATTTGTTACATGGTGAGTTTACAGAGGAAGAGGTTCTATTTCAACTGTCAAAAGTAAAGACAAATAAATCAATGGGACACCCAAAGTTATTAAAAGAGTTTAGTGGTGGGCTAGCAAAACCACTTACAGATTTATTTAGTCACTTTACTTATCGTTGTTAACAGGAAACGTCACAGAAGATTGGGCACAACATTCGCTAACTTACATTCAGGTAGTAGGGAGGAGTTGGGCAACTATAGGCCAGTAGGCCTTACTTCAGTAAAAGGGAAAGTAATGGAAACCATGTTAAAGGATAGAATTGTTGAACATCTAAAAATTACATGTATTAAAAAATCAGAGACAACATGGGTTTTACTTCAGGGAGATCATGTCAAACTAATCTTATTGTTTTTGATTGGGTAACTAAAATAATAGATCAGGGCGGTGCAGTAAACATTGCTTACCTAGATTTCAGTAAGGCTTTTGACAATGTTGCATATAGAAGGCTTATCAATAAACTGCAATCTTTAAGTTTGGATTCAAATATTGTTGAATGGGTAAAGCGGTGGCTGGGTGACAGGCAACAGAGGGTTGTAGTCAATGGAGTATATTCAAAGCATGGCCTTGTCACCAGTGGGGTACCTCAGGGATCTGTACTTGGACCCATTCTCTTTAATATTTTTTATTAGTGATATTGCAGAAGGCCTTGATGGGAAGGTATGTATTTTTGCTGATGATACTAAGATATGCAATAGGGTTGATGTTCCAGGAGGGATAAGCCAAATGGTATATTATTTAGGTAAACTAGAAACATGGTCAGAGTTGTGGCAGCTGACATTTAATGTGGATAAGTGCAAGATAATGCATCTTGGATGTAAAAACCCAAGAGCAGAGTACAGAATATTTGATACAGTCCTAACCTCAATATCTGAGGAAATGGATTTAGGGGTTATTTATTTCTGATGACTTAAAGGTAGGCAGACAATGTAATAAAGCAGCAGGAAATGCTAGCAGAATGCTTGGTTGTATAGGGAGAGGTATTAGCATTAGAAAGAGGGAAGTACTCATGCCATTGTACAGCACACTGGTGAGACCTCACTTGGAGTATTGTACGCAGTACTGGATACTATCTTCAGAAGGATATTGATACTTTAGAGAGAATTCTGAGAAGGGCTACTAAACTGGTTCATGGATTGCAGGATAAAACTTACAAGGAAAGGTTATAGGATCTTAACATGTATAGCTTGGAGGAAAGACAAGACGGGGAATATGATAGAAAACATTTAAATGCATAAAGGGAATCAACACAGTAAAGGAGGAGACAATATTTAAAAGAAGAAAAACTACCACAACAAGAAGACAGTCTTAAATTAGAGGGACAAAGGTTTAAAAATAATATCAGAAAGTATTACTTTACGGAGAGGGTAGTGGATGGATGGAATAGCCTTCCAGCTGAAGTGGTAGAGGTTAACACAGTAAAGGAGTTTAGGCATACGGCTATCCTAACTAGAAGATAAGGCCAGGGACTAATGGAAGTATTTAGAAAATTGGGCAGACTAGATGGGCCAAATGGTTCTTATCTGCCGTCACATTCTATGTAAATCATTTTGATCCAGTCATCAATAAAGTCAAGATTTAAACTCGCCCACTAGCCAATGGCAGATGGAAATACAGCCATGGGGATTTTGCCACTGAACCTCTACTGTCTACTAAAATTGAAAAAGTCAGAAAGCAGTAGTTTATTGTAGAATTAGCTCAATAACTGCAACCTGTAGCTGTCAGGTGTAAGATTACACTGGTGGATCAGGCAATTGCATGCTTTCAAAGAAGATAAGCAACTCCAGACCCTTGAGTTCCAATCCATCATGCTTCCTCTCCTCCCAGCCACAATGCGGTCAGTGACCATGCCTGGTAGCAAATCATTTTGCTTCATGGAGTACACGCTCAGCAATGAAAGGATTAAATTATGCACATGTACATACACACACACACATATATATACATACGGTCGTGGGAAAAATAAAAGTACACCCTCTCTGAATTCTATGGTTTTACATATCAGGACATAATCATCTGTTCCTTAGCAGGTCTTAAAATTAGGTAAATACAACCTCAGATGAACAACATATGGCATATTACACCATGTCAGGATTTATTTAACAAAAATAAAGCAAAAATAAAGAAGCCAAGTGTGAAAAACTAAGTACCCTTACGGTTTCTATAGCAATTAAAAGGCTAAGTAGCAGAGAGGTGCTGCTAATTAAATGCTCTTGATTGAATTTTTAGCAGTTTGCTGGTCTGGAGCATTCAGGTGTGCCAACACAATACCAAGGAGGAAAAATATGAGAAGTAATTGCTGCTGCCCATCAAACTGGAAAGTGTTAGGAGGTCATTTCCAAACAATTTTAAGTCAATCATTCTATAGTAAGAACGATTATGCAAAAGTAGAAAAAACATTCAAGACACTTGCCAATCTTCCCAGGAGTGGACATCCCAGCAAATTGAACCTCAAGGTTAGATTGTGTAATACTCAGATAAACTGCAAAAACCCAAGAGTTACAGCTCAAACTCTACAGGCCTCAGCATGTTAAAATCTTAATTTTCATGACAGCACAATTAGAAAAAGACTGAACAAGTATAGCTTGTATGGAAGGGTTGCCAGGAGAAAACCTCCTCTCTCTGAAAAGAACACGGCAGGAGGGCTTAGGTTTGCAATGTTGCATCTAAACAAACTACAAGCCTTCTAGAACAATGCCCTTTGGACAGATGAGACCAAAGTGGAAATGTCTGGCCATAATGCACAGTGCAAGGTTTGTCAAAAACCAAACACAGCATATCAGCACAAACACCTCATACCAACTGTCAAGTAGGGTGGTGAAGGGGTAATTATATGGGCTTGTTTTCCTCTGGGAAACTTGCAGTCACTGAGCAGGCTATAAGCTCCTTTGTACACCAAAGTATTATAGAGTCAAATGTGAGGCCATCTGTCTGACATCTAAAGCTTGGCCGAAATTGTATCATACAACAGGACAATGATCCCAAGCACACCAGCAAATCTACAACAGAATGGATGAAATATAAAAGATTAAAGGGTTGCAATGGCCCAGTCAAAGTCAAGACCTCCACCCCACTGAAATGCTGTGCTAGAACCTTAAGCACCAAACTTCTGGAATAAAAGGGAATCATGACATGTAAATCTACCCAAATCCAAGTGTGCAAAGCTTTTTGCACCTAACCCAATAAGAATCACTAAAAGGTGTTTCAACCAAGTACTGAGTTAAAGAGTTATGCCAAAATAACCACTACAGCCAAAATTTATTTTTGCCCGGATCCCCCAAAGTTTTGGGTCCCCTCTTACTTGGGACCCAGCAGGGTTCTGAGGCCTCCTTATCCCTGACGATGCGATTCCAGCATCTGCAGAGCTGCAGAAGCCGACCCAGTCGCCATTCATTAGCTGAGAGCATCAGCTCACTGCTTTCAGCCAATGAATGGCACACTGTGCATTAAAATTGTAACAAAATGACATTAGCCAGACAAGATCTCTTGTTCTGAGCTTGATAATGCTGCCCCGAAGATGCTGCTGGAGGTGGAGTTACTTTATACACACAGACTCCATGCTCCATAACCACTTCATATTACTTAAGTGGTCATGGTATCTGGAGAAACATTTTAAGGGTCTTAATTATTACATCAATGGGATATTTACTTTATAAAAGTAGCCTGCAGGGACCCAGGCACCATGTAAGGAATACTTCAAAAGGCTGTAACAAACAGCCTGTGTGCCTCCCAGACAGTGACAGTCCCACTTTAACCTGTAATTCTATACTGAATTCGACAATTAGGACTACAGTACTTTGGTGCCCTGCATGTTTGGACACCTACAGAGAAACACTATAAGAGGGCTATATGAGTGCTTGGACAATCATCCAGTTGTGCACTATGCGCCTATGGCAACAGCACCACATGGTAATTTAAACTGACACACAAAAGAAGGTTACTGTTTGGGAAGAAAGTGGGTTACTGCAAAGTAGAAATTCTTCAGAACATCAGTGGTGAACACACTATCAAACAACTGTCAAATAAATTCCTACTAGAAACATACGACAATTTGAATTGAAGTGAAAAAGTAAATATATAAAAGCACAAAACACTCACCATATCTGAAATGTAAAGGATATCACCTTCATCGAAATACAATTCATCAGGCTGAAATGAGAAAAAAAATAAATTAAAACAATAGAGAAACCTTAAGCAACTTGCAACATATTGTCGCTTACAGTTATTTACTACTACTACTACACACTTTTAGCTTGTGAAAGACAGCATGCATAGTTAATACATAAAATAATATAAATAGTGGTTATTCAGGGATATAGAAACTTTTAAATTATGTAAAAGAATTTCAAAGGATGTGAGGAAACATGAGAAGTTTTTATCTCCTATTCTGTTAATTGAATTTTAATCATATGCAGGAGGCTGCTGTAAGCTTTAGTAGACAAACAGAACTTGTAAATTGAACGCAATGTGCAATAAATTGAAGCAGAGCTTTCCAAACTGTGTGGCACAACGCGTTAGTGTGTCAGCTGTACTACTAGGTGTGTTGCGCGAATGAAGTGTCAAGGGGAGATCATTGCACAGCGCTTATGTCCTGTCGGCCACTCTAGTAGCATGGCTGAGCAGGGAGATGGTGGTAGAAGAGCTTCTGTTTTCCTACCTAGTCTGACAGGAAGTTTTTGCCAAGAGTAGCAAACTGCCTCATGTCAGACCAGGCACAGGTGTTAGAGGCTCATCTGCAGACCACCCACGCTACATGAAGGGAGGAGAGTGTGAGCAGGCAGAGGAGGGGACAAAAGAAGGGCACAGAGGGACTGAGTGGGGGACAAAAGAAGGGCACAGAGGAGCTGAGTGGGGGACAAAAGAAGGTCACAGAGGGGCTGAGTGGGTGACAAAGGCACACACACACAGAAGAGCTGAGGGGGGATA
The DNA here is from genome assembly GCA_933207985.1 of Pelobates cultripes. NCBI lineage: Eukaryota > Metazoa > Chordata > Amphibia > Anura > Pelobatidae > Pelobates > Pelobates cultripes. The sequence goes on along the minus strand of OW240916.1, from coordinate 142,376,892 downwards.
AAAACACACAGACAGAGGGAAAGGAAAACAAAAATAATAAGAGACACACACAAAAGGGTTGGGAGAAGAAAGAGGCCTCCAAGCCAGTCATACTAGTCTGCCAGCTACAGCCAATCTGCCTGCCAACCAGGAACAGTAATTAAGGTGAATAGAGTCAACTTGTTCTTTTACTATATTGTGAATAGAGACCAGAACGTTAGAGAGACGGTCAAGGGATCATACATGTACTGAACATGCATAATGAGGTTGAAAATGCTGATATTTCCCTCCTGAGGTCCAGTGGGGATCCTTGCCCTCCCTGGGGTGCAGTGTGGCTGCTGTAGAATGCTTGCTCTGTTCCTTTGCTGATTAGGGATGTGGGGGCTAGAGTGACGTCATATTCCAGTTCCCGGCATCACAGACATCCTATTAAAGCCATCATAGACTCTGGAGCCAGCAGATGCTTCATTGACAAATCCTGGTACAGACATTGTCCATCTCTACTAAGAAGTCCTTCCCAGTTATATGTGCTTAATGGAAAACCCATCAGGACAGGTCCTGTCCTCTATGAAATCCATCCTCTATTTTATCCTGGCCACCTTAGGGGCCTCCACTTTGAAGAAGGTGGCAAGGGAGCTGTAATCTTCCTACTCTGCTCCCTTGTGTGCCTTGCTGTGATGTCGGGAGCCAAGATAGGATGTCACTCACAGCATCACTAAACAGCGCGTAGAGCAAGATGATTACAGGATTGCAGCCGCTCCACTAGACGCCAGGGAAAGTATTAACCCCAGCGCTCCTAAATGTAGGGAGGCTGCCTTGGACAAAAATATAAAATAAATGTGTGAGAGAAAATTGTTTGTGTGTCGGTGATTGTCAAAGCAGTAGGTATGGGAGTCTCTCATTGAGTGTATGTTTATTTGACACCACCTCCGACAGCATGAGAGAGCTGTTTTTACTCACGCCGTGTCTGATGATATCAGTCAATCTAATGCTTTCACATAGGTAATTAATGGGAGGATATTGCATGGCATAGCACCACACTGCGCCAGTCAGGATCCCCTCAGAGATACATTAAATCAAATCTCTATTGGGAACGTTCAGTTCTTCCATGTAGAGCATAGAGACTGTGAACATAGTTAGTGCAAACTGTGCAGCACTGGACTAGGAAGACCTCTAGTGACCATCTGAAAAGGCAGTGCTTACATTGAAAAGACTGCAGGGACAGCCTTTAGTTACCAGAACCACTGCATTAAACTTTAGTGTTTCTGGTGACTATAGTGTCCCATTATGAATTGTAATTTTGTCACTGAAAATAAAGCTTTGTCAGTTTAAAAAAAAAAAAAAAAAAAAATACTAACTTTTTTAGCTGGCTCCAAGATTCATAGCAAATATGTCAAGGTTACATCATTTAAACTGGTTACATACAAATGGACCCTCAAAATTCCTAGAGTGGCCAGTTCCCAAGGACTGAAAGGCTATATAAAATTTTAATTCAGCCAGATACATCCAAAGCAGTTTATCCCCCCTCCCGAGGTTGATGCTTTTGACAAGGCACTAGAAGGAATACTATCCCAGAGAGACGAAAAACAGGACTGCCTATGCTACGTGGGATTTTACTCTCAAAAGCCAATGCCAGTGCCTCTTAAGGGTTCCTCGTTGCCAATTACCACTGTATTCTGGAGTATCTGCAGTAAGCTAAACAATTAATTCTTCGCCACGCCAGGTGGGCCCTCTACTTCTCCAGATTTCACCTACAAATAATGTATTAGCTAGGGTAGTTTAAAAAAAATAAAAAAATAAATTAGTCTCCTTATCTCAGAAGTATGAGGAACTTATCTTGCCACCTCATCGGTTCCTTGCTACTCAAATTTCTCTGTTGGATTGTATCCACCAGTTAATTACTAAACTGCCTGTAGTTACACCATCTCTAGTTTCCAGATAGGTATTAGGGTACCACAGTTCTTGAGTCTATGCACCACCTCCTTACTGGCAGGCCTAGGTGGGGTCACGAGAATCCAAAAGAGCATACGCCATTAATTTTGGTGGCCTATCCTCTCTCAAGACACTACAGAATATGTTCACTTGCGTAAGATCCAAGCCATCAAATAACAAAACTCCAGCCTTTGTCTTTTCCCTCAAATCCATGGCTAAATGTGGTGATTGATTTCACTGTGGACCGGCCTACCTACACAAGCACAACAGCATCTTGGTAGTCATAGGTAGATTCACAAATATAGTTCATTTTATTCCTACCATTGGGCTTGCTACTGCATCTAAAAGAGCCACTATATTCCTTCAAGAAAAATCGGTCATCTCATGATATTACCTTGTGCCATTGCTACAGACAAAGGTAACTAGTTCACGTCACGCTTCTGGAGTCATCCCATGGTTCAACGCTATCTATCACCAGCCTATCACCTACAAACCAATATCCAAACAGAATGCACTAACTTATTCCTAGAGCAGTACCTCTGGTGCTACACCACTTACTTACAAGACAACTTGTTCTCTGACAAATTTTCATATTACAACCACATACACCACTCTAGTGAACTCAACACTTTTTACACTACTTACAGTTACAATTTAGTTGCTCTTCCAGACCTACCAGTTTACTCATCTGTACCCAATGTGGCACAGTCTCAATACAATGTGATGGCAGAGACAACAGCTATGACAGACATTGGCTGCAGCTCAACAGAGGTATAAGGAACATGCAGACAAAAGACGTTCTCCAGCACCTTCCTATGTACCTGGTGATAATATCTGGCTGTTAACAAAATCACCAAGGTTGTTGGGTTGGACATTCCGGCTACATACTGTTTACACCTCTTAAAATTCTGGACCCCAGAGAGGCAGTGAACACGACTGAGGAGCACATCATGGACAGTGAAGCATCCAAAAAGGCGCTGAGACACAGGGTTTAATTTATGGACATCACCTGAACGCCACCTACAAGTAAGTACTGTTCATGTGACCCTATTGGCCTAAAAGAGCAGTTGACTGGTTGATTTACAGCTTGATGTTACTTGCTACTGTTTTTGTTCTTGCCTCATCCCAATGGTTGTCTCCTTTTACATATTCCTGACTCTGCTACTTCGCTGCCATCCCTGACCTATAGACCTCCTGACTACTCCTTTGTCTTGCCACTTGTTTTAGTGTCACTTGTTTTTTTTGTAATATATAACAAAGCCCCGTGTCACTCTAGATTAGGGATAGGCAACCTTCAGCACTCCAGATGGTTTGGACTATATCACTCCAGATGGTTTGGACTATATTTCCCAGAATGCTCTTACACCCATAATGCTGGCAAAGCATCATGGGAGGTGTAGTCCAAAACATCTGGAGTGTCAAAGGTTGCCTATGCCTGCTCTAGACCTTTCATATCCCTGTTTCCACCCCTAGCCCTGCCCTGAGGGTCGTGTTAGCTCCACCACTTCACACAACTAGACCCAGGATTATTTACTAAGGAATTCAAAAACTGAATTTCAAATTTAAAGGGAAAATGTAGTCTAGGGATTTTAAGTTTCCTTATAGTTATGTGATTCCTGTTCACCCTTCTTTGCGCAGTAAAAGTTAAATTAAGATAAATCAATTTGTTTCCAGTGCAAAGAAGAACCAGTTTGTGCTTAAGAATTTTGTGTTTCTACAGGTCTTTATCCCATTTTTGAAGTAAAATATTTAAAATACATAGTTGCAATACAATAAAGGTTTTATGGATGTAAAAAAAAAAAAAAAAAAATGCATTCTGAAAAGATCAAATGTAAACAAATTAGTCAACTTACTGTTCTGGGTTCAAAGGTGTACAGCGCTCTAAACACTTTAACTTGCCCTGTGGGGGAAAACAAAAATAGCAGAGGTAAAAAAAAAAAATTAAAAAAAAATAAAAAAAAAAAAAATGGATTAGTGAAATTTTTTTTTGAAAAAATGGTTAGAATTTTAGCTATAGGCACGAATTGTCAAAAAAAAATTTGGGTGCTGAATACAAATTTACCCATTAGGGTGGCTGTCACAGCTAGAGCTAGCTTGATAAAATCTTTATTAACTACTCATGAATTCCAATGCACTCAAAATATATCATAAAGTAGGTCAACTGCAAGGTGGGCAAAAGGGGGAGATTCCTCTTTCAAGTTTTGTTCACTAGCATCTTGTCACTCATACCGAGAATCGGTCTATATTATGCTGTCACGCAGGATGCTTCTTAGACCTTAGTGTTGTAATCTTGTGTATGTGGTAATATGGGTGAATAGAACTCCAGGAGCAAAAGAAAGATAGCATCTGGGAGGAATATCTTCCCTCAGCATGAAATATTACATAAAGCATTGTTTATACCTAGATAGAGTTAAATTTTAGTCTATTGAAAGTAAATTACCAAGCACTTGTTTGAAAAAAAAATAAAAAAAATTATATATAAATAAAAAAAAAAAATGTTTTTAATTTTTTTTTTAAATATATAGCAGCAGAATGGAAAAAGTCCTTTTTTTATTCTTAATTTGTGTGTGTGCGCATATAAAAGACAGTTAAGTAAAATTATTGGATTTTAGTTACGAAATATGATCATAATTTGCATAAACCTCCTGTAACCTCAATATGCTACATCTTTAGGTGTTCCTGTTTTCACCCCAAAAGAGTGCATGTGTATAAATACACACATATAATATAGATACACACACACTCTTTTGGGGTGAAAACAGGAACTGCTAAAGATGTGAAATGATGATCATATTTTGTAACTAAAATCCAATGATTTTACTTAACTGTCTTTTATATGCACACACACAAACAAATTAAGAAAAAAAAAAATAAAAAAAAAAAGGGGACTTTCCATTCTGCTGCTAAATTAAAAAAAACAACATTTATCACTGTTGCTCAATATAGAGATAAAACGGGTTAGGGGAAGGATAAGGCAGTGCCTATAACCACCAAATATTTAAGATACACAAGCTCACTGCGAGTAACACACATGTGGTTGTCCCTTTGCTGACGATGAAAAAGTTAAGATTTACATTTTTTATTTAAACTCAGGAACAGTGGGAGAGATTAAAACACCTTTGTTTCTGTATAAGTGAGTGCCCAAGGGAATAAATCATTTTCTACCCTCAATCCCATAGAATTTACATTCCACCAAATGTGCTTTTGGTCAGGATTTTGCAAAAGAATGAAGGACTAACAGCTATCCACTTTCTGAGTTTGTCTCTCCAACTAAATACTCAAGCATTGCACAGATTATATAGGAGACTTTTTTCACTAAACAGTGGAAAACCAAATCAGAAAATAAAAAATAAAAAAACGAACAAAAATAAAAAAATCCAACCCAGCTTTATTCACAGCTTAGAATCTTGATTTATGGTAGAAATCTTGCAATTTAGTTTTTTGTTTACTACAATTTGCTGCTTAATGAATAGGCTCCACATTATGAAAACAATACAGTTTTTGTACAAAATACCAATGTGTGTTGGGAATCAAAAAAAAAAAAAAAAAAGGATGTAATGCAATACAATGGATAGAATTGTTTTGCAACACAATACTCTTACTTGTTAAATTAACAACTACTTAAGTGCAATAACCAGTGAAGGCTATGTTGCAATGGAATAATTTATCTGGCAATTGATGGATTATGGGAACCACAGGTATAAGTATATGGATGTTACTACTGTTTCCAATGATCATTTTTGTGTCACCTAAGAAATGTAAGTTATGAATTTTCTGCAGAATTCCCTGATACACAGTTTCTGTTTTGCTTCTATTTTTCTAATTATAATTTACCCAGATTATTTTATACAAGTCTTCATTGCTGGAAAATTGAACACTGTTAGAATGTGATTAAAAGAATAAAATTAAAAACAAACAAACAAACAAACATGGATAATATGTACCGGGCCTAAACTTGAGAAATTAAAAATGAAAAAAAATTTTTTAAAAGGACACATTGAAAATTGACTCATGGCACCAGGATGATCTGTGAAAAATATGGACACGGTTATTCGCTAAAGTGAGAATTGTCAGAAATTCAAAGAGATTCTCAAATTTAAAGGGACAGTATAGTCTCCAGAACAACTACAGCTTAATGAAGTTCTGGTAAATATAGTAAGGCACTGCAGGCTTTTAGCAGTAAACACGTTATTTTCAGAGAAAATGCAGAGTTTACATTACAGCCTAGAGATACCTCTAGTGGCCACTGTTCAGATGGCTACTAGTGGTGCTTCTGGGGACAGTGCTGTACACTGTGTAGCACTGACATTCAGTGTCTCCAACCTCTGCATGGAGACACTGAACTTTGATTGATTCAATGCATCTCTATGATAAGATGCTGATTGGCTAGGGCAGCATTTGGCCATGCCACTGCACCGCCCCCCTTGGCTGAGATCATTAGAATTCACAATCTCAGCCAATCCAAAGCATTCCTGTGGGAAAGCATTGTAATTGGCGAAGATCATCACTTCTAATGATGTCAGTCAAGGAGGCAGATCAGGCACAAACACTAGCAGGCTGGAATAAAGGTAAGATCTTACTATATTTATCGGGGAAGGGAGGTGGCAGGAAGGCTAGATAGTGTATTTAACACTATAGGGTCAGGAATACAGGTTTTTGTTCCTTTAAGGTCAAATAAGAAGCAGAACTGAATTTAAGGTTTTTCCCAAACAGTTTGGCAGTATTTTTTATAAATTAACTTTGGGTTCACTTTGCATACATGACAATTCTCACTTTAGTGAAGAGTACACTACTGGCTCTGTGGAGGATCTTGCTGAGCTTCCATAGATAATGCCGGTTTCCTTCAGCTGACATCTGATGATGGAAGCACTGCATTTTGCCAATGACACAAGACAATGCAGTCCCTAATTTGTGTAATGCATATCATTTGATGTTGTTGGAACTAAAAAAAAAAATAAAAATAAAAATTTAAAATAAAGTTTCAAAGAGCCATCTTAGAGAAAAACTCAGAAGTGACATAGTTGCTTTTATCAACAAGGCACCCTGCAACATATGATTTCTACACACTGCAAGTATGTACTTTGTATGTGCAGCCCATCAAGAAAGAAATGTGCACAGAAAACGTGGCAGATCTGTCAACCCCACCTACATCATACAAAAAAATCTGAGAAATACTTTAATGAAAGCCATTTCTAACATTTAGAAATATAGAAACATAGAATGTGATGGCAGATAAGAACCATTCAGCCCATCTAGTTTGCCCAATAGACATTGAATATATGTTAATGTTCTTACATATTTATCATTACACAAACCACAGGTAGAGACACACACACACACACACTAAAAATCTGGAGTGAAAAAAAAAAAAAAGCTATGAAAAAACAAATAGAAAAAAAAACACCACCACAAGTGCTTGGCTTGCCAAGGTAGTATATATAAATAAATAAAAGTCTTAACCACAATATTTCAATTACGAAGCAAAAATAAAACTGTTTTACGTGCTACGGTGAAAACAAATGACTTAATACTCATACTGCCTAAGGGCTGTTTTATACTTTGATTTATCTTTGCAAGTTAAAGGCAGAAATTTGAAACCAATATGCACATCTTCTCTATAAAAATTATTGAGGCTAGATTAATTTTAAGTTTTACAATTTTGGTGTGGCCCCACCATCAACCCAGTGTAAAGTTCTGTATACAATTAGAATGAATTGGTAGCACTATTGAGAGTAAAAGAGGATTCATCAATTAAAAAATAAAAATATACACACACACACACACACACAATGTGGGTGGGGGGTTGTTCCTAAAGTACAGTACTTACGTGTGTTTTGTCTCAGACTAAAGTTTTAACTGCAAGCCTCAGGTTGATTTATTTCAGTTTGTGCGTTAAGGTTACCACACAAATTTTACATGTGCACATTGATACAGTTTGTTGTGGTCAGTATTTTACAGTGTTTGAAGGCGGTTTACAATGTTGCAAGCTTGGCCTGCACTAAAGTGGTTACATTGTATTCAACATGCTCTATCCCAGTTACTTACATAATGCTATCACAAGTTATTAATAGAGATTCACACGCTTTCCACGTAACTGACTGATGTATGTATACATTTTATTCTATTCAAATAAAAAAACAAGTTTTTTTTAGTCACCATATATTGTGATGTCCTGTTTCAGAGTCTTCCTATTAGAACAGTATTTATATATTTTAGGGGTACCCTCCATTATATTTCAGGCTCTTTACACACTTTGTATGCCAGAAGGGACAATTATTATTTTTAGTGGCAAGATACTAAGCATATACCTCAGCTCTCTTACCCTCATATAACCCCCAATTTATTTATTTTTAAAATTATAAAATATATAAAAAGGGACAATGTTTATTTAATCCTTAAAGGGTTACACCACACATCATAACCACTACAGTCTGCTATAGTACTTATGATGGTAAAAGCACCCCGCCCCTGTTCCCCAGTAAGGTTTAGCAATGATTTATCCACTTACCTGGGTCCCTGCTGGGCTCATTGACTGCTATGAAGCAGGATTAATGACACCAGGCTTTTGCAGAGCTACAGATGCTAGATGTTGATATTAGATGCATGGCACACTGTGCATGGAAAGTTGCACAGTTGCATTAGCTAGCCCGGTGCACTTGTTCCAGGCTGGCTAATTACGCCCAAAGGGAATAAAATCCACAAACACAGCTTTAAAGTGAAAAGCTGCACATACAGGCTCCAGGCACCATGATCACGTCAAATTACTGAAGTGGTCATGGTTCTTGGAGTAGCCCTTTAAACAGGATTTGAAATTGACATTTTCTCCAATTTTGGATGGCAATGATAGCCTGACAATATAGGAGGGCATGTTTTCAACAGGAGCTTGGTCTATCATTGGTGCCTAAAGTTCACAGGCTAGTGTAGACATTTGCTTTCACATTAGCCAAGCTAAAGCAGGGGACTGAGCTTAGGGTACCATAATCAATTAAATGAGCTGTATTGTTATGCATCATTCACTAGAGTTCCCCTTTAAGGATTAATTCGGGCATTGTACAGCTTTTATAGTAAAGTGAAAATGATCTGTAAACATCAGGTCGCAATAACAGGGTGACCCTGAAGCTTCCATTTCATTAGATGCTCATTGTCCTTACATATGGTGATTGAAGATGAGGCATCTCTGACTCATCAAGTTTAATGAAAAAAAGAAAAGAAAAAAAAAAAAAAACACTACTGTGTCCAGTTTTTTCACCAGTGTTTTGAAACACAGCACAAAGAAAAACACAATTTTGTTTGCTCAGCATTTAAACTGTCACAAGACAACTGACAGAGTATGTCATTACACCATCAAATTTATATTTGTTTATATTAAGATAAGCCTTGAGCACTAAGATTGTGATATCACTACTGTAGCAATAACTGGAAACCGGAAAAAAGTTTTGAAACATCTTTCCTGCCTTTAGAGTTACACTCCACCCAGCAAATCTTAATTCACTAGTTATTTGCAGCAAGCTTAATAATCTTAAAGTGTATGTCACCTTCTGGTGTCTACGCATATTTTGTTAAGAACACAATGGGAACATATCCACTTGCTGTGTGATGGCCAAGGGCTGCAGTAGAAGGGAGTTATACTTAGCTCAGGGGGGCCCTGAGGGACGGGGGGACCTAATAATCCTATCGTGCCAGGAAACCTAGTTGTTTATAGTGCTCCTTTAAGCTCAGCCACTATAAAGTGGCTACACTAAACAACTCAAAATATTAAATTTGGAATGCTTGTTAAAATGGTATGTCATCATGGGGGCAATTTATTAGGGTGCCATGTTCTTCAAAGGCCCAGAAAATCACTGTTAATTTTACAAGTTGAAAAGGGCATCTAATATATATATATATACACACATACATACATACACACACACACAATTATAACAAAACAATATAAATATTGATGCTTACATACAGGGATATAATTTTTTACTAGTGGAGTAATAGGTGCTTGATCCATGGATATATCTGACTGCCATTTTGGGGTCAAGAAGGAATTTTTTCCTAGTTTGTTGCAAAATTGGAAGCATTTCAGACTAGGTTTTTTTGCCTTCTTTTGGATCAACAGCAAAAACATATGTGAGGAAGGCTGAACTTGATGGACACAAATCTCTTTTCAGCAATGTAACTTCAGTGGACTAACACATATAGATATTATAAAATTTCATGTGAACATGTAACTCCTGCATGTAAAAAATAAAAAAATAAAAATCCCACACAAAAGAAAATAGATCACTAAATGAGGCCGGCATTTGTGATAAGGTTGCTATACCAAACATTTTAAAATATATAATTTAGAATACTCTAGGTTACCTACTTTTTAAAATTGTATGTCATAATGGCAAAATTATTACCCAGGCTTCCATACTCTCTTAAAGGTGACACAGGCCCAGAAAGTGAAAAATTAAAAAAAAATTAAAAATACGAACACCGATTGTAGCCAGGGTTTGTGACTAAGTGGCTACTAAAAGTGACTGGACATATCTCAATTTGAATACCTTGGGTTCTCTACTTTTGCAAATGGTGTTATAGTGTAAAAGGCAAGATCCAGCAAATTTTAATGTGTAAAAACTGAAATGGGCAAGCCCTATATTTCACCCTGGAACTTTCCAAAACACGATCAAGCCTGTAGATTTGGCATTGTTGTACTCGGGGAGGCATCACAGCATACATATATGTGTATTTTATTGCAGTTAATTCTAACAGTATGACATGCAGAACTTGAAAAATAAAAAAATACAAATCCTAATGTCTCACAATTTTAAATTATATGCATATAAAATGTTTCATATATAAATATTTGATGTGAAACAAAAGCCCTATTTCTTTTGAACAAAATTATATATAATAAATGTGGGTACACTAAATACGAAAGAGGTAAATTCTAGGTTTTGTTTTGGTCAGAACTTGCACAATTGCCTCCATCCTCAAGAGATTAATTTGTAATTTGTATTCAGTAAAATCCAAAAATTGTAGTGAATTGAAACCCAAATAACAAAATTTGTTTACCCTCTTACAGATCAAGGATCATTTGAGATGCAGCAGATTTGTGACCAAGAGCTTTTGCCATTCATTCTACCACAATTTCATCCTTCCTGGTTAAAGGAGCACTATAGTGCCAAGAAAACAAACTCGTTTTCCTAGTACTATAGGGTCATTAGGTCCCCCCCACCCTCAGGGCCCCTTTCAGCCACTTACCTTTCTCCAAAAAAAAAAAAAAATTCAAACAACCCATATGAAAGTATCAGTGTGACAGCTACTAGAGGCTGGATTATCCCTCGATGAAACATAGCAGTTTCTCTGAAACTGCTATGTTTTCAGCTGCAGGGTTAAAACTAGATAGACCTGGCACCCAGACCACTTCATTGAGCTGAAGCGGTCTGGGCACCTATAGTGGTCGTTTAAGGGCACCCATACATATTACATATGTACAAATATGGCTTTCTTGTGATGCCCTGCATGTATACATAACACTATATTAAATATGAATAAGTATTAAAAAGAATAATGGGACATTCCTTGCCAAGCTTTAAAAAACCTGTTGTTTAGTAGCTAAACCCCCAATGAAAGCATACATGCAATACTATGCGTTTACGACTTACAAATGCTGCAGATCTATCTTTGCAAGCCTATCCCGGCGCAACCCTTTTACAGCTGTCCAATTAAAGACTTCCAAATGCAGCTTAACAAGTCTTTGAAAGGCAGGTGCTCTGGGCAATTGCCTGTCCCTTTAGCTTAGCTCTACTGTGCTAACCAAAACCAGGAAATAATATTACCATTTGTCTGATTGACAGCAAGGTGGGTGTAATAAGATTTATAAAAGTGCCCATTTCCACTGAAATCTGCACTTATTCTAAAGAAAACTCTAAATAGATTCACTAGTCATGATTGTTAAAATGTCCAATATATCTAGGATTTCAATTAATTTTTAGAAGTTATAAAACTAATACTGCAAGGAGTGAATTATGGGTTTAAAACTAAAACTTTGCAAAATTTGACATTCTAAGATTACAATATTTATAGTAGTCACAGAATCCAAAACCGCTAAACAAAAGTATGTATTTGTAAAAAGTATATCCCTCAAGCGATTCAACAAAAATCATTTTGACACTTTTCATTTAAGCGTTATGCCACAAACCTAAATCAAAATATAAAATCTTTGGTTTTTTTCACATGTGTTTTTTTAAATTGAAATTCATACCATTCGCAACTTAATACTGTAAAAAAAAAAAAAAAAAAAAATTTGCATTCTGCTACCGTCTTCAAGTTTAATGATACCCCACATGTATAGAGTTTCATAATCCTGCCCCTAATCCCAACTCAAAGGGATTCCCTCTGCTGATGTCAGTGCTTTCGTCAGCAGTGGGGTTTCCTAGCTAACACAGATTTCAGCAGAAAACGTCTCTTACCTGTTTGCTGGCTGCACTGGTCCCTGCTCCCAGGAATATGTTAAAGGGACATTATAGGCACCCAGACCACTTTAGCATCCCTGTCCCTTTTATTCCTGCAATGCAGGTCTCAGACTGCCTCTAGTGACAGTCAACCAGACAAAGCATTGAAGCAATGCTCCCAATGGGGGAGCAGAAGGGGGCTAATGCATTAGCATTGCAAACGGAGGGTGGCAGAGGAGCCTAAGCACCGAACCAGCTCCATTCGCTGGAATCAGGTGAGTATACAAAGGGTTTTTAACACTTGCAGTGCTGGGTGGGCACAATAGCAATAGAAATAAACTGCTGTATTCCTAAACATTATAGTATTCCTTTAAGAAAGAGCTAGGCCTGAGAACCGCAAGTTCGAAGCCTGTCTGGAAGGAGGAGGACAGGTATTGGGGTCAATACCTGCTTGGGAGAAGTTGGGCTAGCAGTGATTGCTTCCTGCCTGGAAGGAGCAGATGGACCTCCTTTACTGGACATGTAGATTGACTCCTCTCCGGGGTGCCAGACCCACATCCCTGGTGGTGTTTCCTCATATCCATCAAATATCAATTCTAGACTATACCAGGCAGAACATGAAAAGTGATATGCAGCAGAATTCATGCTGGAGGAGGAAATTGGTTAAAGGGACACTATAGGCACACAGACCACTTCAGCTTATTGAAGTGGTCTGGGTGCAATGTCCCATCACCCTTAACCCTGCAAAGGTGATTATTGCGGTTTTATTAGAAACTGCAATAATTACCTTTATGGGGTAACTCCACCTCTAGAGGGACTTGGGATCGTTAGGCTACTTTTGGTCACTTAACTGATGCTGGATGTCCTCACGCTATGCATGAGGACTTTCAGCATCACTGGAATCCCCATAGGAAAGCATTGAATAATGCCTTCCTATGGGGAAATCCTAATGTGAGCGAGGCCATTGTTGCGCATGCTCATTAGGTCTTCCCTGCTGGCGGAAATGGGCAGAGGAGAGAAGGTGGACCCAAACCAGTGCCGACCCAGGTAAATGACACAAAAAGTTGTTAAGGGGGGGGGGAGGGGGAAGTATAGTTTCCCTTTAAAGGGAAAACTATAGAAGGGAAGTATAGTTTCCCTTCAATAGCTTTAGCACTACCTTCTAAAATGGCATTCATGCTATTAATTTGTCATATTAGTCCAGTAATATAAATGCAAAATAAGGAAATATTACAGTTTCTTGTAATACCTTATTTTATTGGTCTTACAGAGATTTGAAGTGACTAGCATTCTTGTGTGTGTATATATATATATACACACACACATCCTGTAAAACATTAACCCCTTAAGGACACATGACGTGTGACATGTCATGATTCCCTTTTATTCCAGAAGTTTGGTCCTTAAGGGGTTAAAGGACCACTATAGTCCCAGGAACTATAGTCTTAATAGGTCCCCCGCACCCGCCGGGCTCTAGGGGAAGGAAGGGGTTAAAGGCTTGCCTTTCTCCAGTGCCGGGCTCCCTCGGCGCTGGGGACTCTCCTCCCTCTTTCGCCGAATGCGCATGCGAGGCAAGAGCCGCGCGCAGTCATTCCATAGGAAAGCATTCTCAATGCTTTCCTATGGACGCTGGCGTCTTCTCACTGTGAAAATCACAGTGAGAAGCGCCTCTAGCTGCTGTCAATGAGACAGCCACTAGAGGCTGGATTAACCCATATGTAAACATAGCAGTTTCTCTGAAACTTCTATGTTTACAGCAGGCAGGGTTAACCCTAGATGGACCTGGCACCCAGACCACTTCATTAAGCTGAAGTGCTCGGGTGCCTATAGTGGTCCTTTAAACTGTTCCTTCCTGTTTGGTGAGGGGAGGGGGGGGGGAATGCGTGGTCATTTTCATATATAATAATTGTGTGAAAAATCTTTGGAGCTATTACTGCTGTAGGTATAAAAAAAAAAACTAAATTTAATTGGATGTTTATAAATAGATATTAATTAAAATATGCAAATTTTAATAAATCAGAATAAAACATGAAATTAGCTGTCTTTTCCATTTGTAAAGCAATGTCGAGGCTTTGCATCTAATAAAACAGTACAGATGTAACACTGTGTAGGTGTGTGTAATCCAGTTTGGGATGGGCAGATGAAAAAGACATTAACCACTTGCTCACCAACTCCATCTGAAACGTAACGCCCCAACATGCAATACTATTAAATGAATGACTTGTAATAAAGAAAATAGTATAATGTCTCACATATATGGTGAAACCGTAACAGGGGTTCTGTGCTTTAAGTCTTTTATAGCATGGGGTACGTGCATATCTTTTCAGTAGGGTTAAAAGGGTTACTGTAAAACATTCTAATCTTGGATCGGGTGGATACATTATGTCAGTCGTGTGTAAAAAATCTTGAGTAGGTAAATCATGTCTCGTGTTACAACTCCCATCATTATGTTCTACCTGCCATCGCCGTGATCAGCATAGCATCCAAGACTGCACTGTGTATCCCATGTAAGACCCTAAACACCTATAAAGCTGCATTCAGCAACCGCACATTTAGAAAGAAAAAAAAAACTTTTTTTTTTTTTTTTAAATATAAATTCCAGAACTATTTCCTAGCCTAGGAACGTTAATAATTCACAGGAAGTCTCTCCAATGTAAGAAAAAAAAAAAAACTCCTTTCTGATGTACCCCCATATTTGCGGTGCATTGAGTAACGCTTCCTCTTGCAACCATGTGTATGTAGTGCAGTTTGTTTTTACTGATCTCTGTTAAAGAACATTCAGTGTGTGCAGAAAGTGTCTTAACATTATTTTTGGTCAACATAGCCCCTGGCAGGGCGGCTAGCGTGATCTACCTGCACATTTCTATAGATGCACTTCATTGACAGGGACTGGGGGAGGACAGGCCTCTCCTTTACCTGGCTTCACTGGTTTGGGTGGTGGCTTAGACATGATTCCCCAGCTTTCTCTCCAAGCTTGCGATCCGGGTCACAGAGTGTGGGCAGTTCTACAAACAGTGCATCCAGTGTCCCCCGTATATTAAATGACAACGAACAGCCCTCTTGATGAGTAAGAAGTTAGGGGAGCTAGTTTGATCAGGTTCCTGCCCTGTAAATGAGGAAGTGAATGAAGTAAAGGAGGAGTTCTGGTGTCACCACCCCACTCCACGCAAGCACAGGCAGGGCTGGAGCTAGCATTGCTTAGCTCAAGTCACCCAGTGGACATCTTTCTTCAGGGCAGGCAGTCACAGCCAGACATGAACATCTTCTTGTTACCTATCAGTTATGGCATTAAGGCTTTCTGAGTTGTTTACTGTAGTAATAATGTGGAATGGATAATAAGTAGGCAGCAAACTCAATTAAGTTTGACTTGTCAGTTGTAGTCTGTAATTTTTGTACATCATGACATAAGGTAGCTGCTGCCACTAAAATGCTGGCTGGAGTTCATAGGAGTTGAATTTAAAAAAGAGATGTACCGTTACCTTTTTGTTTTTACCTGTTCTGATATAACAATACAGGAACCGTTGGTGGGATTATTCACTAAACTCTAGTTTTTAGCAAATTCAATCCAAATTACAAAATTGAGGCAAAATTGCTGGTTCTCCACCTTAGCTATAAGCATTGCTTGGAACCAGTTTTGCAATCTAGTTTTAATAGGCCCGAAAACTAAATTTTAGTGAATAACTGTTAAAAGTCTAGTAAATCCTTAGTGGGTGAGGCTTTAATGAGATTCGTTTATTTTGTGATCGAGGCCTTTTTGACACTTTTGCTGTGTTTGTTCTACAGTAATTTAACGTTTTGACCCATAACTATTGTTTAGCTGGTCATTTTGTTGTTAAACACTACTGTGGCAAAGTCCTACCCTACTAATTTGTCTGGATGGATCCTGAGCTACAAGGTATGTCTGCGCATTTGAGTAGTCACAAGTTAAAGGTTTTAAAGAGAAACCTATGCTAAATTTGGTATGCTGAAAATTTAACTTTAAAAGCAGTCAGAGAATCTGAAACCGTTTCACACAAGTATCGTTTGGTATAAGGTAAATCTCCCAAGATATTTGAATGGTTTCTCCAATCAAAAACCAGTGTTTTCATAAAACTGTTTGTGAGTAGACTGATGCCACCCCTCATTGGGTCAGAGAGTTCAGGGAGTACTGATTGTGGTTGCTTACCTTACACGCCAGTTTTGCACAGAATTTACATTTGTGAGCCTGGAACTTTGCTGCTGGAGGTGGTGTTACACCTTTGGCAACTAAGGGTTCTCTGTATGTGCAGTGTTTAACCCCTTAAGGACTGGACTGTTTTTGCGATGTTGTACATTTGCGACCAGGCATATTTTTACACTTTTGTGGTGTTTGTGTTTGGCTGTAATTTTCCGCTTTCTCATTTACTGTTCCCATACAAATTATATATTGTTTTTTTCAGGACAAAAGGGGCTTTCTTTACATACCATTATTTATATAATCCCATGTATTTTAATTTAAAAAAAATAAAAAAATATGATGAAAAATTGAAAAAAATACATGTTTTTTGACTTTTACTTGAAAAATCTTTTACTCATCTACAAAGGCGAATGAAAAAAACTGCTAAATAGATTCAAAATTTTGTCCTGAGTTTAAAAATACCCAGTGTTTACGTGCTTTTTTGCTTTTTTTGCATGTTATAGGGCTATAGGTACAAGTAGGATATTGCGGTTTCAAAACATACATTTTTAAAATTTATCAATAGTGACATTGTAACACTATTATCTGTCATAAATCTCTGAATAACACCCCACATGTACATATTTTTTTTAAAGTAGACAACTCAGGGTATTCAATATGGGGTATGTCCAGTCTTTTTTAGTAGCCACTTAGTCGAAAACACTGGCCAAAGTAAGCATTCATATTTGTTTGTGTGTGAAAAAAGTAAAAAAACTAAATTGAACGCTAATTTTGGCCAGTGTTTGTGACCAAGTGGTTACTAAAAAAGACTGGACATACCCCATTTGCAATACCTTGGGTTGTCTTCTTTTGCAAATGGTATGCCATCATGGGGGTAATTCTCATTCCTGGGCTACCATACGCTCTCAAAGGCAACGTAACCAACCTGGCCATTTTCAATGTAAAAATATTTGACCCATATATTTGACCTTGTAACTTTCAAAAATGCTATAAAACCTGTACATGGGGGGTACTGTTTTACTCGGGAGACATCGCTGAACACAAATATTAGTGTTTAAAAACTGGAAAACGTATCACAACAATTATATCATCAGTAAAAGTGCTGTTTGTGTGTGAAAAATGCAAAAAAAGTAACTTTCACTGACAATATCATCGCTGTGATATGTTTTACTGTTGTGAATCACTAATATTTGTGTTCAGCGAAGTCTCCCGAGTAAAACAGTACCCCCCATGTACAGGTTTTAGGGTGTCGTAGAACGTTACAGGGTAAAATACAGTGCTAGCAAATTAAATTCTCTGGAATTTAGGCCTGGGTTGGCAGGCAGGTCCCTCAAATTGCAATCAATAAAATTACTGAATTATGTAAAAATATTACATAAATACGCACGTAGAATTTAAATATATATGCATATTTATATATTTGAAGTCTACGTGTATATTTATATAATTATTTATGTAATTTTGTATATGGACATATGTATATTTCTTATTATTTTTATTTATTTTATATACATAGATATATATACAAATTCATTCTAAGTGTATTTTGATATAAATATATATATATAATTTTAAAATACAGTTAGAATAAAATTTCATATAGCTATATAATTTTTTTTAAATTTTTTATTATTATTTAAAAAAAATGTATTTAATTTAAATTACTTATTATTTATATTTTATAATAATATATATACAATATATAGTTATTATATATATTATATATATACGTGTGTAATTTAATTATAAGTGTATTTTTATATTAATATAAGTACATATTAATATAAAAATACACTTAGTATGGCATTATATATATGATATATAGACATATATTATATAGATATAATATATGTCTATATATCATATATACACATATATAATTATTTTTATTTATTTTATTAACACTAACATTATTTTATTTTTTTGATTTTACACTAGCAGGGAGACTGCCTGTCAGCACAGACAGTCCCCCTGCAGGCAGACACATGGACACCTATTGTGACCATGTGATCGCTGTGTTAAGCGATCACATGGCCACAGGGGTCCTAATTCAGTGTGGGGAGACTGTCTGGGCTGCAGGCAGTCTCCCCACAACCGGAGCCACGCTGATCGCCGCCGGGGGAACGACGGCGATCAGGTAAGTAACGGAAACCGTTAGGACGGTTCAGGACCGTCATCGGTCCGCAATGGGAAAATCCCGATGACGGTCCTGAACCGTCCTGTGTCGGGAAGGGGTTAATAGCAAAACACTGTACCTACAGATTCCAGGCACTTGACCACTTCAATTCACTGAAGTTGTCATGGTGGTTGGAATAAACTTTTAACTAAAAGCTGTTCCCATGCTTCCCCATGGCAGTGTATCTGCAAGCTTTGGCATATTGCCACATCGCTCAGATGCCTTGGAGAGATGATGACAGCTATTGCTTCACTGCCCAACTTGTAAGGAGTCCAGCAATAGCATTGCAGCAGTACTTTTGACTGCCAACCTTCAGTGAACATTTACAGTCACAAAGTGTGTAAGTGATTGCTACATACATTGTACTTCTTTTTAAAATTGAGTAATAAGCCTTGTTTTTTTTTTTTGTTTTTTTTTATTATTTATAATTTATTAATTTATTCCACAGTGCTCTAAAGAAAATTCTGACCAAAACATTGCAGTGAAAACAGTGACTTCTAAATGATGAGGATTTTTGAATGATTCTGAGGTGGGGCTGCATTAATATGAATGTGGTATCATTATAATGACATTAACAAAGCACTCCGCACAGTAATGACTGTCTGCATTATAAACTGTGCTATAATAGCATTACTGTGTTTACACTGCAATGCTATAGTGTTGATATAATGGCACTTCTTTTTTCAAAATCTGAATCAATAAAAACAGGTTGGAAATAAAGGAACAAAAGATTTGATGAGGTACTTGTTTAACCCCTTAAGGACACATGACATGTGTGACATGTCATGATTCCCTTTTATTCCAGAAGTTTGGTCCTTAAGGGGTTAAATAAACATGCAGTCTAAAGGTTGAAAACTATTAAGAATTTTATGTTCATTTGTGTATAACCCTTTTTTCCCTAAGTTTCATAAGTACTTTATTTGCTAGATTGTAAACACAGTTTTCTGTTACTTTTTTTTTTGTCAGTGCGTGTTCATTATTTTTCTTACGCTCACTATTGCCTGCCAACTGATAAGACAAGTAGTGTGCTCTTAGCAACTTTGTCTTTCCGTATAATCAATGATGGTTGTTGATGTTGCTGTAAGTAAATGAGAGATTGCCACTTGTTTTTAGGTCCCTGTGACGGACCGCCTGGCACCCCAACTGGGTACCTCCGTCAATCGCTGCTTCCTAGTACTTGTGAGCACCATAAGCACTGCACTGGAACACCATAAACCCCACCGCAGCTTGGTTGGGGTCTTGCTGTCCTCCACCCACCCAGGACCCAAGACGAGGATCCAGCGTCCAGTGGGTAGACCTCCCCTAGTCCAGAGAGCGAAGCAGGCTGCTCTTATAAGAGCAAGTGTTGTGATCCAAGGGAGCATAGTGATTATAGCAATCCTCAGAGGGTAAATATAGCTCTCCAATCCCCCAAACATGAGTCTAGACTTCATGAAGGGTAAAAAGGAATCTATTTTAATGGTAGCCACAATTGGCCTTTTATGACAGTCCCCATGCAAGGGGCACTCCCCTCCTCCCCCTCCCCTATGCCTGAGAGATAATTAAGTCAAGCACTATACTAAACTCAATTATCTCCAAACACAAAAAACACACATTTAAAAAAAAAAAGAGAGAAAAATACCTTAAAACACACAAACCCCTACAAACGTTACATCCCATGATAGCCCTGATGTGGGTGACCAATATATCCAAAAATCACTGCACGCATGATCCCATGCCCAAAGCATGATCCCATGCCCAGTCAGGGTACAGACTGGGAATCGCAAAGTTTTCAAGCCGAAAATAGTTCCAGGGCATTCGCGGCTAAGTCCCCATGAAGTCTATTCAAGGTTTTGGTCTATGCGAACGGCTGCCAGTGAGCCAGCGTTCGGTTCTATGGAAAGAGCCAAACCAGGAGAACCAGGGGGAATAAAATATGGGTCTTTATAGTTGCTGGCTTGGCCCATAGTCCGGAGGCAAGAGACTGGACAGCAGGCCCCTCCAAGAACACGTGACGAGGCTCAGTTTGTCACATTTCTTCCCCCCTCCCCCAAGGGAAGACTAACCAGGTACCTGACCTTCTGTCAGACGGTACCTGAGTTAGTCGAGTAGCCCACCCATAAACAAACACTTGACCTGCTGGCCTCTGGTGTCCGGCTCTGTCCTGTATGTCCCAGGTTGCTTGCTAAGTGGGTGTCCATCACCCCCGGTCTCCCTTGTGGTCCCAGGCATGGAGTTGTGGGTACTTGGTGAGCAGAGGCCAGCAGCTGGGTAGTACAGTGGGTAGTCCGGTCCCCAAACACATGGGCCGGATGCCAGCGCTTCTGTTGGGGGGACCTGGGGACAGTCCGGCACTGTAATAAGGGGACGGGTAGGGCAGAGGCCAGCTGCGCTCTGCCCTGATGCCAGCTCTTCCGCTGGGATGGGGTCAATGGGTATTGCTGCTGAGAAGAGGAATTGTCTACCTCCTCCCGGTATTCCTCTTGTAATGGGGGCATCTGTCTCCTCTTCTGTTACCTCCGGCTGCCGCTGGGGAGGGGGACCGATTATCCCCTCTCCCTATTTGGTATGCTGCCACTAAGGAGTAAGGCTGACTGTCCTTCCTCCTGATACTTCCAGCTGCAGTTGAGGATCTGGGCCGGCTGCATAATGTCAAAATAAAAGTCTCTTATTTGACAAACAGTCTCCCTACATTTGATTAAATGTAATATATGTTTAAAATACATGCAATGTTATCTTCATTGCATTATTGTTTTAATCAAATATATTAAAATGGATATGTTGATGATACCTGCCCTCCGGAACCAATTAAATAATTTTAACCCCAGGACGAATTGAGAGGGCAGCCTTTATCAGACATAGCCATATATAGTACTATACATTATTCCAGTATTAAATTTCATAAAATTTGCTTGTTTAAAACATTGTGCTTATTCCGTGGAATAAACAGTCTCCTTAAGGGGAAATCTTTTGGTCCCTTTTGCAGATAGTACTGAACTTATGTGAGTGAAGAAAATATATACGGTGTATATAGGGCCCTCTTAACTTGACAGCAGTCAGGAGTGACTACTGAATTAATGAATCGACAGCAGCTAGAACACTGGATTGATCAGTCTACAAACTGGACACTCCAGATGATGGCACAAAGCACCTGGTATCTGTAAC
Organism: Pelobates cultripes; assembly: GCA_933207985.1. NCBI lineage: Eukaryota > Metazoa > Chordata > Amphibia > Anura > Pelobatidae > Pelobates > Pelobates cultripes. The sequence goes on along the minus strand of OW240916.1, from coordinate 142,355,075 downwards.
TAGATACTCATGCTCTTCTAATTCATCTCTGTGCAGCTACTGCATGTTGTAAGGACTTGATTCTGTTTGTTTTCCACAGAGGTGTTCCTTGGTTACATAACACCCAGGGTGGAAATGTATTTTGGTAACCCCCCCCCCACCCTCCACCCTCCTACAAAATGTAAAATAGAAATGTTCTGCATCACCCCAACCCCCTTTTGTTATTGAAATTACACACACATACTGACCTTTATCTGAGCCTTATCATTAATATTCATATGTATTTACATAAATGTGCCCAAATACATTTGTATATACACACACATCGAAAATACATATACACAGACACGTTGATAGGCAGTACACCAGTACTGGGACCCATATGGGAAAAAATATATATATATTTGTGGTCAGGGTGATATTGCGGTGATGGTAAGATAACATATAATTCGTATACAATAAGACATAGTTAATAACACCAGTCGTTGTTGTTTACCGGAACTGACAATGCAGTAGGCCTGTAATAAAGAGGGCAAAAAGAAGTGTACCATACAAAATTTTATTCATACTACAAACATCAATTATTTGGACAAATCATGAAATGGTTTGGGTTAACTGGGTTTGGTATGTATAGAGTGTAAGCAGATAATTTCCAGCGTCCCATAGCTTTGATTATATGAGCTGGAATGTAGTTGGAGGAAGCAGATGATGCTGCCCCTATGCGGAAAGACTGTCCTGAGTAATGATTTGCAATTAGGCCAGGTTTAGTCAGTAGCATACGGACATAGAGCATACATTTAGCGATAGTGAGAATGGAACCGTGTAGTTCTAATAGTGGTTGGTGTGGTTGTTTGTGGAAAGTGTTCAAATATGTATCCAAAATCTTAACGGACCACCATTTATTAAAGGTAGGGAAAAAAGGTATGTCAGCCGTGCGTCCCATCTGGCTAGTTTTAGAGTGGTGAAGTGAAAGAAGGTCTACGGATTTGTGGATATCGGTTATTTTAACCCCTTAAGGACACAGCTTCAGAAGCTTGTCTTACGCTTAATGACACAAGCAATTTTTGCATTTTCTTGCTGTATGCGTTCAACTGCAATTTGCATCTCTCTCGTTTATTGCACCGACACATATTATATACTGTTTTTTAAAGGACATAAAGGGCTTTAATTTGATGTAACATATATATATATAAATGCTTATTTATTATTTAAAAAATACAGAAAAATGCAAAAAAAAGAAAAAATTTTGTGTTTTTTGTACAGTTTTTGCAATAATAATGTGTGCCTAATTAGTGCAGGTTAAAGAAAGTAATTAAAAATAAATTTATTTAGTTGTTCTGATTTACAAAATATATAATGTGTCTGGGATTTAAAGTTTTTTTTGGTAGTTACAGGTCATAAAGCACAAGGAGTAAAATAAACTTTTAATGTAGAGCGATTTTAGAATTTTGTATGTTTGTCTTGTAAGCTTAATAGCCATAAAAGAAAACAAAATTGCCACACAAAAGTATATATTTATATAAAGTAGACATCACAGGCTATTGTCCTAAGGTTTTTTTGACACTTTCTAAGTAGCCATTTCACTGCCAATCTCTGCTAAATATTGGAGTAAAATTTAGTTTTTTGGAGTTTTGGCACACAAACTTATAACAAAGAACTTCCCATGTATATTTTGTAAAGTTGGTGTGTGCTATTCCTGTACAAAGTTTTATTTTGTGTTCAGTTACTTCTGCTGAGTACAACGATACCCCCATTGTATGTCTTTGGCACTATTTCGTGAAGCTACAGTGCCATATAGGAGACCTTCCGTTTCAACATTTACAGTAGAATTTTGAGAGGCGGATTTAATGGGCCTATGCTTCAATTTGGGGTATTATAGCAGTTTGACTGTTCAAAAAAAACCCACAAAGGCCTACCATTTATAAAAGTAGACACTCCAGGGTATCTCATATGGTGCATATTGTGCCTTAACATGCCCCCATTTTTTTCACCAATATATGCCAAAGTATGTGGTAAAAAATAATTTTGGGCATTTTTTACATACGGATTAAATTTTTGCTGGGCATTTTGTACATTTCATATGTGCCACTAAGTTCAAACCCCCCAAATTATGCTCAGCTAAGTCTTCTGAGTAAAACAATATGCCCAATGTATGACCTAGACACTATTTTGTGAAGTTACACTGCTATAAAAGAGACGTAACAAGTTAAGGTTTTTAAGTGTGAATTTTCATGGAGGGTTTTGATGCGTCCGTGCCCACTTTGGAGCACTTGAGAAGGCTACATATTACAACTACACCATAAAGGCATACCATTTCTTAAAGAACACATCCCAGGGTATTTCAAAAGGCATATTTTGAACCTTAGCGTGGGATAATTTTTCCGCTAGCTTGTACCAAGTGTAATGGTAATAAGCGTTTTTTTGTCTTTTTGACACACAAAGTAAATTTGCGCAGTACATTTTGCAAATCTTATGTGTGCTACGACTGTATAATACTTCATATGTTGCTCAGCTATGTCGGCTGAGTACATCAATACCCCCGTATGTACCTTTGCCAGGTATATGTGGACATCGGAGGGGCACATTTGGGACACAACCATTCCAGTTCATTTCAAACTTTAAATTTTTACACTGTTCCCATGTCCCATTTTAGAGTATTTTACCAGGCTATATAATCCAAATACCCCATAAAGCCATACCATTTCTTAAAGAAGACATCCCGGGGTAATTCAAAAGGCATATTTTGAACCTTAGCGTGGGATAATATTTCCGCTAGCTTGTACCAAGTGTAGTGGTAATAAGCATTTTTTCTGCCTTTTTGACACACAAAGTGAGTTTGCGCAGTATACTTTGCAAACCTTATGTGTACTACGACTGTATACTACTTCATATGTTGTTCAGCTATGTCGCTGAGTACAGCAATACCCCCGTATGTACCTTTGCCAGGTATATGTGGACATTGAAGAGGCACATTTGAGACACAGCCATTCCAGTTTTTTCCAAACTTTGAATTTTTACGCTGTGTCCATGTCCCATTTTAGAGTATTTTACAAGGCTATATCATCCAATTACACCATAAAGGCATATCATTTCTTAAAGAAGACATCCCAGGGTAATTCAAAGGCATATTTTGAACCTTAGCGTGGGATAATATTTCCGCTAGCTTGTACCAAGTGTAGTGGTAATGAGCATTTTTAAATGTATTTTTTTACTTTGTAAAACTTTTTTACTTTGTAAAACCCATTTTTAAACTTTTTTTTTTACTTATTAAATGTTTTACACTATCTTAACTTTTTTTACACTTTTAATTTTTTTTCTAAACTTTTCTTTTACCGTTAACCCCTAACTAGCAGTAAGCAGCACTAACCGTAAATTCCCCATTTTCCCATAACTCCCAGCTAGCAAAATATTTAATTATAAAATATTTAAATTAATTAATTAAATAAATGGAACCCCTGAGGGTTAAAAAAAATAAATAAAAATTAATCCTCAGGGGTTAAAAAATTTAGATCACAGTATAATACAGTATAATACTGTGATCTGTATTTTGATCACTGTAGGCAGTGATCAGCTGGCAGGGAAGGGGTTAATTTTTATTTAGACTGGGTAAAGGGGTGGTATTTTTTTTTTTTTTACTTAAACGTTACTAAAACATTTAAAAAAAAATTTTTTTTTACCTTTTTAAAGCTTATTTTAAAACTTTTTTTAACGTTAACCCCTAGTTAGCCTAACACCAAATTCCCCAATTCCCCACTAACTTCCACCCATCCCAGCTAGCTAAATATATAATTTTTTAATATTTAAATTAATTAATAAAATAAAATTAACCCCTGAGGGTTAAAAAAAAAAAATCAGATGACATTAAAATGTATACCCTGCCAATTGATCACTGTAGTCAGTGATCAATTGGCAGGGAAGGGGTTAATTTTATTAAAACAGGGGCAGGGGGGGTGGGATTTAACTTTAATTTATTTATTTTTTTACACAGGGAAGCAGATCAGCACTGATCCGTCTCCCTGCACTTCACACAGAACC
>OW240916.1:142315498-142350961 GCA_933207985.1 Pelobates cultripes | reverse complement strand
GTAAGTGTCGTACCTGATATTGCTAGAATCAGAAATTATGATTCTTAGCAGAATTAGGGTAAGGAGGGTGGGAGTAGATACGTGCTGCAACCTATAGATGAGACTTAATAAAGTATCTGAGTATATAAATATATGTGTGTGGGCCAGATCATGGACTCGAGTAATAATAGAGTAACTACTGCAAATCCTAGTTGCGACGAGTGAATTTGGCAAATGCTGCCACGAATGGAAGAAACCTTGTAAAAAACACAGTCTGGTCTGATAATGACACCTAAAGAAATTTTGAGATTTTAACATAAAACCAGAAGGGATTATTTAAATAAGCCTAAACCTAAATTTCTAACCAAATTACCAACCTTAAATGACAATTTAGTGGAGTTTGAATATTCCCGAAACGCACCTCTGGGTAGAACATTACAATGGCATAAGATGTCAACCAAATGGCACGGTGATATACCAGAAATAACAACTCTATAGTAGAAATAATCATGTGTAAATACATACATACAATTCTTCTTAATTCGTGTAAGAGTGGAATTAGTAATAACAGTCAATGGGGAAGAATTGTGCGAACAGTCTATGCCTTTACCTAGTTGTACTCCTCTTTCCAATACAAATTACAAGAAGGTTTGTATGAATTATACGAATGGTAAACGATTAAGCATGCAAACATAGTGAAAAGAGCCGAACAAGGCTTGTGTTCGTGCAGTTGAAAAGAACCAAAAGTCCCTACCACATAGAAGCAAACTAATTTGTACATGCAGTAATGCAAACAGTGTCAAAGGCATATGAAATGACAAGAATAGGAAAAGATCCAAACTGTGATGACGCTGAACATGTGCAACCGGGGCCCGACGGTAAGGGTCTGACTTATGGTTGACAGCGAGCCATACTGAGACCAGTCTCCGAGCAAGCCGGAGGAGGCAGCAGGCTTGTAGCGTTTGGTGGGCGGTCAAGTAAGTAAAACAGAAACAGGAGCCAGGAATCAGGACCACAAGGAAACAGGTAAGAGACAGCAAAATGGCAACTTGACCGGAAGTAGTCTTTCAACTCGCCAGACCAACAACGGTAAAGTGGGAGAGGATTGGCAGCCCTTATAAAGGGGACCTAAGCCCCTCCCACAACTACACGCCCAGCCTTAAATATATATAATTCCACAGATAGCTCGGCTCTCCACCTTCCCAAAGTAAAAAGTTATTACTTGCCTTGGTGCAATCACCACGTTAATAATATAATAAATAAAAAAAATAGGCTGCACTCACAAGTCTTGACAAAGAGAGTTTTAGTGTTTCAATACAACTAAATATCCATAATTGCTGTCTACAAAAAAGAAACTGAGATGCAGAAGGACATCAGATGGATGCTCAGTTTATTGGGACCTAATCCAGCAACAGAGGCGGTTCTGCAGGTCATGGCACAAGCCAGGCAATCACAGCAGGAGAGAGATGACCGAGACAGACTGCTACAGGGGGATTTGCTACACTCCCCGGGAAGTACAAGTGACCTACCAAGGAAGGTAAATTATGCTGCATTTAAAATTTTTAATGACAATGAAATGGAAATTGATAGTTATCTGCAGGATTTTGAAAGACAATGTGCACTAGAGGGATTATACCCCATGAAATGGGCTGCAGTACTTAGCAGCAAGCTGTCAGGCAGAGCAGCAGAGGCGTTGCGAGCAGTACCGGATGGGGATATACATAAGTATGAGAAAGTAAAATACATTTTGTTGGCCAGATATGCTGTAACTCCAGAGGCGTACAGAAAGAAATTCCGAGAGTTGAGGAAAACAGGAAGGGATTCCCATACTGAATGGGCATTCCGGCTACACAGAGCAGCCCGGAATTGGATGAAGGGCTGCCGAGCAACCACCCTGGAGGATGCCTTACAGCTCATCCTATTGGAGCAATTTTTTAATCATACGGCAGATGACATTAAAGACTGGGTGAAAGACAGGAAGCCTAAAACTGTGGAGGAGGCAGATGAGCACCAGGATAACAGGAGGCGAGAACAATGGGTGAGCCGACCTGCTTTTAAGCATCCCTATTCAGCACCAACAACGGCTGCACCTAGAGCTCCCCTAAGTAACCCGCCACACAGCTCAGCAGCAGCACCACGACCCCCTGCAGTGTGTCATTACTGCAAACAATCGGGACACTATAAAAATCAGTGCCCTCGTTTGAACCGGGGAAGTTGGGAAAGGCAACCTCCACAGCAACAACCCAGGGCCGCTGCTCATTATGTACAGCAGGAGAGTGCACCTTTTTTTCCCTAACCACGAAGAACAATGGAGTGTGTTACACGAGGTCAACCCCGTGTAAGCGGGAGGCGACAACGGGGACCACCACCGTCAGTGGATTACAGTAGACGGGGTGGGGGCCCGAGCTTTGAGAGACTCTGGGGCCACGTTAACCGTGGTACAACCACACACCGTCAAGGCCCAGACTCACACTGGTCGCACTGTGGCTGTAAGAGTAGCTGGGGGTGCCATCTACAAATTACCTACAGCCAAGGTCCTTGTGGATTGGGGCTCAGCCTCAAAACAATTGGAGGTTGGCATGATGCAGGAGCTGCCAGCCGAAGTACTATTGGGGAATGATGTGGACTGTTTAACCTCCCAATTAGCACGAGACACTGCGTCCGAAGCCTACCCGGTTACCACCCGAGCTCAAGCCAAACTGGAAGCACGGCTGCACTCTGAGGAAACCCAGGTAGGAGTTGAAATACCCTCTGTACCCCCAGGGGTTTGAGCAGGAACAGAGAACAGACCCCACTCTAGACGGGTATAGGAAGGCAGTAGATGGTAATAGGGGAGACAACCCACACGAAAAGTTTGAGTGGCACAAGGGACTGCTGTATAGGGTGACAGAAGGGGCGGGACATGGAACCACGCAGGTTACTAAAAGGCAGCTGGTAGTACCCCGCAAGTTTCGGGCCGAGTTATTAAGGCTCAGCCATGATATTCCCCTAGCAGGACATTTGGGGGTTAAGAAAACCAGAGACCGGTTGACCCAAACATTCTTCTGGCCCAGAGTCACTCAAGAACTTAAATATTACTGTAGGACATGTGACATTTGCCCAAAAATAGGGAAACTGGGTGACCACCAGAAAGCTAAACTCCACCCGTTACCCATTATAGAAGAACGTTTTCACCGAGTAGCGGTGGACTTAATAGGACCCCTCAGCTGGCCCAGTCAGTCTGGCAAAAAGTATATCCTTACCATAGTGGACTATGCCACTAGGTACCCTGAAGCCGTAGCCCTACCCAATATAGAGGCAGAGACCGTGGCTGAGGCCCTGGTCAAAATATTTTCCCGGGTAGGTTTTCCCCAGGAGATCCTATCCGACCGAGGGACTCATTTCACAGCTCTCCTGACACAGCAACTGTGGCAGAGCTGTGGAGTGAAAGCCCTATTTAGCGCTCCCTATCACCCCCAGACCAATGGACTCTGTGAACGTTTTAATGGCACGCTCAAGCAAATGCTAAAAACGTTCACAGAGTCCTGCAGGAATTGGGAAAGGTATCTTCCCCATCTTCTGTTTGCTTACCGTGTAGTGCCCCAGGCATCCACGGGGTTTTCCCCCTTCGAACTCCTGTTCGGGAGAAAAGTTCGGGGCCCCCTGGATCTCGTACGGGAACACTAGGAGGGCAACACAGATGATGGGGGAGTCCCTATCGTTCAGTACGTTCTGGAGTTCCGCGACCGACTGCGGACCCTCACTGAATCAGTTTGAGAGAATCTGCAGGCGGCTCAGGACTACCAGAAGAAGTGGTATGACAGGGGTGCCCGAGATAGGGTCTTAGACATAGGCCAGAAAGTGCTAGCCTTGAGACCCGCAAAGAAAGATAAGCTGCAGGCGGCCTGGCAGGGGCCCTTTAAGGTGGTAGAGCAGATAAGTGATACCACCTACATTGTGAGTAAGTGTTCAGATGAAAGGCTGACCAAAGCCTTTCATGTAAACATGCTCAAACCGTATTACGAGAGAACGGAAGATGTGGGCACAGTATGTGCCCCCTCCTCAGAAGATAGTGAGGGACTTCCCCTCCCCGATCTGTTAGACCCCTCACCTAGTAGTATTGACCAGGTAAGCCTAGGTCAGAACCTTAAACCCCTAGAGCGAGGGGAAGCGTCGCAACTGCTCCAGGAATCCCAGGACATGTTTTCCGCCATCCCAGGCTATACCTCCGCTGCGATACACCGGGTAGTAAACCCAGGGAGAAACGCCGCTATGGCAGCAGTCCGCGAGTATGCTCGCGGAAATCAGAGACATGCTCAAGTTAGGGGTAATAGAACCCTCTCAAAGTCCTTGGGCATCTCCGGTAGTACTAGTACTGAAGCGCGACGGCACCACGCGCTTCTGTGTAGACTATCGGAGGCTCAACGATTGCACCATAACGAATGCCTACCCGATGCCCAGAATAGATGAGTTGCTAGACCGTATGGCTGGGGGGAATTACTTGACCACCCTGGACTTGTGCAAAGGGTACTGGCAGATCCCCCTGGAGACACAGATGCCTCCATGTTTGGGCTGGGAGCCGTGTTAAGCCAGGTGGAAGACGACGGCATGCAACACCCGGTGGCCTACCTCAGCCGTAAACCTTTGCCCAGAGAGGTCAGCTATGCCACCATAGAGAAAGAGTGCCTAGCCCTAGTGTGGGCGCTTAAGAAACTTCAACCTTATCTGTACGGCCGGCCATTTACTCTTATGACAGATCATAACCCGCTGGTGTGGTTAGATCGGGTGGCTGGCGACAATCCCAGACTATTGCGGTGGAGCCTAGCACTTTAGCCATACAATTTCACCATGCAGTACCGTCCGGGCAAACAAAATGGTAATGCAGACGGTCTGTCCCGCCAAACCGACCTGGATGGTTAAAGGACTTTTTCCCTTTTTATCCTCTATTTGCTGCCTATTGCATTCGGTAGATGAAACTACCGAACCGGGACCACCATCTGGCTCATTAAACATCAAAGGTTTAGGTGAAATTGCTACCTCTGTCTGTGCTGCCAGCGTTCGTTAGTTGAACGCCACGTGGCAGAGAAAACCGCCGCCATCTTTGTTCATGCAAACAAAGGCAGCGGGACCTGGTCGTCGAGTGCATGGAACTGTTTTACGGACACTCGACTTCCTGAACACCGGTCCCAAATAGACGAACGCTGGAACTCTATTTACCGAATAGCTAGAAGAGCGCTATTCTGTACTTTGGTGCATTCGACAGAGGGGCACGAACGCTGCTAGGAGCCAGAGGGATCCATTCGGTACTTTTATTCGTTTTTCTGTTTTTCGAAAGTGACCAGCAAAACCCACCAAATTCGTGGAACTGTTTTGGGCATGCAGCCCAGGGTGAGCCGGTCACACAAGACTTCCATAAAATTTGCGAACCCCTGAACCGATCTGGGTGAAATTCGAATATGTTGGTCACCCAGATCAGGGCTATCAGGGGACACATATTATGGGGATACCCCCAGTATAAAGGGGTGTTCTGAGAGTTGGGGAAAAAGTGATTTTTCAGCCCGGAGATAATTAAGTTACTATTTTATCAGACTAAATTATCTCCTGGGCTAGGGGAGGGAATTGTAGGTGTGTGTTAACATTTTACTGTTTGTGATTGGTTATTGTTCGTCCCTCCCTGAGGGCTGTCCCTTTGCATGGGGACTTGCATAAAAGCTGTGTGCACCCATTAAAGGACAGTTCATTTTGTACCCTTCTTCTTGACTTCGGCTGATGTTTGGGGATTTATGTGTTTCACTGAGGGAATTATCTGGTGAGACTATTGGAATTGCTATAGGATTCGTCTACCTTAATTACTAAACGGAGGGCTATAATCACCAAGGTTCTGGCGGTTAGGGAGGAAACTACCGAATGAGGTTTAAATATACTTGGTTTCCTTACACTAGGTAATACAAAGACATATATGAACCACCACCGGTAGGACATTGAGGTATAAATCAATCATTGGACTGTCCAAAGAACGGGATGTTAACATATCAGTGAAAAGGAAAGAAGAAAGAGGATATAGATGAAACAATGTGGACACAGTGCAGTATGCCTCTGAAGTGATCGCGCACCGGGCTAAAATCGCCTGTTTCACTTTGTTATAGTCTCTACTATCTTCATCCGGCACTGCCCGGTACGCTTCTGCGGCGCGACCAGATAACCTCCCTGCTAGTAGTGGTACCCGATCCGCCTCGCTGATGTCATGTAGAAAACACAGCCTCTCAAAGTCCTGTAAGTAGTCGACCACGCCGTCGTCAGCCTCCAAATAGCTTTTGAAGGCTTGGTAGGGAATTTTGACTTACCTTGGGGGAATATTGACGGCCGTCGTGGCTCTTTCTCCGGCTTGTTGAATCCTTTGCGCCCTCCTGAGCATGATGTACTCCTGTACATCTGCGAAGAGCCTGCTGACCATCTCTGCAGATGGTGGTTCTGGGAATAAAGCCATTCGGATTCTGAATTCGGTTGCAAATTTGTTTGGTTCTTCCTCCATTGGAGGTGCTGCAGCAGCTGCTGCTCTGTCTCCTTCCATCAGTTCCATAATCAGGACAGCCTTTGCCTTGTTACTGGCTATTGCTCCTCTTGCTTCCAGCAACTCCTTTAGTGTGCTTCGTTTTAACAGGGCATAATTCGTTCCCATTCACCGGCAGTTCGCGGGTTTCCACGTGTTCCTGGCTCCGGTTTCATCCGAATGGGTTAATCCCCTCATTGCTGCTCCTTCTCCTTTATTTGTTTTAATTCTGCCGACCGTTGCTTTGCTGTGTAGATTCAATCCCGTCGCTTGCCACCAATTGTAGCGGAGAGGTAGTATAATCCACAATATCTCCGCTGGGTAACAGGAACAGTATAAAAGAATCCAGGGGAATAAGCACAGCATACAATAATCCCGGTAGCGTTGTAATAATCCTTCCTTCCCAAGAACTAGACGACACATAGGCTGGGAGTCAACTGAGGTTTTATTTTCAGGTCACGGTATTTATGGGATTCCCCATGCAAGGGGTTTCCCTACTGGCATTCCAGGGGTGGTACAGTAGGGGACTACATGGGGAACTGACCAACATATACATTTCTCCCATCATGCACTGCTGGACGAGAGGGATACTCCCACTGGAATATACCATTAATAATGGGATTATCCCTCCGTGTAGCAGATAGCTGGGGGCTGAGCGCACAGTTCGTGAGAATACCGCTCAGCTCCCAGTTTAACTAACCGAATGCCACACAAAAATACACATTATTTTTAACATGTACTTAAAACACCGATTAATATCAGGGGAACAAACTACCGAACAGCCTGGAAGTCCAACGGTGTTCGCGCCGCCGAGTAGCCGTTTTTAGTTCCAGGCACTCAACGGCAAAACCCCGCTGGGCTAACAAAGGAACCAAGATGGCCGACCGCCGTATGGTCGGTAGCCAAACGACGGCCACCTAGGGAAGTCTTTAACTACCGATTGCAACAATGTTGCAATCGATTAATGGGCGCCACACGACCTCCTGTGCGTGGTCGACCATTCGGTAGTTCATTCGTTTCACGAACAGTGTTTAAACTCACTGTTCGTGAAACTGCATAGACAATGCTGGGTTTTACGCATTACAAGCATACGAACGCTCTCGTTCGCATGAACGACACATACCATATTACACTTGGTTCTTACAGCAAACAAAACCCATGATATCCACACATGCAATACAGGTATAGTCTTAAGTGGCTAGGTTTGGCACAGAAGTGGTCTGGGTGCCAGGTCCATCTAGTGTTTACCCTGCAGCTGTAAACCTAACAGTTTCAGAAAAACTGCTATGTTTCACTGAGGGTTAATCCAGCCTCTAGCTGCTGTCTCACTGAAAATCACAGGTGAGCCTGAGGGTGGGGGGGATCTAAAGACCCTATAGTGCCAGGAAAACAAGTTTGTTTTCCTGGCACTATAGTGGTCCTTTAAGGTTAAGTCCGTTTTTCCCACATATGAAAGTCCACACGGATAAGTTATCATATAAACTACATGATCTGTAGTGCATCTGATGTAATTCTTTTACCATTATGTGGATGTGCAAAAGTTTTTCCACTATTCATATTACTGCATGTGACTCCAGCTGTTAACTACTAATGATACTATTTTCATATGTTATAGTCTCTCCACTTATTGGGCATGGGGGGGCTACTAGTGAGAGAATAGTATTTTGGTTAAGGGGTGCCCTCGAAGGCACATTAGCCTGACTCTTTTTCTAGATTAGGGCTCCTTCTACTTTCTCTCTCTATCCCACTTCTCTCCACTGTACAGATGTTATTATCTAGTAGTTTGAACAGACCTTTATGATTTCAGATATATGCAATTAGAGTATCTGATACCTATCTTTCACACTCTTTGTATGCTTCTATGTATTATGTTCCACTTTAGGTACTAATTATCTATTAGGTATTAATGTGGAACCAGCACCATACTGCCCAACAATAGTCGTAACCATCTTGTATACATTCATTTATTTTTATACATTTTTCATAATCTTTCATATTTACACTTTGGCATATTTTATTCATTATAATAACAATTAAGTTTTAGTTATTCTCTGTTCTCACAATAATAGGCACTTTTTGGAGATTTATTTGATTTCGTTTTTGTTTTTCCTATTTGAACTCACTATTTAGGGGTTATCCCCCATTTTTTTCATAGCTCTCCAAGGTACTTATTTTATTTAGTGCAAATAATATAACATTGGCTCTTTTTTCTTCTTTTTTTGCTCTATTTTAGTGACGTTAAGTCACAGTTTTATTAAAGACAGGAGGCAAATTTAGTGGGGCCTGATCCACATTTGTAGTTTCATGATGCGTGTAATTTATTAGCTTGGCAATCAGGGTAGTGGAGCATCCAACAAAATAATTGTTGAAGGCATTTGTTACAGCTAAGGGAAGTTGCAGGGTTTGATTATCCACTTTGACAGTGGAGGGTTGGGAGTGGATTGGGTGGAGTTTCTAATTTATTTATGACTTTCCAAAACTTTCTAGGGTTTGATAGGATATTGTTCAGATTTTCACAGAAATATTCGGCCTTGACCAATTTTGTTTGTTTTGTGCATATATTTCGCCATTGTCTATATGCACAGTGATCGTTCATAGAGCCAGTACCCTTGAACTTTGACCACAATAAATCCCGAAATTGGGCCATTTCGATGAGGTCAGCTGTGATCCAGTTCAAATGTGCCCCTTTTGCTCTCACCTTATGCAGCGGGGCATGCAAATTCCAAACTTGTAGGAGTTCAGACTGAAAGAATTCAACTGCACAGTCTAGATCTGGGATAATGTTTAATCTGTGCCACGGGAGGTTCTTCATGTCATTAAGAAAGGATTCAAGATTAAATTTTTTGAAGGACGTGGTGATTTTAACCTTGCGAGAGGATTTAGTAGCCTTTATTTTGCGCATGCAGTACACTAAACAGTGATTACTGAAACTGTTAGGGAGAACACCGGCCTCCTGGATTTTATCAGAAGAAGTGGAGAGAATCCAATCGAGCAGGGTATGGTTATGGCTTTTAATGTTTATGCGAGTTAGGGAGGAAATTAATTGAGTTAGCTGCAAAGTCTTAAACAGCGAGCCAATCAATATTAAAATCTCCAAAGACCAACATTTCACTTTTTGGGTTTTGAGCTATGATTTCACTAAGGAGATGGGCTATGTAAGATAGGAAATGCACAAGGGAGCTAGGTGGGCGGTAGATTCCTGCAACAATAATTGATTTACTGCACAGGATCTTAGTTATGTCGGAAAGGAAATATAAGGTGGCAAGAGGGCTAAAGTTTTGTAAGGGGGTATACTTTTATGGAATTGTCAACATAAATAACAATGCCTCCTCCTCTCTTTGCTCTGTCATTTCTAAAACATGAATAACCCTGTATTGCAATGGCGGAATCTGGTGTTTTAGTTGTTTACCATGATTCCAAGAGCACAATGATTTTTGGTGGTTAATGGGAACACCAGGCTTGCAGTGCATCCAGTTTAGGGAATAAGCTACTCATGTTGCAGTGCTCAAAAGAGAAGCCTTTTATTTAAGGAAAAACAAAGGGTAAGAGTGAAAATTACAGAGATAAGACCAAGGTATTCATGTAGAGAAATAAAACCATTAAACAAATAACAAGAAAGATATATGGGCCTGAGCTGGTTAAACTAACTTTTAACTTACTGGACAAAGACAAAGGTGATAAAATAAGCAATGTGCCAGGGATTTGCAAAGTATGATTAGCACTGGCTGTAGTTACAAAGACATGGAAATCTATACATTGAAAATAATAAAATAAAATAATAATCACTAAATATAAAAACACGCACAATAAAAATAACAGGGTATGTAGAAATATAATGAAATGTTGGTCTTCCGGAAGGCTGCCTGTTGCAAATGGCAGTGGAACAGCTGATGGAGCTCTTGGCTGTTTGCTGGGCTGGGTATGTTTAAAATCAGACTGTGGAAGAAAGATATATATTAGGGTCAGATGGGCTAAGGGATGGGGGAGTGGCAACTATGGACATTTGAGTTAAGGAAAAACAAAGGGCAAGAGTGAAAATTAAAGAGATAAGGCCAAGGTATTAATGTAGAGAAATAAAACCATTAAACAAATAACAAGAAAGATATATGGGCCTGAGTTGAGTAATCTAACTTTTAACATACTGGACAAAGACAAAGGTGATAAAATAAGCAATGTGCCAGGGATTTGCAAAGGATTTGCATACGAAAACAAGTTTCCTCTCCCCCCCAGCCATGATCTTTAAATACAAAAAGACTCTCCCAGTGTGACATGAAAAGGTTGGTGTAGCTGGGGGGCGAACGTGGTCCCCATGGCTGTTCCATTGATCTGGAGAAAAAACTCTTCCCTAAACCAGAAAAAAATTATTCTTTAAAATTAAATTGATCCCTTCTAAAATATAATTAACTTGAAGAGGTAAAAATTCTGTTGATGAATTTAAAAAATGTTCCACTGCTCTACATCCGTATTCATGAGGTATATCACATCACATGTTACTAAAGTAAAACCACTTTGCCATTTCTGTCCTTCTAAAAGTTTTAAAAATGACATAGTATCTTTAATATGTGATCTTGTTTTTAGTACTAGTGGTTGTAGTAACACGTCAATGTATTGTGATAATCTACTTGAGATAGCATCTATTCCTGCTATGATGGGTCTTCCTGGAGGATTAAGAGCATCCTTATGTAGTGTACTTTAGGTACAAAGTAAAAAACAGGAATTTTAGGATACTTAATGTTGAGAAACTCAAACTCTTTTTTTTATCTAAAATGCCTACTTCTACACCCTTTTTAAAAAATTGAAGGAATAGTTTATTAATTTCCTCACTGGGATTATTTTTCAATTTTTTTATATGTGTTCGTATCGTTGAGTATTCTTTCTGATTCTGTGTTATAACAATTAATAGACATTAAAGCTATTCCTCCTCCCTTATCTGCAGGTTTTATAATGAGATCAGGGTCACTTCTTAAGTCTTTTAAAGCTTCTTTCTCTAATGCAGTTAAATTACAAAAAAACTAATTTTTAGTAGTTTTCTTGTTTATTTCTGCAATTACCATGGTCTCAAAAGATACCATTTTATCTGTTTTGGATAAAAAGATGATTTATTTTTGAGCTCTGTTTTTTTAAAACGGCTATCCATCTCCTGTCTTTCTATGGGATTTTTTTTTAAAGACTTTTTTTAAACACAAGTTTCTTTTAAATCTGTTTTGGTCTATATACATATCAAAGTGATTGAAATCTTTACTTGGTGCAAACTTAAGTTCTTTATTCAGAACCATCTTATGGTGTATATTTAGTTCTTTATTGCTCTGTCTCTTCTTCTCGTGTTGTATGAGTCTTCCTCCTCTGGTACCTCTTCTTCGGATATCCTTCTTCTTTTTTGATGAGTGGAAGAGTCTATCTACTGATCTCTCTTGTGTCTCCCTTTGGCCCTGCTCTGCCAAAAAACTTCTTCATCTCTGTGGGTATCAAGTTCCTCATACCGATTGGAGCACCCATTTTAATGTAAAAAAAACATCAAGTTCGAAAAATTATAAAGAAATTCTGGCCGATTTTACTACAGGACCCAACATTGAAAATTCTCCTACCCAACAGCCCCAGGTTTATACATAGAGGAGTCAGGAATCTAAGGAACCCATTGGTAAACAGTTTTATTAAAGAGAAAAAGAGTAATTTCACAATTTTTAATAACAAAAAAGGCTTCTATGGTTGTGGCCAATGTTCAGCATGTAAAAAATCAAACAATAAGAAAAGAATTATTAGAACAATTGATAATAAAAATGGTAAAATTATACCCATTAAAGAATTCATAAAATGCTATTCAAAAAACATAATCTTTTTATTAAAATGCCCCTGTGGTTTGGAATATATAGGCCGCACCACCAGATGATTACATGTGCGAATAGAAGAACATATACGTAACATCAATTTAGGGTTTGAGAAACATAGTGTCTCCTATCATTTTATGCAGCACCATCACCAATATGCAAAAGGCCTTATATTTTTAAGAGTGAAAAATGTGGAAAGAAATTGGAGAGGAGGGGATTTTATTAAAAGATTGGGCCAAGTAGAAATGGAATGGATTTTTAAAATGAATACTCCTATTCCGCATGGATTGAACTCAGACTTTGTATTGTGCTATTTTTTTTTAATAAAGAATCCCTTTTTTGTTTGTTCCCTCCCCCCCCCCCCACTGTTTTTATGCATTCCACTTTTTTAGAAGCTTTTTTAATTTTTTATTTAATTTTAATTTTTACCACATTTTTACATAACTGTCTGTTACTATATATAGCTTTTAACTGTCTATTTAAAGAAGTAAAATATAAAAAAGCAGGAGACAAAGAATACCACAGTTAAGTTGGAAAGTTTAATTTACCTCCAACATGATATAATGATCCTGTACCTTTAAAAGGATCACCTATATTTAATCTCTATACAATGTGTAGATCTATATGTATAAATAAGAAAACTATTGCCACCTGAATTAAATATATCAGTCCCTATTAAAAACTTCCTACTCTCACTAAAGCGTATCACTATGGGTGATTAATCACTTAAACATTGATATGAATTAGATAGACTATTGTAGATATAAGCAACATAAGAACTTTTCAAAGAACTGTATAATTAATTGTGTTTTTTATATTGTTATATCCCTTCTTATTCTCTAATGCTTATTTATGGAGGGACCCTTAAGGGTCTATTTGTTAGATCGCATTGAAAATCTGGGCACTAATATCATGCAATATGAACACCAGAAGAAATGGACACTATTACAAGGACATAATCCAGAACCAACAGTAACTGTCAGACTGCCAAAGCCGGGAATCCTGCCGACGTCACGTTCCGAGAGTGAGGCTAGGAACGCAAGAAAGTAAAGTAACAGCTAGAAAGAATCTAAACCCGACGGCATTCCAACTGAGAGTGTCAGCCGGGCTGTTTGATGCATTGCTATGGAGACAGGTTACGTACTAACTCATATGGTAGCTACGTAACACACACAGATGTAGGAGATTCCCCGATTAGGAGGATATATAAACAGAAGCTGGGAACCAAAGACTCACACAACGCTGATCCGGCTGAGGAAGCCACATCTAGTGGTGAAACGCGTACCGGTATATCTTTTATGGACATTGTTCTTTATTTTATTTGTGCATTTTTTTAAATATAATTGAATAAATGTATACAAGCTTTTATTTGGTTCATGGCTTTTAAGAGTTACCGAGTTAAAGGGGGAGTGTAGCCCTATACCTACACAATACGTTGCCACATGGGCTTTGTGTCTGTAAGTACCCAATTGGCACTTATTTTACGTATTCCTTCATCTTACTGAACTACCCTATTGTGTGTCTATATACTTTCCCTCAGGACGGAATATACATTCCATAGAGGGGTGGGTCGCCTAAACGGACCCAGAAGTTATTCAGACCGGAGCTAGGTTTTATAGCTCCCTGTTTGTGAGTCTTGTATCTATAAACTCTATTTATTATACCATTCTTTTTATCTATAAGCTGCACTATGTGGTATCATTTGTGTTCCTTTAGGCCTAAGAAATTGTAACACTATATATAACCACCATACCTACTGTTGTTAAGGTTATCTTTCGTATTTAAAGCGCTACACTATTGAATTTTTTTTTATATATCTTGTTGGTGTTTGTGGAGAAGTCACGTGTTTTGGTGTTAGCTGCTATTCAATATACATATCTTGGAGATCATATTTATAAATTTCTAATAAGCGCTAGTACCCTTTACCCTTTTCCCAGTAGTGGAGTTCAGATTAAAATAAATATGATAGAGAATAAAAGAAAAATGAAATTTAGGAGAAAACAATTTATCGCTAGATAAGCAAAGATAAAAAAAAAATTCTAGGCAGCATAGGAAATAGAAATATAAACCACCCAGGTGCAGTGTGTGTGTGTATATAAATGCAAAAAGGTAATTACCTTTTTTGGGTTTTAGGTATAACAGAGGGTTCCTCTCCACCCCAATACAAATAGAAAAAAGCATGACATACCTAAGAGCACAAATAGAGAAAGAATTTTGTGTATTACTCACCTTTTTACTCCTGATTAAGTCTAGAGGACTAGACAAAACGTGTAGAGTATTTTAATTATTATTATTGTTTTATACATTTGCTGCTTTTTGCCTACATCACCTTTGAGGATCCCTATACTCTATACAATAGAGATTGGGACCGGGGGAATACAGAGCTGTATAACTTGAAGTAACATTTTTCTGTCTTTCACCTCATTGTGGAAAAATCTTGGCCCACTCTTTTTTTACAACGGTGCTTCAGTTGATTGAGGTTTGCTAGCATTTGTTTATGCACTGCTCTTTGAAGGTCCTGCTAAAGCATTTCAATCAGGTTGATGTCTGGACTTCAATTGGACCATTGCAACACTTTGATTATTTTCTTTTCAGCCATTCTGTTGTATATTTGCTGGTGTACTTGGGATCATTGTCCTGTTGAATGACCCAATATAATATGATCATATACTGTAACTAAACCCCCATTATTTTTGCCTAGACTAGGTGTATTAGAAAAACACAAAACTAATACAATTGTGATCTTTGAAGTTACTGTTTAGTAGATAAGTGAATACACTGGATTTTGTGTATTGTATGAGTTGGCCCCACCAACAACCCATTCAGATAAGTGCAGCCCCTTGTTTTCATATATATATTTGGGAGTCCAGGCCAACTCCTTGGTTTTGCACCCCTGCCTGGCGCAGGTGCCTCATATCAGGGCCCTATTTAACTTTTTACTGTATTTACTGTATCATAAAATGTTTCACCAAGTCAGTGGGTTAATCTCATAAGAGCAGAAATTAGGTTGTTAGAGTGGGACCTGCGAAAAATGGAGTACATTGACGTTGTGATAGGCTTATGCAATGTATGATCATATTCTGTAACTAAACCCCCATTATTCTTGCCTAGGTGAGGTGTTTTTAAAAAAATACTAATAAAATCTGTGAGCTTTGAAATTGCTGTTTAGTGGATGAATGAGTGCACTGGATCTTGTGTATTTTATATATAACACTTACACTGCCTCCAATGGCCACTGAATCCCCAGTAGCAATGTCACTATCTGAGGTCTTTGCAAACTATGCAAATAACCCAGACAGTGACAGAGTCACTTTAAAGGGACACTCCAGGCACCCAGACCACTTCTGCCCATTGGAGTGGTCTGGGTGCCAACTCCCACTACTCTTAACCCTGCAAGTGTAATTATTGCAGTTTTTTATAAACTGCAATAATTACCTTGCAGGGTTAACTCCACCTCTAGTGGCTGTCTACTAGACAGCCACTAGAGGGCACTTCCTGGTTTCTAGCACAGGAAGCCTGTGCTAGAGCGTCGCTGGACGTCCTCACGCTGTGGGAGGACCTCCAGCGTCACTCATTTCCCCATGGGAAAGCATTGAAAAGCATTTTCAATGCTTTCTTATGGGGAGCTCTAATGCGCATGCGCATTTGGTCTCCCCGGCCGGTGGGCGGGATCACCGGCCTACGCAATCACTGGGAGGAGCGGCGGCGGAGGAAGAAGCAGCGACGTGGGACATCTGCCTCTGGTAAGTGACTGAAGGGGTTTTCACCCCTTCAGCAACCGGGAATTGGGTGGTGGGAGGGAGAGGGAACCTGCAGTGCCAGGAAAACAGTTTGTTTTCCTGGCACTGGAGTTTCCCTTTAAGCACCTACCTCTCTTTCTTCACCTAAAGAAGCACAGACAGCATCCTCCCCCACCCCCTGACCCCAGAAATTTAGTCTATATATTGTTATTCAAACAAACATACTATTTAATTATGTACACTATTTTTTTCCAATCTGTTTTTATTTTTTTATTTATTTGTTCATTGTTTATAGAAATATTGGGGGAACAATAATTCTTAGATAGTATTATACCCTTTACCCTCCAATATTTCACACAGGGTCTGCATATGTATTTTTCCTCACAGACAGTATATTTCTAAAATACAAAATGGGTTTATAGTAATCCCTGTAATGATACTGTACTACTAAGAGCAATAAGAGGGATATAGGATATACTGTTCACTCCTCCCCCGTGCTAACAGTAGGAATGGTTTGATCTTGGAAATTTCCTCTTAAAGCTGGTAATCATTTACAGAGAATATATGAAGGTAAGTGAGGCTATGCACTTCGTTTTGAAAGACAAATGAACTAATAAGTGTAATGTGTACATATGATTTTGGTTGTAAAATGTTTAACATGGTTACTATTTTTTTTTTAACTGTAAACCATTATAAGACTTCTAAACACACTGCATTTATACACATTCAGCATTTTACAGAGGAAGAAATACCACATGACTACAATCTCCCACATTCTGTCCATTTTTCCCCGCCCTCTAACACTCATCTGACTGGAGAGGCTGGTGCTCTGAGACAAACACAAAAGGTAAACAATAGCTTAAATGTGTGTGTATGTCAATGTGAATGTTTGTGCAAGGAATACTATATTAGCTGTGCTCAGTGTCTATGCAATTGATTTACTGCAGATTATGATATTTAATGTTCAGTAAATGTATCAGATGATAACATTGTATCTAAAAAAAATATTCCTCACAAGACTGAGTTTATGAAAGCAGCCTCAATTAACTATTATAGTTACATTCTATAGGGGATTGTTCACTAAACATTGAAGTGTTCTAAATTGACACAGAAGATTACAAAATGTAAGCCAAAGTAGCCAAATAATAAAATTACCCAATTTAAATTGTTGCCCTAAATTTTGCAGTTCTGTTGGCATTTCAACATAATAATAATGACAAAGAGTTTAACCAGGAAAGGTACATTCAGGTTACTCTGGTTTCCAAGTACTTTTTGCCCAACATCCAAGGGGTGTTACGGATTAATTGTTTAGTAAATTAACCCTTATTACCTCATACTTCATATTATACAATGTAGCATGCAATGTAAAATTTGCTTTATAATTATTATACATTTCCTTTTCGTAAATTTCAGATTAAGTTATTTTTATTCATATAGTAGTAACTTTTTTTCTGAATTTAAAGGGACACTATAGGCACCCAGATCACTTCAGCTCATTGAAGTGCTCTGGGTTCAGTCTCTTAGGTCCCTTAACCCTGCAAAGCTAATTTGTGCAGTTTTTAAGAAACTGCAATAATAAGCTTGGTGGGTTAACTCCACCTCTACTGTCTGTCTACCAAAGAGCCACTAGAAGGACTTCCGGGCAACTTTTGGTCGCCTAACGGACGCTGGATGTCCTCACACTAAGCATGGGGACATTCAACGTTACCCAAAACCCCATAGGAAAAAATTATACAATCCTTTCCAAAAGGGTTTTGTGCATTGGGTCTCCCCCGCCAGTGAGGAGTGAAGGCGGACACCGGTGCTGGAGATGCCCCACTCTCTCATACATATAAACATATATATGATTATACTTTGTATACTTTATATTTTAAAAGGCTGACACAGTGTATGCATCTGTGCATGTGCATGTGTGTCAGTGTATGCATTCCGGAATTCGTCACTTAGACACTTCAGCAACTTCGGCACTTCGGAACTTCAGAACTTCGGCACTTCGGAACTTCTCTTGCAGCCGCTTGGTAGATAACTCCCTAATTCCCACGGTATTAGGGAGTTATCTACCAAAAGGCTGAAAGACCTAAATTGGTCTTTCAGACAAATTTACTAATATTAAGTAACGATTACTTAGTATTAGTAAATTATGCCCCTACTCGCTATACCGTGAGTAGGGGCATGTCTACTAAACAGTGAGCAGCCTGTGGAACTCTGGTTGGTTACTTAATCCACCAATCAGAGAGTTATGAGTCAAATTACACAGTGTGGGAAAATTACAAAGAACTTTCACACGGTGTGTAAAATGACACAGAGCACTCTGATTGGTGGATTTCGAGCCAACCAGAGTTCTGTGACAGGTAAATGTAGAGACTTACCTGTAGAGACTTAATAGACATGCCCCTACTCACGGTATAGCGAATATGGGCATAATTTAATAATATTAAGTAATCTTTACTTAGTATTAGTAAATTTGTCTGAAAGACCAATTCAAATCTTTCAGCCTTTTAGTAGATAGCTCCCTAATACCGTGTGAATTATGGAGTTATCTACTTATTCATTCCTGTCATTCCATTGACAGGCTAAGTAATTTACATTTTATATGAATCTATGTTATTTGATTGTTGTAAGTGTTGCAAATGCTTACAGCTGAATCCTGGCTATGTTTGTATACTTTTTATTTAAACTTGTATACAGTGTAACATTCTTCTTCTTCCACTGGGTAAGTATATTAGTACTTAGGCAATACTGTACTTCAGCACTTCGGAAATTTGGTAATTTCGGAACTTTGGGACCTCGGCAATTTGGCACATCGGCACTTCGGCTATCCAGACTTTCGGAAGTACCCGAATGTCCGAATTGCCCGAAATTCGTCCGAATTCATATTCGGACCGAAACAAATTGCACATGTCTAAAAATTAAGCTTTAATTAAGCTTATCTTTATTGGTACCTTGAACCTTGAGTACCATTGGTATCTTGAATGCAATACATTCATACAATATATACACACAGACTGCTGAATACACCCACACACAGACTGCTAAATACACACATATGGACTGCTGAATACACATAGACACTGCTTAATACACACACAGGCTGCTGAATGCACACACATACTGATTAATACATACACAAAGACTGCTGAGTACACACATACACAGTGTGCTAACTACACACACAGAGACTGCTGAGTACACACACAGACTGCAGAACACAAACACACAGACTTCAGAACACAAACACACAGACAATTGAATACACACAATAAGACAGATGCAGTGAGGGGTGCAGTGTGTGCGTGAGGAGTGTAATGTGTGTGTGTGTGTGTGTGTGTGTATGTGAGGGGTGCAGTGTGGTGTGTGAGGGGTGCAGTGTGTGTGTGTATGAGGGGGGCAGTGTGTGTGAGGGGTTCTCTGTCTGTATGTGAGGGGTTAAGTGTGTGTGTGAGGGATGCTGTGTGTGTGTGTATATTAGGGGTGCGCTGTGTGTGTGGTGGTGCAGTGTGTATGAGGGGTGTAGTGTGTGTGTGAGGGGCACAATGTGTGAGGGGTGCTGTGTGGGTGTGTGTGAGAGGGGTTAAGCGTGTGTGTGTTTGTGTGTGTATGTGAGGGGTGCTGTGTGTGTATGTGTGTGAGGGGTGCAGTGTGTGTGGGAGATAGCTATGTGTGGACGTGAGTGAGGGGTGCAGTGTGTGAAGCGTTCAGTGTGTGGGGTGGTGTACTGTGTCTGAGGGATGCAGTGTGTGTGTCAGGGGTGCTGTGTGTGTATGAGGGGTGCTGTGTGGGTGCTGTGTGTGTGTGTGTGTGTAGGGTACTCTGTGTGTATTTGACAGGTGCTGTGTGTGTGTGAGGAGTGCTGTCTGTGGGGGGTACAATGCATGTGTGTGAGGGGTGAAATCAGTGTTTGTGTGGGGTGCAATGTGTGTGGGGGGTTCATAGGGATAAAGGATATTTGTTTTTTGTTATTTTTATTTAAAAATAAAATAAAAGCTTCATGTCCCCACCATCGTTTTTCTTACCTTTGAAGTAGGGGGGGTAAACTGCAATCCCTGGTGGTCCAATGGGGAGGAGTATAGTGGATCTACAGCCTGCAGCTCACTCCTATGGATGCAGGCTGTCTTCACTCCTCCTGCAAGCAGAATGCTGTGTCGGAGTGTTGCCATGCAACATGGGGCAACGCTCAAACAAGCATGGTCGAGGGAGGAGAAATCTGCCTCCCAGGTCCTACCTCCCTCTCACTAACAAAGGGCCTTTTGGCTGGTGAGGGAGCTCTTTGATCTCCTCACCAGAATAAGAGGGCCTAAAGCAAGTGAGCAGGGACAGTTCTCCATGGGCCAACAGGGGAGATCAAAGGATCGCCCCTGTCGGCCTCGGCAGATGGGAATGATGTGGGGCTCCTATACTTGTGGGGCCCCGAGGCAAGTGCCCAGCATGTTAATGTGGAAAGACAGTTCTGAGTGTATGTATCTGTGCATGTGTGTCAGTGTATGCATTTGTGCATTTGTAGCAGTGTTTGTGTGTGTGCCAGTGTATGTATCTATTCATGTGTGTCAGTGTTTGTAGATCTGTGTGTGTGAATCTGTGCTTGTATGTTAGTAAATTTAACTGTGTATGTGTGTCAATCTGTGTGTGTGTACCTCTCAGACTGAATCTGTGTGTATATGTGTCGTTGGTCATCCGTGTGGCAGTGTATGAGTGTCTCTGTGTATAGCAATGTGACCCTGTATGTTGTGTGGCTTTGTATTTGTGGACACACATTTCATCACCAATTACACACAAGTTATGCATTCAAATGTTAACACTACACCCAAACACTCCTGTGCATTCACATGCCAGTATCAAAACAAACACACCCCTGCATTCATACACTAATAAAACTTAAAAAGTCTTGCATTCAAACACCAACACCACACACCCCTGCATTTAAATATAAACACTACACACAAACATACCTCTGCTTTCAAACATCAGTACTATATACAAGTACACAAACATTCACACAAGCAGGGCCGGACTGGGAATTAAAAGCAGCCCTGGAAAAAAAATATTTACCAGCCCCATAATGCGTCGCGCCAGCATAGTGTGCAGATACAGAGTTAGAAAAGTTAACTTAAAATTAAAAAGTACTTCAATGTAAAAATCGCACTCATAGGCTTCAAAATAAACAAAAGTGCAGATTTATTTTAAGCAGACGTGCCTTTGCATGTAATCAGTGTTTCAGTCCAACTACCTTGACATATTAAGGAAAGCTTGTTAATGGGACTTATAAAAGTACATATGACGTCAAAAATCGCACTCATAGGCTTCAAAATAAACAAAAGTGCAGATTTATTTTAAGCAGACGTGCCTTTGCATGTAATCAGTGTTTCAGGGGAGGGAGGGATAAGAAGAGGGGAGGAGGGGAATAAAAAGAGGGGAGGGTGGGAATAAGATGAGGGGAGGGAGGGGAATAAGATGAGGGGAGGGGGGGGAAAGGACCAATATTTTATATTAGAAAAAGCAATATATATATATATATATATATATATATATATATATATAATTACTCAATCATCTGTCCTGGCAAGACATAGCCTTACATATTACACGCGACAATATATGGCTCAGTGACTTATGGGGCTGGCACAAATTTTTTTTCCAGGGCTGCTTTGTATCCCCAGTCCGGCCCTGGACTGAAATGGTGAATGTATGTAGGGCACAACTGTAAAAAAAAATTATTTTGAAGTCCTGTGGGTGTGCTCTTCACTTTAAATATTTTATTGTGCTGGAGTATGCACCTAGCAACAAGACTGGGCCAATATCTGCTCATTACATATGGTACATATTAATGAGATTTCTCTGTGTATTATGCATATATAAATGTACATTAATAAGTGTAAATATAATAGGCATAATTTTATATATATATATATAACTAATACACACATTAATATACATGTCATATACCAGTGGCGGATCCAGAGCCTGAGCCTGGGAGGGGCACTTGTAGATTATTTAACGAAATATTCCATGCACAATAACCACTACTCCTTTGTGTAGTGGTTATGGTGCCAGGAGTGTCGGGACCCCCTCCCAGAGTAAGTAGTCAAACCGTTTAAAAACAGTTTGACAACTTACCTGGAGTCTGCTGGGATATGGGGCTGTAGTAGGGTATAGGAGCAGTAGTGCAATGTGTGAGGGGTGCAATGTGTGTGAAAGGTTCAGTGTATATGGTGTGGGGGCAGTGTGTGAATGTGTATTGTGTGTGTGTGTGGGGGCAGTGTGTGAATGGGGCTAGAGTTCACTCTCACTACTGTGACCACCAGGAAGTGGTGAGAGTGAACTCTAGCCCATAGCTCCAGGGCTAGAGTTCACCCTCGTGAGAGCCGGAGTGTTGCCCCGGGTCCTCTCTTCCTCCCCTGCCAGCTGCCTGCACAGTGCCTGCGGAACGGTGAGGGAGATCGGCCGGTAGGGAAAAGCCACGTGGGGGGGGGGAATTGCCCCATTGCCCCCCCATCCAACAGTGATATATACTGCCCCTATGTGAGTCTCTTTATCTCCAGCCCCTCTGTGTGCCTTTTTGTCTCCCCCAGTCACTCTGTATGTTTCTTTCTCCCCCTCACTGCTCCTCTGTGTCAATATCTCCCCTCTCCTTCCCAGTCTCTCTCTTCCCCCTCTGCCTCTTTCTCCCCCTCCCCTTGTGTGTCTCTCTCATTTCTCCCTCTTTGTCTCTCTCTTCCCCCTCTGTCCCTTTCCCTGTGTCTCTCCCTCCCCCCTTTCCCTGTGTCTCTCCCTCCTCCCCATCTCTCTTCCTCCCCCCTTTCCCTGGGTCTCTACCTCCTCCCTCCACCATCTCTCTATTCCCCTCTCTGTTTTATTCCCCAACCCATTTACCTAGAGAAGTCAGGGGGACCGGCCGCGTTCCAGGCTGTAGCCGTCGGGCCGGGTGGCAGCTTCGCCGGTCCGGCGGCACTCCTGTCACTGACGATGCTGATGGCTGAAGGAGGAGGAGCATGTGTACCATGCTCCCTCACGGTTCCTGTGCTGGGAATTGTGGGGGAGCATGGTAGACATGCTCCTCCTCCTTCAGCATCGTCAGTGACAGGAGTGCCGCCGGACCGGCGAAGCTGCCACCAGGCCCGGCGGCTCCAGCCTGGAACGCGGCCGGCCCCTTCTGAGTGTGCCACCGGAAATTTCCCGGTATCCCGGTGGGCCAGTCCGGCCCTGCACACAAGTCTACTTTATACAAAAACATACCTGCATTCACAGAATAGAACTTTGCAATAATAGGTAAATAGCAGATCCACAGCTGGCAAAGCATCAGAGGATTTGGCTATCTGTCTTTCTAGTTACACCTTGTGAGTGGCATTGAGGCAGAGAGCAACCAATAATCTCCAAGTAATCACTTAAAATTGAAGCTTTGCACCAGATGCTTTGGGAGCCACAATGAGGAGGCATGTGACATATTCCAGCCTGCAAATTCACACAGCACCAGAGGAAATGTGTCTGTCAGTTTGCCAGCTGTCAGTGGATGTACGGTCTCCATTTATCCACTGAGTCATCAGGACACTGTGGCCACTATGCATGCTTATCAGCCAGGCTGATTGGGTTTACTATGTACATTGCTCCTTAGTGCTCTCGTTAAGTGGAGTTGAGGCATCGTGGACTCTACTTTTGTATCTGTGGTGGCTCGTCTATTTTGCAGCCTAGTGGTCAACAGGAGGTGGGTGACGTGGTGGATATCTTGGCCTCAAAGTCGTGACGGACCTAGCACATCCTTCCACCCCTTTGGACTAGTGGGGGTCATCCCAGTTCACCACAGATGAATATACTACCCTAGGACTGTCCTGAGTACATCCCGATAACGAGGCCTTCGAAATAAGACATGAAAACATTTGTTATTGGTATAGGAGGGTAAGTGTTCTTTTCATCAAATGTTCTTGATCTTTTATAAGGCATTGTGTGAAAGCTGCTACACGTACATTTTTTTTCAAGCAATTGTGTTACACAATAAATACAACTGTTGAGGCATGGAGGGGCAAGTGGACTATTTAGTATGGCTATTTTTTTTGTTTCAAAATGATTGCAAACACCTTTAAACACTTTAACTTGTTAAATTGCTTTATGTGTAAAGAGTGTTTCCTATTTTTTTCAAACTAGCATTTTTATAAATTAACCTTGTTATACCCTCCTGGTTGTCAATCATAGAACTGCTCCTGTTACTTCCTGGTAGTTTAGCTCAGTGGAGCTAAACTCAAGAGGCAGGCAATTGTTCAGAGCACCTGTCTTTTGCTAACTGTTTCTAGATATCTTCCCAATGAAAAAATGCAGCATGTTTTTATTTGGTGTGTATCTACTAAATTGGTAATAAAGATATAATATATATATATATATATATATATATATATATACACACACACACACACACACACACAATCAAGTAAGCAAGGCACTCGATGACTCATAACAAAGCACTTACAAGACAAATTTCAGGTGAATATAACTGCTTTTATTGAAGCAGATTCAGTGTCACAGCAGCAAACCAAAGTGGAAGGAAGATAAACAGCCACCAACCTCTAGACTGGAGCGAGAGTGGTTCTAATGACAACCTATCCTAATTAGAAACACAGGACCCTTTAAATAAAGGATGGAAAAGAACAGACTATATAGTGTAAAAAAGATTTACCACTATATAAGGAATAGAATGTACTAGGTCAAACTCACATGGATATGAACCTCAGAAAGACAGACTTAAAACATAAACGCAGCAGTGTATAAGATAACACAATTCCCTTGTAGATCTGATATTCTAGATGGTATCCTCAAAGAAAAGCAGAGAAAAAGGGGGTGCAGACTCCTAGTGAAGTATATCCAAACATACACTGCAGATCATATAACTAATGTGTAACTTCTCACCTTGACTAGAGCCCACAAGACTTGGCTCTATATTGCCAAGTGTCTATGAGGGGGCACAACCCTTCTTTGAAGCAGTTGATATGGAACAGCTTAATGAACAGCAAAACGATTTATTTCATATCACTAATCAAAAACATTAAAACATTGATATAAAGTTTTAAAAATCAAGTACAAGTAAATTAGTCCTCAAGTCTTAGTCCTCCCGAGACGCCTGTCACCCTCTGCTAGGGCATTCTCAATCAGTTTAATCTGCTTCCCTGGTCCCTCCTTTTAAATATGCCGGTCTTAGTTACTATTAGTGGTCACGCGTCATTCCCCACCAATTGGATACAGAGGCAAGGGGGTGTGCACATCTTTGTCAGCTGTTGTTATTTCCATTATCAGGTTTATAGCGGAAATGACGCAGCAGACCATACCTCATCACTTCCTCTTCTGAATCCTCAATCTTGACAACGGGTAATTCCCATCCCTTGTTGCTGGAAGTGACGTAGTGCTACTTCATGCAATTGTCACTTCCGTGTAGCCTGATTCCACCTTCTTTGTGTAGGGGTTAGTCTGGTAAAATGAGGACAAATCAATGTCGTTGGTTAAATTACCACATTGAGCATTAGTAACCATGAGTTCTTCATTACTCAGGTACATAGAAAATAGAAAACCGTATATAGTAAAATATATTGGAGATGCACATAAGCTATATTAATAAAATTATATGTTATGTCCTGGATTCCACCAATAGACACTTTTTTTGAATGGCATGTAATCAGTTGCTTAATGGGAAAAGTGTCTTGTTTATTCTGGGGTGTATACTGTTTTCTATTTTATATGTACCTGAGTAATGAAGAACTCGTGGTTTCTAATGTGCTCAACCGGACAGTTTGCTGTCTCCAGGGTGCTCGGGTCTGACATGTTGCCGACAGAGTGGAGGGATTATTTGGAGGGGCTGGGGATGACCCAGCTGTCATGGTCCATATTGGTACCAATGACAAAGTCAGAGGAAAATGGAAGGTCCTAAAGAATGAGTTCAGGGAACTAGGAAGTAAGCTTAAGAAAAGGACCTCATATTACCTGTGCCGCGTGCTAATGCAGAAAGGCAGCGGGAGATTAGAGAGGTCAATGTGTGGCTGAAGTCTTGGTGCAGGAAAGAGGGTTTTGGGTTTTTAGAGCACTGGGCCGAATTTGCGCTTGGGTACAACCTGTATAGTCATAATGGATTGCACCTAAATGGAAGAGGGTCTGCTGTGCTGGGGGATAGTATGGCTGAACTTTGGAGAAGATTTTAAACTAGTTGTAGGGGGGAAGAGGGGAGAGTCAAAGCAATCTAGAAAATGGAGATAGGATAGAAAGGAGATGAGCTTTAGCTCAGAATAAGGGGTTGGAGATGGGGGGAGGGGAAAGCTCAGAACAGAGGAGGTATGAAATATTGATAACAATTCACAAAAAGTTCAAATGTCTCATGATAATATTAAATGTATTCTAACTAATGCAAGGAGCTTATATAGCAAAATGGGGGAACTAGAGGCAATAGCATACACTAAACAATATGATATAATAGGCACAACAGAAACATGGTGGGATGAGACACTTGACTGGGCAGTTAACTTAAATGAGTACACATTATAATGGTACATTTTCAGGCTGGGCAAAAGTGGTAAGTGGTGTCCCTCTGGGTTTTATTTTGGGGCCACTTCTATTTAACATATTTATAAATGATCTTGAAATAGGCATTGAAAGCCATGTTTCAGTGTTTGCAGATGACACAAACCTTTGTAAAGTAATCAAATGTGAGCAGGATATTGCTTTGCTGCAGAGGTATTTGGATAGATTGGGGGACTGGGCAGATGAAATTTAGTGTAGAGAAATGCAAAGTTCTGCACTTTGGGGTCAAGAATGCACAAGCAACTTACACCCTAAATGGTAGTAAATTAGGGATAACTACACATAAGAAGGATTTGGGAATTATTATAGGCAACAAATTAGGCAGCAATATGCAATGTCAATCTGCAGTTGCTAAGGCCAGTAATGTTTTGTCATGTATAAATAGGGGCATAAATTCTCAGGATGAAAATATAATTTTGCCTCTTTATAAATCGCTGGTAAGACCACACCTTGAATATGCTGTGCACTTTTAAGCACCTGTTCTAAAGAAGGATATCATGGCACTAGAAAAAGTGCAGAGACAAGCTACAAAATTGATAAAAGGAATGGAGCATTTTATTTACGAAGAAAGGTTAAAATATTTAAATCTCTTTAGTTTGGAAAATGACACCTCAGAGGGGATGTGAATTATATTATACAAAATCATTCAGGGCCATTACAAACCATTATCTGGAAATCTATTCATAAACAGAGCTATACATAGGACACGGGGTCACGCATTTAGGCTGGAAGAAAGGAGATTCATCTAAGGCAAATAAAAGGTTTTTTTTACAGTAAGAGAAATAAGGATATGGAATTCTCTGCCTGTAGAGGTGGTTTTATCAGAGTCCATACAGATGTTTAAACTGCAATTGGATAAATACTTGCAAAAACATAACATACAGGGATATAATTTCTAATTAGAGGGGTAATAGCTGCTTGATCCAAGGAGACATCTGACTGCTATTTTGGAGTCAAGAAGGATTTTTTTCCTAGTTTGTTGCAAAACTGGAAGCGCTTCAGACTGGGTTTTTTTTGCCTTCTTTTGGATCAACAGCAAAAACATATGTGAGGAAGGCTGAACTTGATGGACACAAGTCTCTTTTCAGCTATGTAACTATGTAAACTATGTAATACTCGATGTAGTAATATTGCCAAGGACATTGATTTGTCCTTAATATAACAGACTGATCCCTACACAAAGATGGCAAAATCAGGCTACACGGAAGTGATGACCGCATGAAGTAGCGATACATCATGTGCACACCACCTTGCCTCTGTATCCGATTGGTGGCGAGTGACACGCACCCACTAATAGGAACTGGCTTATTTAAAAGGAGGGACCAGGGAAGCAGATTACACCAATTGAGAAAGCCCTAGGAGAGGGGGAAATGCTTCTCAGGAGCAATAAAGATTTACCCATCAGGTGGCCCATGCATTAGGGCCACTCGATGGGCATCTTTGATCGGGGGCCTGGTCAGGCACCTTTTGGCAGTGCAACCGGGCCCCTTAGTTTATGTAATGCCGCGTTGCAGTGCTGGGAAGAAGTGAGTACACGTCACTTCCTCCCAGCTTGCCAAAGAGCCGCGCGGGGGAGACGACTAGGGGAGGAAGAACGAGCTGCAGGACAAGAGAAATGGAGAGCCTGGACCCGACTCCCATTACACAGAGCCATCTGCCACTGGACCCCAAGGGAGCCACCCTCTTGCACCAAAAAGGTATGGAAGCAGGGGGGTTGCTAAAAAGAAAGTAATGTGATCTTTGTGTGTATATGTTATCTGTATGCATGTGCTATCTGTGTGTATGTGTGTTATTTGTGTTATTTGTGTGTCTGCATGTGTATCTGTATGTATGTGTTATCTCTGTGTCTGTATTTGTTATATGTGTGCTCCTGTGTATCTGTGTGTTTGTGTATCTGTATGTGTGTCAGTGATTGTATCTATATGAGTGTCATTGTGTGTATCTGTATGTGTGTTAGTGTGTCAGTGTATTTGCATGTGTGGCAGTGTGTGTATCTGTACGTCTGTGTATCTCAATGAGTGTTAGTGTGTCTGTGTATTTGCATGTCTGCACCTGTATGTGTGTTTGTATCTGTGTGTCTGTATCTGCATGTATGTCTGTGTATGTATCTGTATGTGTGTTAGTGCATATCTTTGTCTATCTGTATGTGTGTGTTAGTGTGTATTTGTATGTGTGTTAGTGTGTGTATCTGCATGTGTGTCTGTGTATCTGGATGTGTGTCTGTATATGTGTATCAGTGTGTATGGCAGTGTACATGTTTATGAGTATACATCTCAACATTCAATCTCCAACACTACAACACTACACACAAATACACCTTTGCATTCAAACATCAACACTACATAAACAGACCCCTGCATTCAAAACCAAACACTAAACACAAGTGAACTATTACTTTTCAATGGCAACAGTACATAAAAATACACCCATACATTCACACACATACCTGCAATGATGGGGAAAATGGTAGATCCCTAGCTGACAAAGCATAGTGGGAGTCGTACGACAGATGGGAATCTACCTTTTTGTCCATCCCTGTGATGCGGGGACCAAAACAATTCTTGCACCAGGGCCTTCTCTATTTTTGTTCCGCCACTGCCACTCACACTCCACTCTAGAGGTTGGTGGCTATAGTGATGTTTTATAAATAGTGATAGAGATATATTTTTGACAAAAGTCCACTGTAGGACTGACATGTTCATTTTGTTGCTGTGGCACTGAATCTGCTTTACTAAAGGCAATTATATTGACCTGAAATTCATCCTATCAGTGCTCTCTTTATTTATTTGTATATATATATATATATATATATAACACAAGTAATGGCACTCACCCTTGCTGATATAATAAATAATAGAAATGCCCTGGTGCAATCTCACGCTGATAAGTAATTATGTAGAAAAAAGATGCACTCTTCAGTCTTTTAAAACAAAGTAATAGTCTTTAATCCATCAAAGGTTTACAAGTTGCTGATCGACGTTTCGACCCGTTATGTGTGCCAGTCAGTGCATTATCCAAAGCTTATTTTCCCCGCTGAGAGACGTGGCCTAGTGCGCACCAGGTGGGAGAGGCGGCTGATCTCCCACTCTGGAGGTGCCCAGCAGCAATACTCGAAAAATAAGTGCCTCGTTACCCTCTCCCCCCTTTGGACCGGTGGGGTTGATCCCGGTCCACCCCAGGGAGGCTACCCAGATCCAGCAGGATTGCATGCTAAAGCCTGAACTGAGCCATACAGCTCTCCTGCTTACTAAAATATCCATCTTCGGGTACTTAAAGTGGGGAGAGAACAATGTTCTAATAATTATGATGCACCCTTTCCAACTGTTAACTTTTGTTTTGATATTTTGCTTTTCTTTGAGCCTGGACTTGCCTATTGCTTCCTACTCTCCCCATCTCTTTATCGGGTGGCCTCCTAGGGGAATAATCTCTACATGTCCTATTATGTTGTCAATGTTATTTACTTGTTTTTCACTTAAAATTGTGCAGTCATCTCTATTGTCATGCCACTGTTTCCTCACAATACTTGCTCTTGTTGTTGTGGCAGTTCAAGTTTATTTGTTAAATTGTGCACAACAAAAATAAAGAATTACTAAAAAGAATCCTTGGAAAATGGAAAATAAACATACATCCTGGCAACATGGGGTATATATAGGTACAAACAAATTAAAATTGGCGCCACAGTAACCCCATATGGTAAAATATAGACATTTCCTAAACTTTTTTCTTCCCCTACCCAATCATATAAAACCTGTCATTAGTATATGATGATCAAAGCCAACAAAGTCTTTTACTATATTGATCCAATGGAAATCTGCTTACTGGCATATTTTTGCTGTAATATTATACATTTATTTCAGTTTTTATGCTCATTGTTTTGTATTGTTTTTGTTTTTTTGTTTTTTTCATTAGTGTGACCAATGGTGGGAAAACAACACTTGCAAACAAACTGCACAAATCACTTCCGAATTGCAGCCTAGTCTGCCAGGATGATTATTTTAAGGTATTTGATAATGTTCCACAATATTTATGAATATAGTATATGACTACTTCACTCCCAAAATAATAATTGTTACTACTATTGGCATTTATATAGTTCCAAAATATTCCACAGAGCTTTATGATAGTATAAAGGGGAAAGTTTTACAATAAATGAGACAAAATGTTATAAGAATAATAGTATGATGTGGACCCTGCTCAAACAAGCTTACAATAGCAATATGTCTCTTCCCTACATATTAATTCCTATGTATTTTTTTTCACATTGAAGGGAAAAAGCCTGGAAATACTTGTATTTATAGTAAAAGAACGCTATAGGGTCAGGAACACAAACATGTACTCCTGATGCTATAGTTTTAAAAATACTATCTAGCCCACCTGCCCCACCTGCCCCCCCTCCCCTCTAAATAAAGTATAATCTTACTTTTATTCCAGTCTGCTTGTGCTGGCTCTACTCTTGATCTGCCTCCTAGGTTGATCAGAAGTGATGATTTTGGCCAATCAAAATGCTTTCCCACAGTAAAGCATTGGAAAACCTGAAATGGGCAATTCTGATGATCTCTGTCAAGGAAAGGGGCAGGGGTGAGGGGGGCAGAGGGGGGAGCACAGCCAAATGCCACCCTGGACAATCAGCACTGAATGTCAGTACATTAAGGTGTAGTTGTTCTGGTGACTATACTGTCCCTTTAATGAAAATGATTCCCCTTTTATACAACATTTCTTCTTATTAAAACACAATTATAAATAAATTGGGAGATAACCACCCAAATGGCTTGCTATTAACATGGCTATTTGTATAAAGAGAGAGTTTTCACAACTTACCTGTAGTAAATGTCTCCTTATTATTCACTCAATTTCACAAATCAGAATGCAAAAATCTTCAAGCAAGACAAATGGTGTTTCTCAGATATTTCAAATGGTAAATATATTTATTTTCTCCTCAATTTCCCTCTTCAGTCCGAAGCAGATGTTGAAACGGATGAAAGAGGATTTAAAATGTATGATGGTAAGTGAAATATCTATATGTGGATTTCCTTGATTCATGATTTGCATTAGTGTGAAACAAAAAAAAAAATTCAAAATAAACTTCTGTTTAGGATTATTCATGTGGTAAATTTAGTTCAACTGCACACATACATACAGTTGTAGTCAAAATTATTCAATTTACATTGAAAAATAGGTTTATTGTAAAAAATTACAGACTTTCTGCTGTTTGCAACGAACAAATCAAACAAAAGCAATTGAAATTACACTCTACAATCAGGGACGAGATCTCTCATCTCTCTCCATCCACCACAAATGTTTCTCCTAATCACACTCCCTCAATTACCCTATGCTAATTTGCACCCGATAAAGCAGAAGAGGTTTCTGCTCTGCTCCATTCCTCCCACCACCTGTTCCCTGGATCCTATTCCCTCATATTTCATTCGCACTTTGTCTCCTTCTCTTGTTTTGCCTCTCACTAAAATTTACAATCTCTTCCTCTCCTCTGGCACATGTCCTCTACCGTTCAAACATGCAAACGTATTCCCCGATTCTGAAAAAGCCCAACCTTGACCCTAATTCCCCGTCCAACTACCGCCCTATCTCGCTACTGCTGTTTGTCTCCAAGATCCTTGAGTGAGTTGTGTATGCAAGATTGACAGACTTCCTCAAATCCAACTCTCTGCTTGACCCGCTTTAATCTGGATTCCGCGCTCGTCACTCTGTTGAAACAGCTGTGACCAAAGTATACAATGATCTTATCACTGCTAAATCCCATGGCCACTAATCTATCCTAATTCTCCTCGACCTTTCTGTTGCTTTTGACACTGTTGATCATCAACAGCTTCTTCTCATCTTCTGTAATCTCGGTCTATGAGATACTGCTCTCTCCTGGTGCTCTTCCTACCTCTCCCAGCCGTCATTCAGTGTTTTTTTCTCTGGCTCTGCCAATCCCTCTCTGTTGGTGTTCCCCAAGTGTCTGTCCTTGGTCCCCTATTGTTCTCAATCTACACTGCCTCCTTTTGCAAACTCATCATCTCCTTCGGCTTCCAGTATCATTTCTATGCGGATGACACGCAAATTTATCTGTCCTCCCCTGATTTCTCACCGTTCCTCTTGACTCGTGTCTCTGACTGTCTCTCTGCTATTTTCAACTGGATGGCTGCTCATTTCCTTAAACTGAACCTGTCCAAAACAGAACTTCTGCTCTTCCCTCCCTCAAGTGTTGCTACTCCCTTGTCTGTGTCCCTCCAAGTCAATGGCGCTACAATCCGCTCTACCTCTAAGGCCTGCTGCCTAGGTGTTCTCTTTGACTCTGACCTCTCCTTCACCCCTCATGTCCAATCAATTGCCAAATCCTGCCGCTTCCATCTCAAAAACATTTTGCGCATCTGAATCTATTTAACACCGGATACAGCAAAGGTGCTTGTCCATGCTGCTGTTTCTCGCCTTGACTACTGTAATCCGCTTCTCAGTGGTCCTACGTGTTCCCTACTTACTAAGATATAGGGCCCAATTTAAGATCCTGACACTTGCTTACAAATCTCTACATTATCATTATTATTGCCATGTATATAGCGCCAGCAGATTCTGTAGTGCTTTACAATATTATGAGAGGGGGATTTAACTATAAATAGGACAATTACAAGAAAACTTACAGGAACGATAGGTTGAAGAGGACCCTGCTCAAACGAGCTTACAGTCTTTAGGAGGTGGGGTATAAAGCACATTAGGACAGGAAATATCAATCAAATAAGGTGGGAGTGAAGCAGAGCTGGAGGAGAGAGTAGAGTGCTGCCCTTTAGGAGAGAGCAAGAGACAGGTATGTAAGGTAGATGTTCCTCTGGGAGACCATAAGCTTTCTTAAAGAGATGGGTTTTAAGGCACTTCTTAAACAATTGAAGAGTAGGGATGGTGGTAGTCTGATGATAGTAGGCAGGCTATTCCATAGGAAAGGAGCCACCAGCAAGATGGCCTGCAAGCTTGGCCGTACGGGTGCGAGCAGCAGACAGGAGAAGGTCACAGGCAGAGCGGAGAGACCGAGAAGGGGCATACCTATGGATCTGTGAAGTGATAAAAAACCATACCATAAGGTATGGGTTAGCACTTTGAATTGACTCTTATAGGATACAGGAAGCCAATGTAAGGACTGACAGAGAGGTGAGGTGTGAGAGGGCGGACTAGAGAGGAAAATCAGTCTGGCAGCAGCAAAGGGGCGGATGCGGGCTATGTTTTTAAGATGGGATCCACAGGATTTGGCAACATACTGGATGTGAGGCTCAAAGGTGATGCCAAGACAGCTCGCTTGCACAATGCTGCTCCCACCTACTTATCCTCACTAATACTAGGCTCCTACGCTCTTCTTGAAACCCACGCCTAACCTCTGTTTGTACTCCTACCTCTGATGCTCCCCTTAAAGACTTCTCTAGAGAAGGGGAACACCCTTCCCCTCTATGTTAGACTCTCACCCAATCTCCACTCCTTCAAAAAATCTTTGAAAACTTACTTCTTTAGGAAAGCATATCAATAAAGCTGTGAACACACCCTCCCTGCCCACACCCTGATTCCTCTCCTGGAACTGTCATCAAAACAAAACACTAAGCCCTCAATGAATACGATCCTAGCAACCTACTTTTCTACCCTAACCTTACCTTTTGTGTCACTATACCCCACTCCCTTTGGCATGTAAGTTCATTGAGCAGGGCCCTAAATCCCTCTGTTCCTGTGTGTCAAACTTGTCTGGTTACAAATACGTGTCTGTTAGTCCACCCATTGTACAGCGTTATGGAACTTGTTGGCGCTTTATAAATAATAATAATAATAAAAAATAGCTCAACACAACGAATTCTTCAAGTGGTTTCCCCAAATTCAGCTGAAACTACAACTTATAATAACTTCTCCAGTATCAATATTATTCAACCCCTTAATGGCAAGCAACTTTAGTACTTAGTAGAACACCCTTTTCTGTCATGACCTGCTGCAAACAAGATACATAGCCAGACACCAGCTTCTGGCAGCATTACTGAGGAATCTTAGCCCATTGCTCTTGAGCAATGGTCTCCAGTTCAGTAATATTCTTGGGTTTGCATGCTGCAATCGCCTTCTTCAAATACTACCAGAAATTGTCTATGTGATTCATGTCAAGTGACTGTGATTGCCACTGTCGAATTTTCCAGGACTTCTTCTGCAACTAAGCCTTGGTGGAATTTGAGGTCTGCTTAAGATCATTGTCTTGGTGAAAGATCCAATGACGCCCAAGCTTCAGCTTCCTCACAGACGGAATGACATTGTCTCCTAGGATTCCCTGATACTTCAGTTAATTTATCTTGCCTTCCACATGCTGCAGGTTTTAAGGGCCAGAGGATGCAAAGCAGACCCTAGTAGGGACTTCATGGAGGTTTAGCGGGAGTCCTGGCTGGTGCAGCATTGGTTAAACTCCTTGCTGGTCTAGAGATGAAGTCCATTGTCTGCACCTATGGTGGGTGGAGCCTGAAGTAATTGCTCCTTCACAGTCCCAGTGAGACACAGTGAAGGTTGTTAATACTGGCAGCTAAACATTGTCTCATTAGCAGTGGCATACTAAGGGGGGGGCGGAGGGGGCGGTCCGCCCCGGGTGCCAGCAGGGTGAGGGGTTCCTTGGGAGGGGACGCCACCAGGAGCGCTGGCCCCACTCATGCTGCAGCGGCCCGAGCGCTCTGCAGAGAGCCTCAGGCGGCTGCAGCTTTGCCCGCCCGGGCGCAGCCTGAGGAGAGGGGCTGACAGGAGGGAAGCGCTCAGCGCTCCCTCCTGTCACTTCCTCCCTGTAGCGTGGCCGAGCCCTGTATCATGGTCCGCGGGTACAGGGAGCATCTGTCTCCTGTACCCG
>OW240916.1:142198335-142315026 GCA_933207985.1 Pelobates cultripes | reverse complement strand
ACACACAATGCATCCCTTACACACACAGAAACACACAATGCATTCATTACACACACTCAATGCATCTGGTACATACACAGAAACACACCTTGCAGCCTTTACACATACAAACACAGATTCACACAATGCATTCCTTACACACATATCAGGACATCCCCTACACACTCCACCCCCTGTGAACAAACTCATTGGTGGAACATGAAGGTGGACCCTGGGACCCAGACCTTGAGCTGTGTAAAGGACCCCCAAAAAATGGAGCTGCTTCCCGTTCTCCCAGAACATTGATTTTTTGTGACCACAGTTACAAACCGCCTCCAGAGAGCCTGTTCTGCACCAGACCAGTGGAGCCAGACTGCAGCTAGAGCCCATCATCATCCTCATCTGGTTGTAAGTAGGCAATCTAGTATATTATTCGTGGCACTAATCTCTAATTTACCTCACATTAAAGAAACACTATAGTCCCCAGAACCACTACAGCTTAATGTAGTGGTTCTGGTGTCTTTAGCCTTTCCCTGCAGGCCTTTTAATGTAAACATGGTGGCACTGCAGCACTGGCGTTAGATAACATGGCAAATCATATGGGTGGGGCATTGTGATGTCACATAGGGGGCAAAAATCCTTGCGTTGGCCCTGGCTGGAGGGGGCTGTGTGAGCTGTGGCCGCACAGTGCCCCATGGTAGTTAGGGTGCCGAGCTAAGCAAAATTGGAGGCGGAGCCACACTGGTGCTGGGGGCGGGGCTTTTGGGGGGGCAAGGGGGTGCCAAGCACAGGATCCGCCCCGGGTGCCAAATGCTCTAGGTACGCCCCTGCTCATTAGTAAGTGCCAGAACTGCAAGGAAGTGTTTTTTTTTTTTGTAGTCTGCACTCAGACCCCATGCACCATGCACTGGCCAAGCTACATGGCTTCTTCAGTTCACATGTAGAAGCCATGTAGCTTAGTTGCAGGCATATAGAATGGAATATCCCTCTCTGATGAAGATATTTCCAAATATTGACTATTGTACTTAACTGTGCACTGTGCTTCTTGTGTGGCATTTGCTATTTGAAATATTATTATTTTATTATTTATATAGCGCCATCACATTCCGTAGCGCTATACAATGGGTGGACTAACAGATAATGTAATTTTACCAGACAATTGGACGTACAGGAACAGAGAGGTGGAGGGCACTGCTCAAAGGGCTTACATTCTCTGTTTGGTGGTGAAGCATTCATTTTTTCTAACAAGGGTGTACTGACTATTTTGCAAAAATGTATACAAAAGTTACTTTAGTTGCAATTGTCAAATGCACATCCTTGGGAGAAAAAACATCAAATTTCTTTGGAACACATATCTCCTATTATCTGGGTGAGATCCACTTAACATACATAATAGATACAAAAAGTATATAAATGTAGAAATAGCATGTGTCTGTTAGTATTGGGAAAAGATTCTGTTCCTAGAGTCTCAACTGTAGCTATCTCTTTATAAGCATTGAAATATGAACAGCAAATTTACACAACTGAAAAAGTGATTTCAAAAGCTTGAAAAGTAGGGTTACAAAACTGACCACAGAATGTCTAGCAACTTTAATGTGTTAGAAGACTTAGGGATTATGGAATGAAAGGTGGCAAGTATGTGTGCGCTGATCCACATTCACCATTATTGTACTAGAAGCAGCAGGAAGTGTGTTGGGTTGTGGAGATGCAGGCGCAAAGTGGTACTGTGCAGGAAATTCAAAGTAACTTTGTTAGGATAGCACTGTCTGCGGGGTGGTATGAAACTGCACCATCACACATGCAGGTTATCATTGATAGCAAAAAGAGTTGTGGGAAACCAAGTCTGCATCTCACCAAACATATAATTATCTTGTGCATCCAGCAGGCAACATTTGTCAGGCTCATTTATCACATGTCCTTCTTTAGTGGAACTATCTACACAGATCTGTGCACCTTGTGAGCAAAAATGTGTTTGTACTTGCCCCATAGACCAAAGTCAGCCCTCTCCTGCTGCCACATTAATGAAATGGATGTCTGAGTAAATTTCCTTGAAGTCTTCATAGTGAAACATTTTTTATTCTTTTGATATAGTAAACTTTAGCAAATGTAGTTTGGGCATCTCTTATTGATGGAGCTTGCTAATAGGATTTTAAAAGGAAAAGAAAACACCTCCTAATTTTAGGATTTACGTTTGGGTTTTTTAAGAGCTTTTATTTCAGACCCTTTATTATGTGTCTCTGAGTAATGTCTTTGTGGATGTGAATTCCTGTAAATGATTAGGTCTCTGACTAACAAATTATATATTTTGTAAATGTGATCATGTCTTTGACAGTATGTGACTAATTCAGTTTCTCTAAGTTATTTATTTATTTTCTGGTTATCAAGCAAAAACAACCATTATAACTTCACACGTTAACTACAAATGCTTGTGATAAAGTCTGTCTGCAAAACAATGCTTCAGGAAAACTCTGCCCTGCATGTTGAAAAAAAAAAACAGACAAAGAAATGTCAAGACATTGTAGTTCAGTACTTGTGCAATCATGCAGTATAAGATCGGCAACATTTGGTAGAATAGGCTATTTGTGCATGCACTTATCAGCCACAACATTAAAACACTGAACGGTAGAGATAATAACATTGATTATATTGTTACAATACAAGGGGCTGAAATATATGAGGCATCAAGTGAACAGTCATTTCTTGAATTTCATGTATTTGGGGGCTGTTCCCTATATGAAATGGTTGTGCCTACCAAAAGTGAAGGACAACAGGTGAACCAGCATCAGGGTCATGGATGACAAATGCTCATTGATGCACGTGGGGAGTGAAGGCTAACCTGTCTGATCACAAAGAACCACTGTAGCTCAAACTGATGAAAAATTTAATGCTGGGTGTCAGTACACACAGTGCATCACAGTTTGCTGCTTATGGGACTGTGATGCCACAGATCGGTAAGATCTTCAATGGTTCAATGGGGACGTGAGTGTCAGAAATGACCGATGGAGCAATGGAAGAAGGTTGCCAGGTCTGATTAATTATGTCTTCTTTTAAATCAAGTGGATGGCCTGGTGTGTGCACCTAGTATACCTGGAGAAGAGATGGCAGCAGGATGCACTATGGGAAGAAGGCAGGCCACAGAAAGGCAGTGTTATGCTCTTGGCAATGGTTTTCTGGGAAACCTTTGTCCCTACCATTCATGTGGATGTTACTTTGACACGTACCACTTACCTAGAGATTGTTGCATAACATCATGGCAATGGTGTTCTCTGATGGCAGTGGCCTCTTTAAGCAGTATAATGTACCCTGCCGCGCTGTAAAATGTTCAGGAATGGATTGAGGACCATGACAAAGAGTTCAATGAGTTGCCTTGTGTCACGATGCTTACGTTTTAGACACCAAGAAAATCCTCTTCATAGGTCACGTGGGCCATTTGGCCGTGTTGCCAGCCTCCACATAGACATGTGGAAGTTATTGTTGAAATACTTACCAGTTCGACTACCATTGAACCACTCATTTGGTCTGCACCTATGGTGCATGAACACCACAGTAATTGCTCTCTTGTTGTCCCTGTGTTCACTAATGAGTCAGAGTTAAACCATCAGTGTTCCTAACCTGTACTGCAAGTGCTAAGACTCTGTCTATCCGACAGCCACTAGAGGGACATCTGGAATTGAAACTGACGTTTGGTTCGTTATCTGACACTGGATGTTCTCACACTATGCATGAGTACCTCTAGCATCAGATTTTTTTCCCCAAAAGAAAGCAATGAATAATGCTTTCCTATGGGGAACTCCTACTGCGGGCACGGCTATTGCTGCGCATGCGCTTTAGGTCTCCCCCTGCCTGGCATCGGTGCTGGATTCAGGTAAGTGACTGAAGGGATTTTAACTCCTTTAGCCGCGTGTGGGGGGGAAGCGCGAAGGAGGGGGGCACTGCAGGATTATACAATGCAAGGAAATCGGCATTGTTTTCCTGGCATTATAGAATCCCTTTAACTCAAGAGAAAGCAATTGGTGAGAGGATCTGCCTTGAATAAACTTCTCATTGAGCTGCATTATAAAGTTTTTGATTGGACAGTCACAAAATGTCGGTTGGGTAGGTGATTATTTGCAAAGCTTATCCCCAAAATAAAATCAAGAAAAAAAATCAAATGAGAACTAATCTCTTTAACAGTATGCTAGTCATTGTAGAGTTGAATCTCCCCAAAGATGTTTCTTGTCTTGTGCGATTTGGTCTTGGACCAGCCTTGCAAAGATTGATCATTATAATCTAAAAGTTTAATGCAGAATTGTGTACAGAATATAAACACTATTAGATTCTCATAGTCTGTCACATCACAACTGTGACTTTTCACTATAACAACAAACATTCTCTAACACTCCTGTCTAAAGTCACATTAATTCACCATTCTTATTCAAAGTCTAAGTATAGGCTAATTTTCCTATTAATTATTAAAAAGTGTATTAATCTTTTTGTATGTGTACTGTAGTACTTGAAGCCTTGAATATGGATGACATGATGACCACTGTAAATTCCTGGACAAAACACTCTAAAGATGCTGAGACCACAAGACAAAACCAAAACGAGATCCCTAGAAAATCAGAAGATGGAGTATACTTTTTAATTATTGAAGGTTTTCTTCTATATTCCTACATGTAAGTACAAAGGAGCAATGATATTTAAACAAGAGGTTTATCTTTTATTAATGATAATTTTCTGACACCGAGTATACTAAAAATAAAATATTTTCTATTTTTGTCAGTGGTAGTTTATATAGTGTGAAATAATAGATTGTTGACTT
This sequence comes from Pelobates cultripes, assembly GCA_933207985.1. Lineage (NCBI taxonomy): Eukaryota > Metazoa > Chordata > Amphibia > Anura > Pelobatidae > Pelobates > Pelobates cultripes. The sequence continues at coordinate 142,310,246 of OW240916.1, read as the reverse complement.
CAAAATATCTTTTCATTTTGCTGCATAGTATACATACTTAATCCTCACAGTTTTGTGAATGGGTAGCTAGTGATGTCTAAGAGCATCAGCTGGCCCTCTTGGCTCTTTTAGCTTATCAGTGGTGAGCCTTTCTCTTTGAATCCTCAGTCCATTGCCAGAAGTCAGTAGGACAAGCAAAAGGCAGCCGTCTTGGCAATTTGGCCTTAATGCATTTGTAATTAGATTAGCCCCTTAATGTAAGACAGCACCCAGAGTCTCCTGGCACCATAACAACTTCATTGAGATGTAGTTGATATGGTTTGTCAGAGTGTTCCTTTACGATTGTTAAGTAGTGCTTATGGCTTTATGGAATATGATTTCAGTAGAAAATATGAAGATATGTTTGCCATTTAATCCCTATTGTGTCCAACAAAGTTTGAACTCTATTGGCCAAAATTGTTACAGGAACAGTATAGTCACCAGAACAACTACAGCTTATTGAATTTGTTCTGGTGAGTAGAATCATTACCTTCAGGCTTTCTGCTATAAACACTGTCTTTTCAGAGAAAATGCAGTGTTTACATTACAGCTTAGTGATAACTTCACTGGCCACTCCTTAGATGGCTGTTAGAGATCCTTCCTGGGTCATGGCTGCCTAAAATGCATCCAAACATTCAGTGTCTCCTCCCTCTGCATGCAGACACTGAACTTTCCTCATAGAGATGCATTGATTCAGTTCATCTCTATGAGGAGATGCAGATGCTGATTGGCCAGGGCTGTGTTTGAATCATGCTGGCTCTGCCCCTGATCTGTCTCCTTGTCAGTCTCAGCCAATCCTATAGGGAAGCATTGTGATTGGATCAGGTTACCACTTCTGCTGAGGTCAGCAGGCAGTGGGCAGGTCTAAAGGAGACAGAGCCAGAGTTAGCAGCTCCATACTTGAACACAAGTAAGATTTTGCATTTTTTTAGGGAGGCATGGGGGGACCAGGGTGGCTAGATGGTGGTTTTAACCCTATAGGGTCAGGAATACATGTTTGTGTTCCTGACCCTATAGTCTCCTTTAAACTAGGTTGTCATAGCACATATGGTAAAAATATAATGATAATACATAATAAAATTGTATTTGTGTTCTGGATCTCTTTATCGTGAACAATGTTTACTAAAAGCAATCCTTAAGGCCACGATACAGGCATGCCAGTACCTTGAAGAATAGATTGGTAAACATTGCTCCATGCTCTAGTAATCAATATGTTAAGTTGATTGTTTTATTTAAAGGCCTATGAGTAAAATGAGTTGTGTTCCTTGTTTGTTTTTTATTTTAGTTTAATAAGTTACCTTTTATAATTCCATGATCACAGGCCCTTGGACAATGTGTTTAATAAGAAATACTTTCTGACTATTCCATATGAAGAATGCAAAAAGCGTAGGAGGTATGTAATTGGATTTCATTTTTTTTTTTTAGTGCTACATTTAAAAAAAAATAAACCTTATTAGATATAATATTACAAAGAGAAGGGCACGCTTTTGATTTACTAGCAAAATTGAACATAACTATAGTAATTGTGCTAAAAACTAATTTTACACTTACCAAAATGTGCTGCATATAACCATTTTTAGAATACAGCTAATTGCAAATTTCCCTACCTTTAAAACATATAGCTGAGGTCATGTTAGGATAGAACAATTTACTGTGTGGGATGCATGTATAGGCATTACAAATTATGAATTCCTTTGGCTAAATGATAGTTGTTTGGTAGCATATTTAACTCTTAAAGCAAGCATGTCAAACTCGTGGGCCGCGGGCCGCATGCGACCCACAAGGACCATCTTTGCGGCCCAGCGAGCCGCGAGTACATGCCTAATGGTCCAAGCAGAGTAGGCACCTGCTCATTGCAGGTGCCTACTCTGGCGGCAGCGAGGGAGCTCTGTGTTTCTGCTCCTCACTGCTCCCTCGCGCACCGTCTGAAGTGAAGCCGGGTGCCAGAATATGACGTCATATTTAGTAGAGGGGTGGTGCTGTGGTTTTTTTTTATACTGTACTTTTTAAAATAAACCTACGTTTCAATGAAAATGTAAGGTTGTTTTTTTTTTTTTTGCGGCCCACATAAACTTAAACCTTGTTTATGTGGCCCGTGCCAGACTTTGAGTTTGACATGCTTGCATTAAAGGATTACTGTAGCGGAGCTCCCTGTACCCCAGCTGGGTACCTCCGCCAAAGGACCACTTCCTAGCTGGAACAGGGGACAAACTGTGGTGGCTGGACTGGGGCCCTGGAACTGCTCCTTCCTGGAGCCGAATGGGGAATTAGCTCTAGTCCTTACAAGGACTTTCCCCGTTGAATCTCCTTCAAGCTGGAACAGCAGACACAGGAGCAAATCTTCTTTCCCTCCAATAACAGGACGACACACAGTTTTGGAGTGTAAGCAGGAACAGACTGAGCTGGGGCTTTATTCTTTCTTTTATACACATTTCTCCACAAGGTTACCACCCACGTGGACCTTGTGCAACAGCCAATCAATAATGTACAGTACAGTCAGACACTCCCAGCTAATGCACACAAACCCTCCCCTCTGCCTGTAATACAATTACCTCAACACAATAGACTAAATTAATTATCACAGGCAGAAAATATATATTTTTTACACATTTTCTATAACTTTAAAATTACACATCACATTCGCATAAAACTTACATTATTAGAAACCGCATAATTATACGAACAACATATCCAAAATTCATTCGAATCAGTTCAGGCGTTCGGGAGTTAGTTCGACTCCATTCGAAATGTCGAAGTCCCAGAAAAGGTAAAACTGCAGCGGTGTTCGTGCCGTCGAGTATCTGATTTTTAGTTCCATGTACTCAGCGGCAAAACACTGCTGGTCGTGTTCGGCTGAATTAAAATGGCCGCTGCCACGTGTTCGTTTATCGAATGGCGTCCACTTCGACTACTTCGGCTGCATCCGAAGTGCCATAGCAAAAGTACAAATCCTTTCCCAAGGTAGTTAAAGGTGCTGAAGCAGTATAATCAAATCCAATATGCCCAAATAACGTTTCCAAAGGGCAATACCCCCAGGGGCCATAGTACTGGGGCAAGAGGCTGGCAAACAGGCCCCTCCAAAAACCAGTGGTCACTTTTGCCACAATTACTTCAACTTAAAAACAGTGTTTTTAGAAAACAGTATTTTATGGTCAGGAAAACCCTTCCTATAGTCCTTTATTGTAACCTTCCACAAAATAATGTACAAAAAGAAAGGATATAGCTAAAACCTACCTTTGTTCCACCACTTAGGCCAAGTTCTTCTATAGCATGATCATCCTCAATGTCAGGGGAACAGTTCAACCATGCCTCAATTGGTTATCTGGTGCCAGCATGCTGTGCATGCTGATGTCAGATGCCAAATTTGCACAGAATTCACATTAGCCAGCTTGGTAACTAAAGACTCCAGGCACCATTACCACGTCAAATCGCTAAAGTGGTCATGGTGCTTGGAGTAACCCTTTCATTTGTTTTGAAGATACTTGCTCATGCAGGTTTTGGAACAGCATGCAAAAATTGGTCAGTACCATGTACAGGGTAAGAAATACCCAATATATCCCAAGATTAAAGATAAAAAAAACCTCTTTCTTTTGAACAGTACTGTAACCGCGGCTGGTTCCCTTGTTTACCACTATAACGTCTTAAATATCTTTTTGATATTTATTATATAAAAATATAAATATAGACATATAAAATCCATTGCAATAATTTATAGCAGCGTTTATAAGATTAAAATAAATGCTTGCAAATATCATTAATAGGTTAACATACCCTTCTGAACATGTCATCATGTCAGCCTCTCTGTCATTTTAAGATGGAGCAGCGTCTGTCTCCAAGTCTCTCCTCTGTGTTGTAACATTTTAAAAGTACACCTATTTATACCGTAGGTGTCTTCACTGTAGTTCATATATGAAAAAGTAACACTTCTTTTACTTTTATTTTAGGACCTCCCTTAGTTTGGCAAACATACAAGGCCATAAATAAAGGGTGCATACGTCATGGAAATTTTCCTGACTTAGTTCAAGATGGCATCTTAAAGTCTGAACATCCTTATCTATTTAGGGTTACCACAGTATATTGTGTACTTAAACAGTCGTAGCATAGCCTTGAAGCTTATTTATGCGTTATTGTTATTGTAATTCGCCTGGGACAAAATGGCGTAAACATAATATGCACTGTAGGTAGGTAAGAGGTTATTGTTTAAAGAAACAGTTATGAAAAACAATATGTTCCATTTCTAACACCTTGTCAATTTGCAATATCTCTTAAAGACAAAGTACACAGTTTAAGAAATACAACATGTCATTCTAAAACTTGTAATATTTGCATTTGCCCATAACAGTACTCGAGTTTATGAACCACCAGATCCTCCGGACTATTTTGATGGACACGTGTGGCCTATGTATCTTAAGCACAAAGACCAGATGGAAAAGGCTGAAAGGGGAATAGGTAAACAATTAAATTTCTGCTTGTGTGTATACTATCTAAGTGTTTAATAGTTTACTACTTTACTCAGATAGTTACTTAAAGGGACACTCCACTTCCCAAATAAAATAAATAAATAGAAATAACTGTTTGGTTGATATACTCTCAATGAAAACATTATGTATTATTCATGCAGATGTATAGAGAACAGCTTGCAAAAGATCTCTTATCTGAAGCCTTTACAAGCCCTCCTCTTCTAACCCAGCCCAGACTATTTGGGTTGTCCAATCACAAACTGTTACGTGACTTAATGAGAAATCTTAGCAAGGCAAATGCTCTGGGCAATTGCCTGTCTTTGAGTTTATTGCATGATTGCTTAGCTCAGTGGAGCTAAAGAACCTGTTGTTTGACAGCCATGGTGGTGTAACAAGGTTAACTAATAAAAGTGTCAATTTCTTTTGAAATCTGCACTTTTTGTAAAATAAAAATATGGGCACACAATCTGCACATAAAGCACTTAGGATTCTGGAGTGTCCCATTAATTAGATAAAAATCACTGCTACATTAAGCCTCTTACTGTATCACTATGATGACACTGGAGAAGTAGAAGACAAAAATAAGAACATGAAACACTGAAATAAAAGGGAAAGCTTTCACAAGCTAGTAGGCCAACTTTTAGTGCCTACTCTTGATTGTTTACAAATGCTAAGCATGCTTGGCCTTGATCAGTAGGAGATCACATACAAACATGCTGGGTGTTTATCTTTTATGTCCACAATTGGTAATCTTTTATTTGATTGAATAACAGGATGTATATTTTACTTAGTTTTCTACCAACTGAAGTTCTGACCTGTATTCACCTGCTCTTGTCTACTGTTGGATGCTTGGCTGCCTCTTGGTTAGTGCTAGTGTGGGAGAGTTTCTACTGTTGGAAGCAACATTATTTCCTAATTTGTTTTAGTTTTAAGTATAAAATGTATAAAATTTTAGAAATGTTTTTAACTGGCTGTAGTTTCAGAATATGGTCGTCTGCTCTCATCTAGGCTACTAAGCAGGTGGGTCTTGGTCATTATTTGTGCTGGAGGCCACCAAACAGGAATGCCTATTGTTGAATGTTTTAAACCCATTATTTTTATGTGTTTTAGTTAGTTGAAGCATACTTTAGCTGAACACGTTAAAGGAACACTCCAAACACCATAACAACTACAGAGAATTGTGGTCTTCTGGCACTTCCCCAATTACAAGTGTCAGAAATTTTAGAATGGTTTGACTTATTGCCTGTGGTTTCCCAGGTGCCATTCCCTGCGTCGATTATAACTTAAATCTCTCTGCTAAAACTAAGCCTGGTGCTGCAGGACTTACTCCATTGGCTGAAAGAAAGTAGCTGATGCTCTCAGCCAATGAGCTGACTCTGCACTGCAAGGCTTAGCTCAGGACAGCTAACCGAAGTTCCTAACCAGAAGCCTCCAGCTCTCCTGGTAGCTGAGAGGAAGAGAGGAGTGATGCCCTGCAGACCCAGGTAATTTACAAATTAAACTGTTCTAAAATACTTTGACTACAATATGGGAAAGAAAGGCACTCTAGTGGTTATGAAGCTTGGAGTGTTCAGGGCCAGATTAACATAGGAGCTGATGGAGCTGCAGCTCCAGGCCCATGCCTAAGGAATAGGCCCATTGATTTAAAAAAAATTAAAATAGAAAAAACGACTTTTTACATTTTCTTGCTTAAGTATGGAAACGTAAGAGGGACATAGGGGAACAACAATGGTGTGAACTGGCTGACAATGAAATTAGTTAAGGTAAAGCTGACTTTGCGCACTATGTAAATGCTATTGTTTCTTCAGTCTCTCTAACACTGTGGCATGTTCCCTTTATTCAACACTCACTACATAAACCTTTTCTTTGTCCCAGGCTGTATAAGAGGAGCTCCTGCCAGCTAGTAAGAAGGTTAGGAAAGTGGACCAGCGAGTGCTAGGAGACAGTCCTTAGAATGGAGCGAGCGCGGCATTAGATGTATTTATGCCAAGCTCTGGGTGCACAGTATGCACTTGGTTGGTCATCCTGCATGATTGGCAGACGGCCTTATGTGCATTCATGCCAGACTAACCATCTAATTCAAGCATGTCAAACTCGTACGGCCCACAATTAATATTTTTGCCGCCTGGCGAGCCACGAGTTTGCCATGTTTACTAAAGCAGAGTAGGCACCTGCTTTCTCCACATTGCAGGTGCCTACTCTGCTAAAACTACCCGGCCGGGAGGAGACGAAGCAGGCCGCAGTGAGGGAGCTCTGTCTTCCTGCTCCTCACTGCTTCCTCGCACGCGCCCTCTGTAGTGATGCCAGAATATGACGTCATTGCGGCAGCCGACATCACTAAACTGTGCGCATGAGGGAGCAGAAAGACTAAGCTCATGAGAGAAGATCAGGGAGAGGCCCCACACCAGCTCCCAAAGGTAGGGAGCAATAAATAAAATGATGTGAGTGTGTGCAAAAATGTGTAAATGTTCCACCTTCACAGGTTTTCAAGGAGTAGCAAGAGGATCTGTTTGGCACAGTATGCGGACGGTGCCATTGGGGGTATACCAGAGGCTGGACTCCAGAGTTGCATACTGGCAGCGGCAATGTGATTGGAGTCTGCTTATTGGCTAATATTGTTTTTTTAAACAAAGGCTGGAATTTAGTAGAGGGGGGTGTACAGTTTAATGATGTCGAGTGCCAGAATTAAATCATATTCTTGCACGCGGCATCACAAAAATATTCATTGTGGGCCGCGTGTTTGACATGCTTGCACTTGTCTGTTGTTTAAAGCTAAGCATGTTGAATCTTTGTCATTTTTAATGTGGGAGATAATCAAAAAGAACTCAGACAGCTAGACTCCTCTATTTTAAATCCAGCATTTTCTTAAGCACTCACTTGGCTGAATTATAAGACGTATATGTTTAGCCTCATATTTCACCAGTTATTCATTGAGCCTTTGTAAACCTATGCTCTTAACTGGAGCTAAATAATGAGCAGATTGGCCCTGGGTCAGTACTAGAGTGAAAGAATACCAAACAGGCATCACAAATTTTGCATGTTTGTTTGTATATAAAATGTATACTTTTAGCTAAGGTTTATACCTGCTTGATTTCTGCCTAGTAAACAATTGCTGTTGTTTGGTGTTAAATTTTTAGCAGGCTGGCATTTGGACAATCATGTTTGGGAGACCACTAGACAAGATTTAGAGTTAACACCATTTTCATCTTTTGGCAATGCAGCGTGTAGCTGCCAAATACAGGCTCAAACATGGTCAGACCTTTTTTAGGAGACTGCCATTGAGGGGTATGCATTGTGGGATATTGCTGCTTTTTAGATACATAATTCTCATAATCTATCTCTTGGTTGGAGTATTGGTGGTATATGTTTGCAAAGTTTTACACCAGCTGGTTTTCTGCAATCATCTGTTTTTGAAAGCTGAACAGGCTGGTCAGTATTTGTGGCATTTCACATTAGGAAAGTTGAAAAATAAAGATGAGTCTTATTTTCAAAACCTATAAGATAAAGCACATTCTGCAGATGCATTAACACTATCGTCAATATTATGTTCCAAAGCCTTTAAAGTGAATTGTTTGTATGTTTTTTTGTTCCTTTCATAGTTTACTTGGATGGAACCAAGTTGGAAGATGACATTTATTCTTTTGTTTATGCTGATATACGAAAAGCAGGTAAAATTACGTTAGTCATTAATATTAACTAACAAGTACAATTTGGAGAATGTTGAGATCTTCTTTATATAACACAATATTATTATAGAAGTGAGAACTCTTGTTTTAATTCTAACAAGAATACTTGTCAAAGACGTTAAAGGGACACTATAGTCACCTGAACAACTTTAGCTTAATGAAGCAGTTTTGGTTTATAGAACATGCCCCTGCAGTCTCACTGCTCAATCCTCTGCCATTTAGGAGTTAAATCCCTTTGTTTATGAACCCTAGTCACACCTCCCTGCATGTGACTTGCACAGCCTTCCATAAACACTTCCTGTAAAGAGAGCCCTATTTAGGCTTTCTTTATTGCAAGTTCTGTTTAATTAAGATTTTTGTATCCCCTGCTATGTTAATAGCTTGCTAGACCCTGCAAGAGCCTCCTGTATGTGATTAAAGTTCAATTTAGAGATTGAGATACAATTATTCAAGGTAAATTACATCTGTTTGAAAGTGAAACCAGTTTTTTTTCTCCATGCAGGCTCTGTCAATCATAGCCAGGGGAGGTGTGGCTAGGGCTGCATAAACAGAAACAAAGTGATTTAACTCAATGACAGTGAATTGAGCAGTGAAATTGCAGGGGAATGATCTATACACTAAACCTAATGATCTATACACTAAAACTGCTTTATTTAGCTAAAGTAATTTAGGTGACTATAGTGTTCCTTTAAAATATTTATGGATTTTTCAATAAAAATAAATACTTTAATATCACAGCTACATGAACAATCTATTCAATATATAAAATATTATGGATTGCAGCTAATTAATTCTTGTCTATCCTCAGGATTGCAAATTTCTGATTTTTACAATCTCATTTTATGCACACAAACCATTGTGTCTTGTGGGTTTGTTCACTGAACACATATTATTGTGAATTGAAAACCAAATGGCAACATTTAGGCAAAAATTGTTGATTTTGTTAATTGTCCACTTCTGTTATAATCACAGTCTTATTTTGAATACATTTTTACTATTTGGTTTTCAATTCAGCATAGTTTGGTGTTTAGTGAATATACCCTTAAGTCATTCTCACTAATTTACCTGTGTTAGACAGTCATGTTGTTTGATAAAGTGAATTATTATGTTACTGAAATTTTTTTAAAGCTAGTGCTAAGTCAACATTTATATTTTCAAACAGACAAACTTATTATGAGACAAAGTGGGTGTGCCTTGCATGCAAGGCTTATTATTGACTACAGTGATAGATCATAGACCTTGCTTGGTGACTTAAGTTCATCACCATTAAAAAGTAAGTGAAATAGCCAGGGCCGGCGCTACCTATAGGTAGACTGGGCAGTGGCCTAGGGTGCTGGGCGAGAGGGGGCGCCCGCAGGGGCTGTAATACTGTCTAAATCCCCCATGAGATTAAACTGGCAATGTTCACTCACTGAGTACACAGAGACTCCGCCTGTGATACAGCTGCCGGCGCCCTTCCCTCACTGCTTCAGCCCTCGTATTTAAGATTAAATGCTTTCAGCAGATAATAGGAGTTACGATTGTAACTCCACCTCTTCCCACCCACAAACACTTAACCTCACCCATCCCACGACAAACTCCGCCTTTCCCTGCCCCAAACATTCTGACTCTGCCCCCAGCCTGCCTCTTCCCCCTCCTCCCAAGTCCAGGAGGTTTAAAGAGGAGGGCAGTGTGCTGCTCCCCCTGTCCTGTGCCTGAGAAGAAACTGGAAGCATGACAACAGAGAAGGTACTACAGTGCCTGACTGGGCTGCTTCCAGTGCCCCCAGATCCCATCTGGTATGTGTGTGTATATAATATGTAGTGTCTGTGTGTATTAGGCAGTGTCTCTGTGTGTGTATGTAGTAGGCAGTGTGTGTGTGTGAGTATGTATCAGGCAGTGTGTGTGTGTGTGTGTGTGTATGTAAATGGCAGTGTGTGTGTATCAGCTAGTGTCAGTTTGTGTATTAGACAGTGTCTGTGTGTGTGTGTGTGTGTGTGTGTGTAATAGGCAGTGTCTGTGTGTATCAGGCAGTGTGTGTGTGTGTATGTATGTATTAAGCAGTGTATGTATGTAGTACATGTATGTAATCATAATACATTGCAATTATGTATAAAGCACGCTGTAGCGGAGAGCTGGTATTACACAGCCTATCTCCACTTTGGATCCCGGGGAGGCTCAGGAACAAGCAATTATAAATTCATAGGGCAAAGTATCCAGCAGGCAAAATAACACAGCAGTATCCCAACAGCAATCCCAATAACTGGACGACACACAGTATCAGGAGCAGAACTAAAGATTTATTCAGACAGTGGCCTTATAAAGCATGCTCCCATGCAAGGGAGGGATTTACAGTCATTAATACAGTAGCCAATCCTTATCTGGTAACCTCCCACACATCTCCTCCCCTCAGCCTGCATCATAATCCCATTATCCAGGACACCAATTCCCTCCGTTTCTGGATGTACCCCTAAACCTAGGGGTACCACATTAAATTATACATCCCCTGGTAGCCCTGATCTGGGTGAACAACATATCCAAAAATCACCCAGATCAGACCAGGGGTTCGGGAAATTTATGGAGGGAATAAAATGACCGACCGCGCTGGAAAGAATGGGGTTCTATGCGATGGGGCCCTGCGGTCGGTCCTGGAACAAGGGAACAAACTACACGAAAGCCTCCAGTTACAGAGACTAGGGAGGGTTCGGTAGTTTGGAACCGAACGGACTGGGCTTGTGGAGGTCTCAGCGGTGTTCACCTAGTCAAGTGTCCGATTTGAGTTCCAGACACTCAACGGCAAAACACTGCTGTTCAGGAGTTTTAAAATGGCCGCCGCTACGTGTTCCTTTTCCCGAATGGCGGCCACCCCCGAGAACAAAGGACTGCTACTCAGCTTGTCAATTACCCGTTCGCAACAATGTTGCAACTGGTAATTGAAGGCACACTTCACACCAGGAAGGTCTGACTGTTCGGTAGTTTCATTCCCTTAGTTGTCGGAATGATTCTACCGAACAATCAGACGAATACAATACATTTAACACATATAACTTTGCCATTTACACGAATGAAGTCAAAACTTATGTAATTCTCAGGACAGCCCAGTGCCATCCGCTACACACGCAGTTTGTATCAGGGATGTGGAATTTATATTGCCCGGCACCTGGGACATGCAGTTCTGGGCGTCGGATAAAGAGATTCTTTTTCTTCTTCTTTTAGGGCTGCATTGGGGAAGCTGGTGCCAAGCAAGGAGTGTATCTCTGGCAGGAATACCGTTATGCTGTAACTGGGCCTTGCTGCAGCTCACAGGGAGGTGTGAAGAGCGGCAGCATCCAACCGCTCCTCACAGTGGCTCCCAACCCATCCCTCAAATACTAAATCCTGGACTGTTAGGGGGTACTTGATAATTGGGTTGGGAACCACTGCTCTAGATTCATGGCCACCGAGACTCGGTGTGATGCCATACCCGGCAGCCAACAAAGGGCATAGTGAGCATGGGACAGGCTGCTGCAGGCAATCTTTACTGTGTGTGAGTGTCAGAGAATGTGTAGTTTGTGTGTGTATGGGTCAGTGTGCAGTGCGTTTGTGTATGTGTCAGTGTACATTGTTAATGTGCAGTGTGTTTGAGTATGGGTCAGTGTTAATGTGCAGTGTGCATGTATGGGTCAGTGTTAGTGTATGTCAGTGTGCAATGTGTGAGGCACATATACAAACTGTTGTAATTCCTACACTGTTCACCTGATTTGGATGTAAATACCCTCAAATTAAAGCTGAAAGTCTGCAGTTAAAGCACATCTTGTTCATTTCATTTCAAATCCATTGTGGTGGTGTATAGAGCCAAAAAGATTAGAATTGTGTCGATGTCCCAATATTTATGGACCTGACTGTACTTATAGGTTGTTAAAATATTACAACTCTTTTTTTTTCTACACCTTGTGTGATGTTGTTAAATGACTTCAGTAAATATGTTTCCCTTTTACAGCTCAGGAATTTACTAGATAAAGTTTATTCATGAGAAGGAAGGTCTGATGAAACAGATATTCTGTATGTTTACCGTACACAACTATCCTGACACAATCACAGCACAAAGATTGTAAAATAATTACAATACAAGAGCCATTCTAATGTGTTCTAGAAGTCTCCACACTACAAAGCTCTACACGGCAAAGAAGTATGTTGCATGATGATGTAAGGCAAATACCAAAATGATATTACATTAAAATCTAACATGCTCTAGCAATCTAAAGATGGTATATCAGATTTTTTGTGTTATTCTATAGAATTGTTATATATGGATTACTTTTTTATGGTTCACTTTCAATACATTGTTTTACCCCTTGAAAAATGCTGTTTTGAGAACAAGAGTAATTTTGCTATGCATTTGTTCATTGGTACATTTTTTTCTTACTCATTTGGTGCACAAACACATGATATGCAACATTTTCTAACTTACACAACTTTTTATATTCTCAATAACTGTGTGAAGACAACATTTTCATAGGTTTGCCTATTATTATTTGTGGACTGCAGTTAAAGAAAAGTATGTGAAAATAAACTAATACTTTTGGTCTGATATTAATAATCCCATAATGATTTAAGTAGTAGTGCAATCAACTACTATGTATAGATATATAATTTTATTATCTTATTTTAATATTACACACATAACACAAGTTAATTTTTTTTTTTAGTATATTTTTCTCTTTGGTCCACTATTCACACTATTATGCATTAAAGTTAATTTGTCATAGGTAAATTATTACTGTTATATTTTTTTATATTTGATAAGTATACCACTGTACTGTTGTACCATGAGTTATATTTTGTATAATTAATAAGATTATTTACTAGGACTGTGATAGATGGATATTATGGGAGGTGGAAATGGGAGGTAGAACGCATGCAGATGTTATTGTTAAAACAGGAAGTATCTGTTGGAACGCATAAGACAGATTAATGAAACACAAATGGAGGTGCTCGATGGAGGCATCCAATATGACATGACTCAGGAGATAACAAGCTATGGGTGAGGCCACGAACCAGCAATTCGGATTGGGAGAACAACAAGCCTATGAGGAAGGAACACTGGATCACACCCACAGAAATGCCAGTGAGATAAAAGGATTATCCCTATATAAGAAACAACTCAGTAGGGAGAGAATACAGGAAGTTTTTGTGAGATTTGTTTTTATGCTTTATTGCGTCTTACACATTATTGGACCCTAAAGAAATCCAGAACCGGGACAAAATGTGTTGGATCTTTGCTCTTTATTTTATGTTTTATAATTGCAAATAAATGTATTTCCTTTTACCTATCTTGAGTCTTAACACACTTATTCCTGGTGTGGAGGTAAGAGTCTGGGGCAATGGTTAGCCCCAATGAATTTCAGTGGAGGTACCTAGAGGCTCTTGTTAGGGCATTTTAAATAGCACATGCTATGTTCCTTAAAGGATCACTATAGGGTCAGGAACACAATCATGTATTCCTGACCCTATAGTGTTAAAACCACTATCTAGCCCCCTTGGGCCCCTCAAGCAAAATCTTACTGTATTCAAACCTAAAGCTGTAGATTTGCATGCTGTTTGCCTCAGAAAAACAAGCTGTCTGCTTACATCAGCAGAAGTGGTAGCCTGATCCAATCACAGTGCTTCCCCATAGGATTGGCTGACTATGATTCAAACACAGCGCTGGCCAATCAGCACCTCATCATAGAGATGAATTGAATCAATGAATCTCGATGAGGAAAGTTCAGTGTCTGCATGCATAGGGAGGAGACGCTGAATGTTTGGATGCATTTTAGGCAGCCATGACTCCTCAGGAAGGATCTCTAACAGCCATCTGAGGAGTGGCCAGTTAAGTTATCACTTCATCAGAGGAAAGCATCTAGCCTGTGAGGCTGGGTTTTAAGCCTCCCAGTCTAACTAACCAACGGGTTCTTAACTCCTAAGTGTCCTAAACAGAATTTATGTGGGGGCATTAATCCTTGCAGTCCAGTCATATACATAATATAAGCACAAAATATATAAAAGAGAGAACCATTAGTATTGTTTCCATTGAAATGATTACATTAACAGTGCTAAAGCCCATAGTATAAGGCTATTATTATTTTTTTTTTAAATGAAATATAAAAATACAAAAATATGTTATTGTATATCAGTCAAAAATATGGAAAGGTAAAACAAAATCAGGATAAATTGGTTACTTAATCCACCAATCAGAGTTATGAGTCAAATTACACAGCGTGGGAAAATTCCAAAGAACTTTCCCATGCTGTGTAAAATGACACAGAGCACTCTGGTGGATTTCTAACCAACCAGAGTGCTGTGACAGGTAAATGTAGAGACTTACCTGTCAGTCTCTTCATTTACCTGTCAGAGCACTCTGATTGGATGGCTTAAACCCACCAATCAGAGTACTTTGAGCCTAATTGCAGGGCGGGGCAAGGCTTTATAAGCCCTCGCCGGGTGAAGATGGTTAATTTTTTTTTGCGCTGGTTTTTTTTATTTATTTTTTTATTGCGTTGGTTATTATGGCTTTTTATTTGGCCTTTTTTGGGGCTGAAAAAAATAAGATTTTAGAAGAAAGAAAACATCAAATGGTAAGTTTATTTTTTTACAGGTACTTAGTTAAATGGTCCTCCCTCATTATTTTTAGGGTGAGGGGGGTTTGTAGGGGTTAATTTCTTTGGAGAGGGGGATGACAAGGGGTTTGGGGACCCCTAGTCACCTGCGGGAGGGGGTGTTATTTTTTTTATTTAGGGCCCCCACCAAACGCTCAGGGGTGTGGGCCAAGGGGGAGGACATTAGGTCCCCCCTTATTAGTATTTAGTGCCCCCACCCACCGCTCAGGGGTGGGGGCCAGGGGGGAGGACATTAGGTCCCCCCCTAATTAGTATTTAGGGCTCCACCCACCACTCAGGGGTGAGGATATTAGGTCCCCCCCTAATTAGTATTTAGGGCCCCCACCCACCGCTGAGGGGTGGGGGCCAGGAGGGAGGACATTAGGTCCCCCTCATTCTAATTTAGGGTCCCAACCCACCGCTCAGGGGTGGAGGCCAGGGGGGAGGACAATTAGTATTTTAGGTCTTTCAGCCTTTTGGTAGATAAATCCCTAATACCGTGGGAATTAGGGAGTTATCTACCAAGCTCTGCAAGAGAAGTTCTGAAATTCCAAAGTTCCCAAGTGTCGAAGTGCCGAAGTCCCGAATTTCGGAATGCCGAACCGAACCGAAAATTTTTCCCATGCACATGCCTAGTGGGCGATGTCTCACGGTGCCATTTGCGAACTCCTTTCACCTTGAGCACAACATGTCTGCGATGGGAGCGTGGAGTCGCAGCCCCAGGTGAGTGGTCACTTGTTGCTTGGTTGATGGCCTGTTTGCCTTTGAGTGCTGATTTGTTCCAAAATTCATGAAATATTTTGTCTTATTTGGTTTTAAGGTCAGACCTCTCCACATAGCAGTCAGGGGAGCTTGTGGCGTCTGCCATAAGATGTAAGATGCTTGTCGGCATGTTGCTTGTTTGTTCCCAGTTTTCCTGCCCGACACTGCCAGGCTACCTTCCAGGAGCGGACCGGGATCACCCCACTAGTCCAGAAAGGGGGGGAGAGTAGGAGGACCTTGGATCTGCACCGCCGATGCAAGAATGAGGAGAGTGGCCGCCTCACCCTGACTGCGTCACCTGCAGCCGCAGCAAACCACCTGGTGCTCCTGGTTGTGTTAAGACTTGGGCAAGGTATTGGGATGTTCACCAGGGCAACCCTGACATAGGTAGTACCCTTTGGTGTTTTTACAGTCTTTCAATTTTCCAGAGAAATTCACTGATTTTCCAGGAGCCCCTGCTACATACGTCTGTTCAGCTTGCTGGTTAAGCTCCCATTATTACACTCATTTAACAACCATAATTGAAATGTAAAATAAAAAGTAAATAATAAATGAAATGATCCCCAAAAAATTCAGTTGATTTTTAGTTCAGTGAGCACAAAGGTGGCAAAAAAGTGTGGTAGAAAAGGTTTTCCCTAAAGTCTACTTTATTGAAACGTTAGCAAAAGATTGCGGAGGCAAACATCCGGGATTTACTTTTTATATATCTTTTTTTTTGGGCGGGCATATGAATATGTCAACGACAAACATGCACATTACTATACGACAGTTACAGCATTCAAAATGCCCTATTTTAAATGTCATTAGAGAAAATAAAATGAGGAATAGAGGTAATATTCAAAGCATAACCCTGAGCCAGAGGAGGGGGGTAAGAAAAATTGGCATCCACCACTGTGAGTCAAAGTAAGATCAGCTAACTGCTAACCTTGCATTACTTTAGAGAAGCTTGGAGATAGTTTGCAACTTAGTCCAGTATTCTGAATTAAAGAAGAATGCGCACATGTTCTTCGTCCCCTTTGGTGCCAGGGGTGTTGAAGTCTTAAGTAAACTGGGGGTATTGAGGCTCCTCTATCAGGTAAAGCATCTGGGTCGTCAATGAGTTCCTCCTCTGAGGAATCGGAGGTGTTAGGCTGCTGTTGCGCCGTCATCTTGGGCCTAGGTCCCCTCTGCAGCAGATCACCGATGTTGCGGGATCCCTCGCTGCTAAGGCTTTGAGTTTCTTTTCCCCAAACCATTTGGGAAGGGATAGTGAGGTAACTTGTGTGTTTCACCCCTTAAAACCGGAGGGCATACTATAACGCCCTATTCTAAGCGGCTCTAAATGTCGCAGTGCTTAATAATATGCTTTTTACTTACCCAGTCGCCGGTGATCCCATGCCGGCGATTGCGGTTGGGGAGACTCACCTGGGATCCCAGGGAGTCCCCCGCGGCAGATCCTGCCTCCTCCGTCCCCCCTCCCCCCCGGCCATGTGAGAGTGAGGTCCTTGCGAGGACCTCGCAATCACATGGCCGGGTTAGCTGGCTGCTGCATTGCCAGTAGGGGGACTGCCTGTAATGACAGTTAGTCCCCCTGCTGGCTGGAAATCAAATCAAATAAAGTTAAAGTCTGTGTAAAAAAACAAACATTATCTACTTAGATCATATATATATATGTACACATGCATACACACTCATACACTGTGTAGGTGTATTTTACTATTAATATATAAATAATTATATATATATATATATATATATATATTAATATCAAATTACACGTAGACTGATGCTGATTAAATATATATAGAATTATTGTTATATATATATATATATATTTAAATATAATATAAAAAAAAACTTAAATACGTTAAAAAAATAAATAAAAAATAAATAAATAAATATTTACCCCTATGATGGCATACCATTTGCAAAAGTAGACAACCCAAGGTATTGCAAATGGGGTATGTCCAGACTTTTTTTAGTAGCCACTTAGTCACAAACACTGGCCAAAATTGGCGTTTTTTGCATTTTTCACACACAAAAAAATATTAACGCTAACTTTGGCCAGTGTTTGTGACCAAATGGCTACTAAAAAAGACTGGACATACCTCATTTGCAATACCTTGGGTTGTCTACTATTGCAAATGGTATGCCATTATGGGTGTAAATTTCATTCCTGGGCTACTATACATTCTCAAAGGCAACGTAACCAATCTGGCGAATTTCAATTTCAAATGTAACATGCTATATTTGACCCTGTAACTGCCCAAAACACCATAAAACCTGTACATAGGGGGTACTGTTTTACACGTGAGACTTTGCTGAATACAAATATATGTATTTTATTGCAGTAAATGCAAACAGTATTATGACATTGACAGTTAAAATGTCATTTAGAACTAAAAAATTAAAATTTTTATTTTCTACGATTTTTTTCATATTAAATTATGTTTCATAGCTAAATATTTGATATTAAATGAAAGCCCTGTTTCCCCTGAATAAAATAATATATATAAAAAGGGTGGGTGCATTTAATATGAAAGAGGTGAATTACGGTTGGACAGATATGTAGCGCAAATGCCAGGTTTTGTTTACGTTTTGTTCACAACGTGTACATTTGGCTCAGTCCTTAAGGGGTTAACTGGTGAGAGACGTGAATCTGTCCATTTATTTGCTTAGTCTCGCCGGAGCTCAGCAGCCATACAACAGCTCTCTTTGCTGCCTAAACCACGCTCCTGTTTAATATCTTTTAAAGTGAATAAAGGTGCCAGTTAGTATGAATAGAATTCTACTTTTGTATAAAGAAAGGCTCACTTGGTTGTAGGTAAATACATTTGGCCTACCATGGTACACATGTGGATCCACAAATTTGTTCTGTAACTTTTACAACTGTATTAGGGTTCCAGTGCTGTTGATGGACTGGACTTTCTTAATGGATTGATGAAGTGCAATTGGTCCATTGTCAAAGGTTAACTGTACAGTTTTTGACCTATGCTAAGAAAACAAACTAAAGCGTCCATTAGCGACAAAAATTCATCTAAAAATAACATAATTTTTTTTAGTAATTACTGCTTATTTATATATAAGGGCACAAAGAAAAGTATCTAGAAAACCTGTAAATGAAAGAATAATTGTTTTACTCTTAATGTTTATAAGGTTCCAGGATGCGCAATATGACACCAATTAAGTGGCTTTTATGCAAGTCCCAATGCAAGGGTTACTCCCACATGGACCTTGTTGGGGACTCCAACACAAAGTTATACACCAATCACAATAGGGTTACAGAGTATAAAACTCCCACAGTAAACACAGTAATCTGCCAGGGAGATAATTGGGTTAGATACTATAATAACACATTTTTCCCCAAAACTTCAAAATCTCTACAATCTCTATAAATCCCTATCCCCTGATAGCCCTGATCTGGGTCACCAACATATCCAAAAATCACCCAGATCAGTTCAGGGGTTCAGGAGTTGCATGGAGCTTTTAGTTTGACTCACCACACACAAGGCTCTTGCCTCCATGAGTTCAGGTTGTGTGGTCGGTCTATTTCGGAAAGTCTTGAAACCAAATAAATCCACAAACCGTACCCCCTGGCTCATAGTAGTATTTGTTCTCCTAGTTCGTGGGAACAAAACTACTGAACAGCGCTCTAATTCCTTGTTCTCTTTGTAATTAACGAGCCAGGGGTGGTCTGTGTTCCGTAGTTTCAACTGCCGAACGGAAAAAAGTTAAATTACAGAAAAAACTGGGTAATTTCCTCACATGGAGCTAGTCAAATATACAGTTGTGCTCAAAAGTTTGCATACCCTGACAGAAATTGTGAAATTTTGGCATTGATTTTGAAAATATTGAAAAAAAAACACACCCACTAGAATTATATAAAACACACCAGTGGAAGAAAATAAAGGATAAAAACTCAATTACTCTTTATGGAAATGTAGATAAAAAGATTCCCTCTTTATTCTTCATAAAACATATAAAACACAGGTGGCGGGGCCTGACTCAAAATGGCCGGGCGTGTTTGTCTGGAGCTCCGGCAAACCTGAGACTATTTGAAGGGATTTGTGTTGTCTTAGAGCGGGTACCATGAAGGAACATACCTACAGCCACACTAACCCTGCTAAGCCTGCTACTGCTCCGACGGGCACACCATGAATCCAGCCTGGCGACCCTCAGAGGCGCGCGGCCTGCTGTCTGGGGGAGACAGACGATCTTCCCGGCAGCGGTAACATGCTCAAAGTGACTGCATTGAAGCCCCATCACCTCCCCTCTGGACCGGTGGGAGATATCGTGGTCCCCACTAGAACGAAGCACCTCCTTGCAGCAACAGACCCGTCTCCAGCGTCCAGCGCGACGCTACCAAGATGGCCACCAAGCTTCAACTAAGGCAGAGCAACGCGGGCCAAACGGCTCAAGAATGGAGGAAAGCTTCTGAGGTCAGGTTTGACACAATCTGCCAGGCGTTCTGGCATAAACGCGACACGAGATCCCACCTGCCAGCATCTCCTGCCAAGAGGGTGTCCAGCACTACCATCCCGACTACCCGCTACTCTTCTTCACAAGGCAAGGGCTTTCACTAAGGCCCGGAGCTGAAGAGGTGGGAAATTGGGACATGGTGGGAACACCCATAAGAAGAGGCAAACTCGTCAGAGCAACGCATGCCCCCCTCCATTTCGCGCCCAGCGGTCACAAGCTCTGGCGGGGGAACAAAATGTCTATTGTCGTGGATCAAATCAAGTGTTTGATAATTTTGTATATCTGCCCCTGTCCAAATTGATAAGTATTGCATGCACGCTCTCGAAGTAATTCACACCAGACACAAGTTTCAAGTTGATGAAAGACTTGAGGAAGCTTTACTCCGGGGGGCCGGTATGCCCCTTCTAAAGGAGAAATACATCATATGCATAATTATAGATAACAGAGAAAAATACATCAATAATTGGTAAGGTGTTAAGTGGTACATCAATTGTTCATCCTACCGGGTGAGATGTCACTGGCATCATGGAGCTCTTCTCCAGGTTCCAGCGCCATCTTGTTAATTCGAGGGTGTTAGCTGACGACAGGGGAACTCCCTAGCGGCCATTTTAAGTAGCTTATGAATAATACTGATAATAGTTATGCAGAGTAAATAGGCATTTTACGAAAATTAATAGAGTTAATATTCTGTCCACAACACTATCTGTGGACAATGACTATGAACACCGCCGAGACATCAGCAACATGCCTCACGCATTTCCCAAGTCAGGGAATAGGATAAATTTATAGCCATCTAGCATAGCTGTATGCACCATGGTCACCAATATCTTGCATGCTCCACACACATAAGTTTCTCTGCTGTGTGCTTGTATGATCTACGCCTTTTTCACTATAATTTGCAATTATGTTTTGCTCTGTGCTTTATTGGAGGCGGTGATAGCATGACAACTTAGGTTCCAGCAGTCTCTGCTAGCGACAAATTTCAACGTATTTCTTACATTTAATATTTTACCTTCTTACAGTTATACTCTTCTTGTATTCTTATGCATCTAGTTATGCCAGACACTCCACTTCTGTTAAGCATAGATTGATATCTTAGGCATTTTTGTTATATACTGATAAATAAGGAAGGAAGCACTTTGTTTAGCTTGCTCACCTTTACTATAAAATGTGCAGTTCTTTTTCTATGTGCCATGAAAATGTACCATTTTCAAAAGCTTGTATATGCTGTTGTGGCAAATCATGCATGTTTTTACTCTCCTGCATGCTAAGAAACAAAAAACAAAACATATAAAACACCAATATCTAAAAATAAAAATAGCGTAACACTGTAATGCTAAAATTTCTAAAATGGGAATTGATAGGTATTGCACTCACAAACAGCTACTGATAGAAGTCAATGTAATCATACAACAAGAAAGTGTTCACTCTTCTTAGATTTCCAAGATAGAGTAGATCTCTACATATAAAATCCCTCTATTTATGGATTTGCACTCACAAAATTTAAAAGAATAACAGCTTATCACCAATATCCACTTGAAGCTCCCATCAGAAGAATGTCCAGAAGGTGAAGTATCATGAGAAGCAGCATACAATAACGAATATCATAAACCAAACAAAAAATAAAATCAATATAAAACAACCCTAAGTGTTTCATCTATACTCTGGACTTCTTCAGGGCTGAAAAAAATTGTAAAATCTGTGTCACTATGATCTGTTTCTCATGATATTTCACCTTCTGGACATCCTTCATATTATCTTATAAACTCCAGTTGAAAATGAATCCCATAAATAAAAATAAATGTTTTGCCTGCTTACTAATGTTTTCTTTAAAAATGGTACATATATTACCAATTCAAGAGTATGCAAACTTTTGAGCACCACTGTACCAAGGCCAAATCATCCTAACTTTTTACCCATATTTCCCAGACAGACCTCTCTGTGAGGCTCGTCATGTTCGTCAATATATTACTCTTACAACCCCTCTTTGTGCCCCTTTGTGCCTCCTTCTGGTGTCTTATGTCCAACCTCTCAAACCAGTTTCTTGCCCTGTGATTGCTCACTGGATTAGATGACTGCTGCTCACTCTAGCAGGAATTTGTCAATCTTTTGTTGCTCATTCGGTCAAGTTGCAGCCGCTTCCTCTGCATTTCAGTCAATCAGTTCTCTCTCGTACATTTTATCTTCTCCAGATTGGTCCAAAGAATACTACTAATTTTCCAACCTTTTATTTCAGGCCTACATCACATGCATCCTTTTCAATTGTTTCGGAGTGTTAAAAGAGCAAAATATGAAGCCCCTCGTCTTGCCATAAAAATATGGATTATGCTAGTTTAGTGACTGAATAATCTAAATTTTACTAAAGATAGGAGTCCCACCCTAGAGATTCTTCCCTTCCTACCATGTTTTCTTAATTGGTTTGTTTTTTCCAATTACTGTCTTTTGTAATTGCTGTCTTTTATAACTCAACTAATCTAGTGTATTCTATTTGTTAGCTAAAATCGTTTATTTACTGCAAATATTAGCATTAGCTCAGTTAGAGTTACTCTTTTCTTTTGTTGAAAAGACCATATTTTCACAATGTTTCTCGTTACTTTTAAAGTGAAGATTTATCTATCTCTCTGTGGAGGTTTTTTTCATTGATCATCACCTACTGCTTACCTGGTTGACTACTCGACTGATCAACTACGTATTCTCCTATTCCTCTTAATTCTGCTTGTTTTTCATTTACGTGGCTGATTCTAGTACTGATCAGCTACATCAAGAAAAAGAAGTTGCCAGGAGTCTGATTGTACTATATAGTCTTGATATTTCATTCCAATTAGTA
This sequence comes from Pelobates cultripes, assembly GCA_933207985.1. Lineage (NCBI taxonomy): Eukaryota > Metazoa > Chordata > Amphibia > Anura > Pelobatidae > Pelobates > Pelobates cultripes. The sequence goes on along the minus strand of OW240916.1, from coordinate 142,287,439 downwards.
TAATTTTTATCCAGATTGTTAACGGTTTCTTTGCTGCTGCAAGGTTCAGCAAAGAAGGATAAAGCTAAATATTTACCTCCTGTCTTTAGTAAAATTTAGCTTATTTGGTCACTAAACTAGAATAATTCCTAATTGTTTATAATTTTGCATAATTAACAATTAGCGACAATTTTATATAGAAAAAAATAACAAAAATGTAAAGTGGTGGAACAATAAACATAAATATATATATAAAAAAAACCCTTATATTCAAACTCCTTAAAAGGAGCATTTTTCTTGTAAATTTCTTTAAAAAAAAAAGAAAAAGGACAAAAAAAGGAAAAGACAGGAAAAGGGATGCTGCAAGTCCTATATAGGAAAATACCACTAACTTATACACATCAAATGGGAAACATATAAAATATAAGAAAGGACCCTCTAGAAATAGCTCTTAACACAAACTAATGCCCAGCAATATAGACTTTGTCTAAACCACTCATTTTGTGGGATAGTGGACAAGCGACCAGACAATACAACATATAAAATTAAACAATTTATTGATAATGCATCTTAGAAAATTGAAGTGATATTAAAAATAGGTGCATATGCAGGCATAAAAAAAAATGACAAAAACCTACAAAAACTGTAGGATTAAAAATTTAAAATAACCCAAATGGGTAAAAATAATCCAAATAGATAGAAAAAAGTGGTTTCCACTTGGTTGCTTAAATGTCCACTGCCTCCTGTATAGTAGTTAATCAGGCCTCCTCAATAACTTCTGGACAGCTTCTGATACTGCAGTGAAAAATCCTTAATGGTTCACTCTGGCAGAGATAGTGTAAAACTTCTTTGAAAATAGCAACTTTGTTCAAATGCATTTTGCCTGTGCTGGCTTTATCAATGACACAAAATTGCAGCTCTCACTTCACTGTTAAATAAGTTGTCCTCACAACCATGTGTGCAGATTCTGTATATTCATTGGCTGATCACTTGTTAAAATGAAACCATATAATAAAAACATGTGGTGCATTTATTAGAAGCCTCTGTGCTTAATATGTACTCTTGTCTTCCTTCTCTAATAAGTGAGCATTTTTCTTGGATTAACCTTCTACAAAAACATACTTTTTTATTTAAAACTCCTAAAAGGGGGCACTTTTCTTGTAGTAACATTTTTAAAGAAACAAAAAAACAAAAACCTTATTGTGGTAAAGAAGAAATCAAAGCATAGAAGAAACAGAGTAGGAAGACAAGGAAGACCAAAAAAAATGAAAGCGAAAAATAAGAGGTCCAGCCAATAGGCAGTTTTAATTAAAAGACCACTATAGTGATAGGAAAACATACTGCTATGTTTATAGGGAAAAAGGGTTAACCCTAGATGGACCAGGCACCCAGACCACCTCATTAAGCTGAAGTGGTCTGTGTGCCTATAGTGGTCCTTTAAGCTAACTTCCCCCTCACAGATAACCATATTACCATCAGAATACCAGCAGTATTGAACAAAGGTTTGAAAAACACATAGATAAGTTCAATAGCACTATTGATATATATATTTTTTTTAAATCAGCAACCTAAGCATTACAAAACGTTTTTTGAAACTCCAATACAGATGGAGATTGAGCCTTCAAATGAATATCAACATAGAAACTCCGCTCCATGTTCTTCCCTGTGAATCAAATCTTTACATATATGGAACTTTTGAAGAAAAAGTAACAAAAGACATAAGCAACATGAAAGCTGAGAAATTCTCAGGAAACAACTTAAGCAAAGGAGAAATAGAAGCCCTGAAGGATTTGTCACAAAATCAGGAGATTGCAATAAAGCCAGCAGACAAGGGTCGAGGTATTGTCATCCTGTCTATAAAAGATTATTTGGTGGAAGCCCACAGATTATTTGGAGACAAGGAGACATACACTATTCTTGAGAACAACCCTTTACCAGACATCACTAAAACACTGCAAGATCTCATTCAAGACTCCAAAGGAAAAAATATTGTAACCATAAATGAATTTGACTTTTTAAATTTACAATATCCCAAAACTCCTGTATTCTGTTATTTTCTGAAGGTCCATAAGGATAAGAAACAACCACCAGGAAGTCCTATTGTTTCGGATATTGATTCGATAATGGCTCAACTATCGGAGTACATAAATTATTTTCTTCAGCCGTATGTCACTAATGTTCCCTCCTATTTGAAAGACACGTCCCATATCATTAACATTCCAACAAATTTTAAATGGTCTCAAAAAGATTATTTAGTAGTGACAGATGTATTATCACTGTATACTATAATAGACCACCAACAAGGATGTAAGGCAGTATCCAATGCACTTCATTCAACTGAGAAATTCATAGTGCATGGTATCAAATTTATACTCCACCATAGCTACTTCTGGTTTGAAGACAATTATTACCTTATTATTACAGAAGAAGGGAACAGCAATGGGGACAAAATTTGCTCCCAGTCTTTCTAACCTGTACATAGGCGAGTGGGAGGATGAATATGTATGGAGTAATCACAAGTGGAGTCAGAACATCAGCCTGTAAAAGACATACATAGACAATATTTTTCTAATTTGGAGAGGAGACAGACACTTTAGAAGAAATTTTGAGACATCTGAACTCGAATAGTTGGGGGGGTCAAACTTAACACCAACTATAGTAATTAGTCTGTGGAATTTCTTGACTTGGTCACTTATACAGAGAGACAAGAAAATTTTTCAAGGAGGTGGCTGTTAATAGTTTTATTTTAAAAAAAGAGTTGCCATTATCCACCTTGGCTGAAAAATATACCAAGTAACAAACTCAAAAGATTAAGAAGTAATTAAATGGATAAAGGAGTCTACCTGGAACAAGCTGAACCAATTAAAAAGTAAAGGCAAATCAAAGGTACATTCCTAGAAAAAGAGGATGAAGAAGATCTAAGCAAGTTGAGACATAAGAAGTGACAGCAACTACACTCCCCCACCCACTCCCTGTTAATTCTGGATTATAGTAAAGAGAATTTGAAATTGAAGAAAATAATCAATAAACATTGGAATCTTCTCCAGAAAGAAAAGCTGTTACACAAGATAATATTAATTAAACCCCGAATTCTCTTCAGGGGTGTTCCAAATTTGAAGAACAAGCTAATGAAGAGCCATAGACACCCCACAAAAAAGAATGCCAAGAAGAAAGACATGAAGGGCTTCTATGCATGTAATAATTGTATTTCATGCAATAATACTAAAAAGAAAACTCTCAAAGGTGTACATCAAGTTACATCCATACATAATAAAACTATTTTCAGGATTGAAGATGTTTTGACATGTAAGAGTAGTAATGTGACCTATGTGTTAAAGTGCCCATGTGGGCTACAATATGTAGGGAGAACCGCATGGAAATTAACTACAAGAGTACGGGAACATATGAGCAACATTAGAAGAACATTTGTTACATTCAGTATCAGCGCATTTTACAGAAGTGCACAATGTGGATGCAAGCCTTTTAGAGTTTATGGCTGCATGCCAAAGAGTAAAATATTGGAGAGAGGGAGATTACATTAGGGAACTTGGAAAGAAAGAAATTATGTAGATCTATCAGTTAGGCACACTACAACCGTATGGTATAAATGTTGAATTTGAATTATGGAGTAGAATAAGAGCTTATAGTATATCCATTTATTGGAAATCAAAAAAAAGGAAAAAGAGAAGGGAGAAGTAAGGAAGTCTAAGGAAAAGAGAAGGATATTTTTTAGAAGGTTAATACAAGAAAAGTGTTCCATTTAAGGAATTTTAATTATCATTTTTTTGTGTGTGTCTCTCTCTTTAATTTTCCCAATTTTTGTCCCATGAATTAGTTTTTGTAGGTTTTTGTCAAATTTGTATTTTTGTTTTTATCCCTGCATATGCACCTATTTTAAATATCACTTCAGAGTTTAAGATGCATTATCAATAAATTGGTTAATTTTTGTAATGTATTGTTTGGTCACGTGTTCATTATCCCACAAAATGAGTGATGTAGACAAAGTCTATATTGCTGGTTATTAGTTTGTGTTAAGAGCTATTTCTAGAGGAGTGGCGCAGTCCTTTCTTAAATTTTATATAGATAGGTTTCTCTGAGAAATAGGTTTCTATTGAGAATACAATAAAAATAGGGTTTGGAAGCAATAGATTTATGTCTTTTAAAAAATACTTCATTATGTATAAGAATATTACGTATTATGTGCAGTCCAACTCATTTCAGGTGCTTCTTGGTTGTTAACATAATCCCAATGCAGTTTTAAAACTACTACTAGGGTAGATGTTATCATAATAATGCTGCAGATTGTAAGAAGGAAACACAATATCCAATTCTTTAGTATCCATGTGCTTCCTTCTTTGTATTTCGTTCTTACTGTATACCATAATTCAGGTACAGTCCATTTTCTGCAGAGCCATGCTGATAATGAGGTTGATTATTCATTTTCCATATCTTCCGTTAACTGTTAATGTATCACCATCTGCCTGTTCATCCTTCTCCTTCACACTTGCAGGTTCAAATATCAGATCATGATTCAGTCTGTTGCATGGCTGTGATTCTGGTGGGTTTTCTTCTTCTTCTTCTGTTTTTTTTCTTGCTTTCTTTAACGGCATCCATTGTGTCAGAGTCAGTGGCTCTGTGGGCATCTTGGAAGTATTTAGCAGGTTTTAAATGATTAATGCCTACTTTTCTGTGTTGACCAGGATTGATCTCTGTGATAAAAATTCTTGGATTAAAAATTGTCACTATTCTCACAGGTTTTTTTCAGAGAGGTTGCAGGGGGCGTACTTTCTGCACCTAGACAAACTGGCTTACAGTAGGAATCCTAGCAGCATGTGGTGGAGTGTGTTACATGGTGGTTTGAAAAAAAAATAATGATTCCATAATCTCTTCTAACAGAACCAATTGTTCTAATCTCCGTGGTGTAGAAATGTAATTGTCAGTGAAAGATGTATAACAAGGTACACAACACAACATTTCATATGGGGATTTACCATTGGTATTATTAGGTATGTTGTTAATTCCCATCCATACCATAGAAATAAGTACATACCACTGTGGGGCTAGAAACTAGCAACTTGGTTAAGTTTTTTCACCTCAGCATTTTTCCTTTCCACAACCCCACTGTTTTGAGGGTGATTAGGAGCACTAAATTCCCAATGTAACCCATATGTAGTTGCCCAGTGCTGGGCTTCCTTTGCAGTAAATGCAAGACCAACATCCGAGTGGATGGTCCTCAGTTTACCAATGCCTATTAATGAAGAGTTTGAAGTCAAACTTCGTACAGGGTATTGCCAAGTAAACCTGAAACATGCATCAACACATACTAAAACATATTTATAACCATGAGCTGGTGACAACGGTCCAATATGATCAATATATAGTAATTCAAAAAGGTATGTTAAGTATTGATTTTTCAATAAATCGAATAACTGTCCTATTCTCATACTTACCGATCGGAGACACTTACTGGTTTCGCCAATCAAACTCCGCCTATGAGTCTGACGTCAGATGCAGCCGCTTTATAAGGAAGCCGCGGAAACTTTAGAATCGCTCAGTTAATTTGTAGCTCAGTGATACAAAGTTGCCATCTGAGCTGTCTGCTCTACTTACCTGTGTACCGCACCTCTGCCACTCCTACACCGACACTGCTGATCTCTCTACTCCCTGAACTTGGAAAGGACTTTGACTATTTTACTGCTTAACCCCACAAACAAAGTTGTTTGAAATTATTTCTTCTCTTGCAAGTAACTTTCTGCAAGGACTTTAACCCTTCACTTGCTTGCTGTCAAAAACTAATCTAATCTACTAATTAAGCTTTATTAGTGCTTTCTTGTTACAACCAGCCTAGGAATTCATGCTGCACCTTTCCTATTCTACTCCAGTACTATTCTGCCTGATTTAATTGTTTGATATTACAATGCTACCTTACTTTGCCTAAAGAATTTATTATATTTTCATCAAAGAAGATACTGTATAATTTACCCAAATTAATCAATAACACTATCCTGCTGAGAAAGGCTTATATTCAACCTGAGAGACTTAAACAAGTAAACATATCTCTGTATTTTTATTACTTAAAGTGACAGTGCAAATTAGTCTTGATTTTTGCGGCTGTGTTCCAAAAAATAAAATAAAAATTATCCCTTAATATTATACCTATTTACCAAAAAGCATAATATTAACAACAGTATCTCATATTGGGCCACCAGCAGTGCCATCTTAACAGCATTATAGGCCCCCGGGCAAAGCAGTGCACTGGAATAAAAATGTAAGTTATCAATAAAAAGCTTATATTTATTGGTACCTCCAACAAATGCCATACATACATACAATACACACACACACACACAGACTGCTGAGCACACACACACAGACTGCTGAGCACGCACACACAGTCTGCTGAATACACACAGAGTGCTGAATACACACACACAGACTGTAGTGAGGGGTGAAGTGTGTGTGAGAGGTGTGCTTCGAGTGAGGGGTGCATAGTGTGTGAGGGTTGCAGAGTTTGAGGGCTTGATGTCCCCCCACCTTTCTTTTTACCTTTGGTGAAGGAGGGGGTGACACTGCCAGCCCTGGTGATCCAGTGGTGGTAAATTCTATATAGCTTGTAGCTCCTCTGGCTGCAGGTTGACTTCACTCCTCCTGAGCTGAGCGCCATGTAGGAGCATTGCCATGGTAATGCGTGGCAATGCTCCGCACAGCCTGCTTGTGGGAGGTGTGATCCGCCTCTTACTTCCTCCCTGCCTCAATCTCCACTGCCGAAGGGTCTTTCTTGTCCAGGCAAGCATCGAGTACTGCATTAAAATTGAGAGAGGGTATGTTTCTTTGATCTAGTGACCACGTTAACAGAATAGCGTTGGCTAACACTTTACACCAAAGTGTCTGCTAATTGATTACCAATTGTGTGAGGAGAGGAATCCAGCTTTCTATGTGCAGGCTCATATATGATTTCATGTCAGGATATTTTTGCAAATATGCATCAGTTTGTTTCCACAAAGTGACAAGTTATAGTAGTTTACTTTGTACTTTAAAAAAAACCTGTTTGAACGCCAGTCTGAGAGATCTTGTACAGTGGATCTTGCTAGATAAGGTAAATCTGTCACTCAAAACCGCTCCCTTTACAGACAAACTTTCTTTCAAATCATGTGGGTATGCATACATTTTAGCATATTATGCTGAATGATCACCTATAAGAGTAGCCCATGTTTTATCTGGCTGTCCAGGTGTGCATTGTACTATACCACAACCTGCAGATTTATTCTTGCTTTCAGATAAAGAGGTACTGGCCGACACATCTGTATAAAATATTGCTTTATAAAAACCATTATGGTGGGTCTAGTTTTCTCATTGCCTTTCTAAATCTGATTAGGTTGGTAAATCACCTAATGTTGTCTTATCATGAATAAAACTTAATTGCAGATCCTCTATTAGAGAAAAAAGAAAACAAACTTTAAAACTTCACTATAGTGTCAGGAACACAAACATGTATTCTTGACCCTATAGTTCTAAAACCGCCGTTTAGGTGGTCGGCCCCCCTTAACTCTGGTTAGAAAGATGATTTACTCAGCTTTTCCAGCACCACGCAGAGCTACTTGCGTCTGACCCTGCCCCCAATCCGCCTGCTTGGCTGACATGATTCCTTAGGAAAGCATTCTATTGGTTAAGACCATCAATTGTGATGATCTCAACTAAGGAAGCTGGGGTGGAGACAAGCACTGCCCTGGCCAATCAGCATTTCCTCATATAGATGCATTGAATCAATGCATCTCTATAGAGAAAGTTCAGTGTCTCCATGTAGAGCGTGGAGACGCTGAATGTCAGTGTTGCACTGCCCCAGGAAGCACCTCTAGTGGCCATCTGAGGAGTGGCCACTAGTTGTTCCAAGGATGTAATGTAAACACACTGCCTTTTCTCTGATATAAAAAATAATTAAAAGGCCTGCAGGGACTGACTGTACTCACCAGAGTTACAACAATAAGCCATTGTTGTTCTGATGACTATAGTGTCCCTTTAAGCAAACGGTGTATTTTTTCATTAAGCCATAATGCTGCTTCTTTAAAAGATGTTGATACTGTGCCAATCATAGTTTTAATATTATATATAGAAATCCCCTGTATTTCTGTCCGCACTGTTTGTATTAATAGACCACTAACAAATCATGCTTTCATTGCTTGTCATAAGTCTCATGAAAACAATTTCTTTCATTAATCTCTCTCTTTCTGCACATGAAGACTGTGCAGCTACTGGTAACTGATGACTGTGTACAGCAAGCATGTCAAACTCGTTGCCCACTGAGAACTTATCTGCGACATAGCCAATCGTGGGGGAACAAAAATCATCTGTCAGACTGACAAGTGATTTTTGTGCCTGCCTCGGCCTGTGCTCTCAGGCAACGTGCGGCTCCAAAAAGGAACCAAAAGCATCCCCCTCACGGTCTGCATAGTAGAGACAGGTGTCACGTGACTACCCAGCTCTCAGTCTGACACTGCGTGCTGCCAGAGAGTGAGAGGCCGCCTCCTTCGCTATATCAGGTGAGAAACAGCAGGGAGGGGGCCCATCTATCAATAGGGCAAAGCAGAGCCCATGCTACCATGACCTCAGGTGCCGGCTCTATGAGATAAATAGCTGCCTACCAGAGCAGGAACAGGGAAGTATGAATGGAAGGGGTAGGAAGGGACACATGGGTGGGGACATAAGAAAGGAAGGGGGATAGGAAGATAGGAATTGAAGAGTTGGGGAGGGAGATATGGATGGAAAGGGAGAAAGAGAGACTTGGATGGAATGGGTTGTGTAAACATGGATGGAAGGGAGGATGGAGACAAAGGGGATAGATATGGAAGGGAGGGAGAGATGGATGGAAGGTGGGAGAGATACATGGAGGGAAACAGATATCGATGGAAGGGAGGGGAGCACAGAGACATGGATGGAAGGGAAGGGGCAGAGAGATGGATGGAAGGGAGAGGAACAGAGACATGGATGGAAGGGAGGGGGCAGAGAGATGGATGGAAGGGAGGGGGACAGAGAGATGGCTGGAAAGGAGGGGGACAGAGAGATGGATGGAAAAGAGGGGGACAGAGAGATGGATGGAAGGGAGGGGAACAGAGACATGGATGGAAGGGAGGGGAACAGAGACATGGATGGAAGGGGGAGCTACACCTTACTCTGCCTGAAGATTGCAGAGGGACTAGGGCGCGAGCGGAGTGGACAGTGCAGCTACCTACCTGGCTGAGACTGCAGTTTGCAGAGGGACTGAGGGCGCGAGCAGAGCGGACACTCCAGACAGTGGCTTTACTACTGAGATGATAAGTAACTTGAGGTAAAGCTTTTAAATTAATTATATATATGTACCCAGGATTACATATTGTTTGCATGAGAATAATACAATTAATTTTGGTTTGTGTTGGTCCAAGTCACATTTTTTTTTTTGCAGCCCACATAAACTTAAACCTGGTTTATCTGGCTCAAGTTGGCATTCGAGTTTGACATGCTTGGTGTACAGGAATCTATAATCACCCCCTGCCTATACCCACTGTCCTGAAACTAATGGACCATGGTATATTAGGTATATTAAGATGGCCAGCAAATATATATATATTTTTTGTGTGTCCTGATGAAAGTCCCAGGTTAGGGACTGAAATGTCGACCAAGACAATAAAACCATTTGACGTTGGAAATCCAGGAGTGCCAGCAAACGTTTATTTTTATTTTGTAGTGTGGCTGGGCTGGAGGTAGGAGTGCAAAAGCTAAAATATTTTTTATATATACATATATATATATATATATATATATATATATATGTCATCGTATTAATTAAGGTTTGCATATTTAAATCTGGTACAGTATTAGGCAGTTCCGTAAAGGTTGGTTGGTCTAAATCCACATTTTCAGCATCAGTTAATTGCATGCTAATCACTGGCTCTTGAACCCCAAAGACCTTATACAAGTTCACTTAATATCATCTCTCCATTATGATCTATTATTTGTGTCTGGGCAAACAAATAGCTCATTAAATTCTTATATTCCAAGAAAAATTGTGCCAACAGATTGTAACCGCAAGTGGTACCCAATTACCCAATATAACATCTTAATTGCTTAGAATTTAGCAGGCAGTATCTTAGCAACAATTTTATTTAGATCAGTTTTCTCTATTTACATATCAACCTATCGTTCCTGTAAGTTTTCTTGTAATTGTCCTATTTATATTTAAATCCCTCCCTCTTATAATATTGTAAAGCACTACGGAATCTGTTGGTGCTATATAAATGGTAATAATAATAATAATAAATAATTAAGAAGACAATAACAGAAAATAGTGATTTGGAAGCAATAACTGTCCTTTTTTAACCCCTTAAGGACCAAACTTCTGGAATAAAAGGGAATCATGACATGTCACACATGTTGTGTCCTTAAGGGGTTAAAATATTGTATTAAATATAAATGTATATATAAATGAATATAAACATATAAAAACTTTAAAAGTTTGCATTCCCCTGGAGAATTGGTTATATATGTACCATTTAAAGAAAACCTAGATTAGCGATATTCTATTAGCGAGTAAACTAATCTATGTTCAAGAAAGTTTCCCTGAACATTGATTTGCAGGATTCCATGCCTTAGTGAACTGGTCTATGTTCAGGGGAATCCCCCTTAATGTAGACCTGCTTTCTAGGATACATTTCCCCCCGAAATAAGACATCGCCAGAAATTAAGCCCTAGTGTGTTTTTCCTGGGAAATATTCTGGGAAAGATGGGATGGGAAGAAAAGAGAGCGTCAGGACCGTCTGGCCTTCATGGCGGCCATCCGTAACAGACCACCTTTTCAATTTGAGGAACACTCCTTAACATTTGTTTCCTGATTTGTCCAGGGCTACCACGGAGTGGCGAGGTTCTCTACGCCCACTAACAAAGGAACTCATTGCCCATAAAATACCGTATCACTGGGGAGCGACAAGAAGCCTAATCATTCCGAAAGAAAATGGCGACCTGAAAATCACTAATGTTGCCGAAATCCCTGACACTCTGCAGACCCTTGGACTACCCTCGCAAGCAGCCGCAGTTCTGTCCCAGCCGACACCTTCAACATCGACTCACAGGGATCCTGCAAGAGTTTGTCCATTCGTACCTGTGGCTCACCAAGGAGATCCTTTGTCAACCCTGGGGTCCTGAACTGTCTGAAATTACTTGCAACACTATTTAAAAATTAAAAAAGTATTTTTTCCTTCTCGTTTAATTTTCTTTAACTGTTTCAGACGTGTTTGCATAATTTACGTAAATCCCTGTGAGATGTTCCTTTGAACACAGTTTGTAGTCCATAACTTCCGATGCTAATTCCAACACCCCCCCCCCCCCACCCTCCGTTGGGCAAATCTTAAATACAGACACTAATGATCCATCCTAAGGGGGTTCTAGCCTCTACCAATAATTACGACCCTACTGAAAGACTTTCATTGACATGGAGGCATCTGGGTGCTTCCCGTCCTAATTGGCACTCTCATTACCTCCCACACAACAGCACTAAGGGGAGAGAGAGCATCCCTTCTAACCTACTACTTATTTAGATATATTACTAATCTCTCATAATCATACAATTGTCTTCTAGCATGCTGTATAACCCAGTTTCTCAACACCCTCCACAAGTCTGGGTAGCTCATGTTGAACGCCTAATTTGTTTTATCTCTAACACAGACATACTCGACTAACCTGTAAATTTGTTACCTAACCAATGTGTGCAATAATCGCATATGCCTCGAATCTGTTACAATGTGTATCTTACAATGCCTGATAATGCTGTTGGGGCATTACAAGAATGTGTGTTAACTGTTTGCACCACTAAAATAAAGAATTAAAAAAAAAAATAGAAAAGAGGGACAGATGGATTTGGGCCCAAAATAGGGACTATTCCTCCTAAATAGGGACACTTTGGAGGCAGTGAAGGGTTAATATAACACACAAAAAGTATACAGTTAAACAAAAAGGCTTACGTGTTTCACGACAGTGACCAATGTCACAACAGTGACCCCTTCACACAGCGTGAAACCCACAGAAAGATGGTTACCGGACCTTAGAATGGCCGGACTAGCGTCTGAGAATAGTCAAAGGAATAGCCAGAGGTCAAGGGAATACGGAAGACGGGCACACGATTATCCAAGCCAAGTAACGGGAAACCAGAACACAGAATAGTCAGAGAGATAGCCAAGGGTCAATTACCAAGAAGGACAAACAGATATAATAGCACCAGGGGACTTTAAACAAGAACCACACTAGGGCATCTGACAAGTGTCATGATAGCCCTTTTACAGTGTGGGTTCTTTGGCTTTAATTTTGTAGCCACGCCCCCAAAAAGTCCGGGAGCGTGGCCACGTTTGAATTTTGGCGGCATTTTCTTTCTGACGTCGGCGCGCATGCGTCGCGTCATAAATGTGGGCGTGTTCCGAGCGGCCGGCGTCAGAAGAGCTGAGCCGCCCCCCGGAAGTATCGAAGGAGGACCCGGCGCTGCGCGGGACCAGCGGGGAAAGGTAAGCACTCGTTACAGTACCCCCCCCTCAAGAACCGCACACAGGGCGGGTGGAACCAAACCCACAAGAGCGCCGCCTCTCAAATAGACTAACCAGACGACGTGCGTGAACATCAGATGCATCGACCCATGACCGTTCTTCGGGACCGTACCCTTTCCAATCAAGGAGATATTGCAATTGACCCCGAGAAATCCAGGAATCTAATATAGATTTAACTTCGTATTCAACATGATCCTCCACGGGTGCGGCAGGAGGAGTGGAGATATTCTGAGTGTAACGATTACAAATGAAAGGTTTGAGAAGGGAAACATGAAAAGCGTTGGGTATTTTCATAGTATTTGGCAATCTCAAACTATAACAGACTGGATTGATGCGTTTGAGTATTTGAAACGGGCCTATGAAACGGGGAGCGAATTTCATTGAGGGTACCTTTAACTTTATGTTGCGGGTACTTAACCAAACCCTGATACCTGCTACGAACGTAGGGGCAGCCCTGCGTCGTCTATCCAAATTCTTCTTTTGAATCTGAGTCTTTTGAGTTAAGATATGTTTAACCCCTAACCAAGTTTCTTTCATATTGTTAAGAGTGCTGTCAACACTAGGCACTCCTGTAGATGAAAAAGAACTCGGCAAAGTTGTAGGATTAAAACCATAATTAATAAAAAAGGGACTATGTTGAGTGGATTCGTGCATCAGATTATTATGGGCAAATTCAGCCCATGGAAGCAGTTCCACCCAATCGTCTTGGTGCTCAGAAGTGAAACAGCGGATGTATTGTTCCAGGCATTGATTCATCCTTTCCGTAACCCCGTTAGATTGGGGATGGTAAGAAGAAGAAAGGTTAAGGATAATACCTAATTGGTCACAAAATGCCCTCCAGAACCGTGAAATTAACTGTGGACCCCTGTCAGAAGTAATATCTTGAGGTATGCCATGTAAACGTACTACCTCTTTTATAAATAAAGAGGCCAGTTCAGAAGAGGAGGGCAATTTGATTAGTGGGATGAGATGAGTCATCTTAGAGAATCTGTCGATTATAGTCAATATAACCCTATGATTCCTGGAGGGAGGTAGATCCACTATAAAATTCATAGCAATACTTGACCAGGGTTTATTGGGAATGGACAATGGCAAAAGGAGGCCCAAAGGACGACCTTTGGATGACTTCGTGGAGGCACAGACCCTACAAGCAAGAATGAACTCGCGAACGTCCTTCTTGTATGAAGGCCACCAAAACTGTTCCTCGAGTAAAGACTCAGTTTTGTGAATGCCTGGATGCCCTGCCAATTTGGAGTTGTGCACAAGGAATAAGACTTTTTTCCTATAAGCCAAGGGTACGTATAATTTTCCCCTGGGAATAGTCAATGAGGTCTGATCCTGAAACCTAGATAATTCCTCCATTAACCCTGAAGAGATTTTGGCATGGACGGTTGCGATAATTTTTTTTTTATTTTTTTTTAAATCTTTATTTTAGTGTGCAATAAAAGAATAACATACAAGCTCACATAGCCACGACAGCATTCGCGTGCTTATTATGGTCAAACATTTACATATATTGCCGTGACATTTAAAACAGTTGCACTTTTTTAGTATAAAGAAACAGGCTGAATTGTAGATTGTGTTGTAAGGCTTAGAAAAATACAGGCTAGAGACCCTATGTTAATAAAAGGTAGAGTATACAAGCTTAACCCAGGGATTTCTGTGGCACGAGTGTTTTACAAGGAGAGTGAAACAGAGTGAAACAGATATCTTTTCTACGAGTTTAACCCCTAGGGGGCCCCCCAGGTAGCTAAAAGCACGTTCCCAGCGGGCGTATGGCAGTCACTGGATATTTATGTGAGGCCTAGATAATTCAAATAAAAACAATAATTATAATCAAAAGAAGAAGTCAGCGCAGTCATGCAACTCAAAGTCAATCAGCAGTGGGCCAGTGTAAATTTGAGAAGCGAGAAAAGAAAAAATATATGATAAAAGCGGCCCAGTCTCTGCGCTGCTTGATGCTTGGTATTGCCAGGCTCAGTCAACCAATGCCGCTTATCGGTCGTTTACCGGAATCCAGCTGTTCTGCTATCCTGCTATGGCGTTTCCAGACGCTGGTTAGGAAGGGTACGTTGTTACCAGTTTGCGTCCCAGGTTTGAGGCTGTGCTGATTTGTGGTCAGGGACCCGACTCTCCGCGGCTTGCAAGGTTTGATGCAGGGCTGAGGTTTGTCCTTTGATATTTCCCACCTCCGTGCTGCTGGTGGCTTTGTTGGGCTCTGTTGCTTGCGCGCTGGTAGAGCTTTCGCCACGGGTGCGCGCTGCTGTGCCCTTTGGTGCTTGCGTGGGGTAGTGTAGAGGTCGGCGGTCGGCCGGGAGCTAACCATAGGTGCCTTCTCGCTCCGGGCCTGTATCAGGGCCGGCATCTTGTAGCCACGGACTCGGGGACTATTGAAGGCCAAGTCCTTCCCTTTCGGTGTAGGTCTGGAGTTCCTGGGGTTGGTGGTATGCCGCCGTCGGCGGGTGGATCTCTGCCTATGTGGTTGATGCATCGGGGTTAATCCCCTGTTGGCCCTGGGCCCAGATGGGCTGGTGTGGAGATTCTTGGACTGAGTTTTCATGGCTTTGCCCAAAGGCAGTCTGGTCCCACTCCAAACTGTGTCGCCTTGTTGGCCCTCCGTACCTCCGATCTCTAGCAGCTTGGATCGCTCTTCCTTTTGTCGGGCCGCGATCTTTGCCCAGAAGGCCTCAAACAGCCCGTCAAGGCGGGTAGTGAGGGAGTCGCTTGTGTTGGGGCTTAGTGGTGGAGGCCCAGGTTGTCCACGAGGCTGCGTGTCTGCCATTTTGATATGGCGGGCTGCATGCCAGTTCGGTGCGTGGATGGGGTCGTTGTCCGCTTTTAGGGTCCACTGGGGCTTGCCCGTCGAGGTGATTGGGACCGGGATAACCCCCACCGGTCCTAAGGGGGGGGGGTAGCCATTTGCTGCGGGTGCTGCATGCGGTTATGGGCTTGGAGAGCGGCCGCCTCTCCAATGCCCTGCTTGGTATAGGCCTCAAGCCTCAGCTTGGTCATTCCGGCGTTATTTCTGGGCGTGTGAGGTATCCCTCTGTTCACAAATGTCTGCAGATCAAGTTGTGATGAATTGGGGATCAGGATTATTTAGTTTGCCCCCGATTTTAGCCAGTAATTGGTCTGAGGCCCAGGAGCTCTCGGTTTGTGCGTCTGCACTGCTGCATAGTCAGGCCACGCCCCCTGACGGTTGCGATTATGTGGTTGGATGGGATTATGGAAGAAAAATGAGTTACTGTAGGTCAGTGTTTCCCAACCCAGTCCTCAAGGCACACCTACCAGTCCAGGATTTAGGGATTACCCAGTTGTGTCTAAGGTGTTTTTTTTCTTCTTTATAAAAACACCTTAGACACAACTGGGTAATCCCTAAATTCTGGACTGGTAGGTGTGCCTTGAGGACTGGGTTGGGAAACACTGCTGTAGGTGATAAGTGTTCATATTGACGGGATAAGGCGTCAGCCTTAGTGTTCTTTGATCCTGGTCTGTAAGTCACTATGTAATTGAATCGTGTTAAAAATAAAGACCATCTAATCTGCCTGTCTGACATTCTTTTAGTTTCTCCAAAATACGAAAGGTTCTTGTGATCCGTAAGGATGGTGATGGGAATGGTAGACCCTTCTAACAGATGGTGCCACTCCTTGAGAGCAGAGATAATAGCCAATAATTCCCTGTCCCCAATGTCATATCTCTTTTCTGTCTCAGTTAATTTCTTAGAAAAAAATCCACAGTAATGCAATGGTTGATCATCAGATGGACGTTGAGACAGCACCGCTCCAATACCGGTTTCAGATGCATCCACCTCTAATATAAAAGGACGAGAGGGATTGGGATGCCTCAACACCGGTGCAGAAGAAAAAGCCAATTTAAGTCTCTCAAAAGCTTCCTTGGCCTCGAGATTCCATTCCATAGAATTTCGCCCCTTTTTTGGTCATGGCAGTGATAGGTGCAGTGATAGAGGAGAAACCCTTAATAAATTTTCTATAATAATTGGCAAACCCCAGAAAGCGTTGGATAGCTTTGAGTCCAACGGGCAGGGGCCAATTAAGGATAGCTTCTAGTTTTTTCTTATCCATTTGAAATCCAGACCCTGAAATTATATAGCCCAGAAAATGCACAGTGTCCTTATCAAATTGACATTTCTCCAACTTACAGTAAAGTCCATTTTCTAAGAGTTTAGAAAGAACCAACCTAACGTGAGTATGGTGGTCTTTAATATTCTTGGAGTAGATTAGAATATCGTCTAAGTAGACAATAACAAACATCTGTAAATATTCCCTTTAAACATCATTAATGAAGTCTTGAAAGACTGCTGGGGCATTACATAACCCGAATGGCATGACCCGATACTCGTAGTGACCATAGCGAGTATTAAAAGAAGTCTTCCATTCGTGCCCTTTTTTAATCCTGACTAGATTGTATGCTCCCCTCAGATCCAATTTCATGAAAATAGTCGCCCCTTTTAATCTATCGAAAAGTTCTTTGATTAAAGGAATAGGATAGGCGTTACGTATAGTTATTCTGTTTAAACCCCGATAATCGATACAGGGCCTTAAGTCCCCTTCCTTCTTGGAAACAAAAAAGAACCCAGCGCCAGCAGGGGAGGAAGATTTAGTGATAAATCCCTTTCTTAAGTTTTCCGTGATATATTCTTCTAGTACCTTATTCTCGGCTACCGAAAGGGGATAAACTGTGCCTCTAGGGGGCATAGTGCCGGGTAATAAGTCAATGGGACAGTCATAGGACCGGTGTGGAGGTAATTTTTCTGCCTCTCGTGGTTCAAAAACTGCTTTCAAATCCCAATATTGTCTGGGTAACTGAGTGGTTAAAGGTTCCATAGTAGGTACATTAAGTAGACCTACGTGTTTAATAGGGGTAATACATTTTCTGCGGCAAGTCTCACTCCATTTTACAATTTCTTTTTTCTCCCAATCTATAGAAGGGTTATGTTTAGAGAGCCAAGGAAAGCCAAGAATAACCGGGAAGATGGGAGAAGTGACCTGTTGCAGGATTATAACCTCCTTATGCAGGGAACCTATGGACAACACCACTGGAAGAGTCTCTTGTGTGATAAACGGGATTGATAATGGTCTACCATCTATGGCCTCAACGGCCAAGGGTGTTGATCTGTTTTGAAATGGGTGAGCATGTTCCTGACCAAATTTATGATCAATAAAATTTTCGGCCTGCCCAGAGTCTATTAAGGCAATGGTTGGCACCCTTTTCTTTTCCCATTCAATAACAATAGGTAGAAGAAGCCTATGATCTTTTTTATCATTAAAGGAGGACATACACATTACACCCAAGGCCTGTCCTCCTTGAGGGCTTAGGTGCGGGAGTTTTCCGGCCGGTTAGGACAGGTTGAACGAGAATGTCCCTTTTGGCCACAATATAGGCATAGTCCCTCCCTACGACGGTATTGTCTTTCATCCTCAGACAAACGCGTAACTCCCAGTTTCATAGGTTCTGGAGGAGCGACTGCTGTTGTATCGGATGAAGGATAAGTTAATGCTAGGCGTTCTGGCACCCGTCGAGGTCTGTCTCTAGTATTCTGTCTGTGTCGGAGACGCTCATCAATGTGGGAAAGGTATGTGATCAGTTCCTCTAGCACATTGGGTAGGTCTCTAGTGGCAACTTCATCTAGAAGTTTATCTGAAAGCCCGTTCATGAATACGTCAATAAACGCTTGTTCATTCCATCTAACTTCGGCCGCATGGGTACGGAATTCTAGAGCGTAATCAACAAGAGAACGAGAACCCTGTCTCATACGTAGCAAGGTCTTGGCAGCATTAGTTCTTCTCCATGGAGGATCAAAAGCCCTCCTAAAAGCTGCGACAAATTCTACATAGTTAAACACTATCGGGTTATCGTTCTCTCATAGAGGATTCGCCCAAGTTAATGCCCTATCAACCAATAAAGTGATGATGTAACCTATCTTTGCCCTATCTGTAGGGTATGCTCTCGGATGAAGCTCAAAATAAATACTAACTTGGTTCAAAAAACCTCGGCAACCTTTATTATCACCCCCGTAACGGAGAGGGGAGGTAGCATGATTAGGAGTACCCATAGTAACCATTTCCATGGGTTGTTCCTGAGGTCTGAGTACTGGGGTTTGCTCCACCGGTTGGAGATGGGCAGTACGAGCTAGCAAGGTTTGTACCGCAATAGCGAACTGGTCCATGCGATGGTCCAGTTCTTCAAACCGGTCATCAGGTACCGGCCCGAGAGGGTTAACACCTGCAGGGTCCATGGCCCTAGTGTAATGTCATGACAGTGACCAATGTCACAACAGTGACCCCTTCACACAGCGTGAAACCCACAGAAAGACGGTTACCGGACCTTAGAATGGCCGGACTAGCGTCTGAGAATAGTCAAAGGAATAGCCAGAGGTCAAGGGAATACGGAAGACGGGCACACGATTATCCAAGCCAAGTAACGGGAAACAGAACACAGAATAGTCAGAGAGATAGCCAAGGGTCAATTACCAAGAAGGACAAACAGATATAATAGCACCAGGGGACTTTAAACAAGAACCACACTAGGGCATCTGACAAGTGTCATGATAGCCCTTTTATAGTGTGGGTTCTTTGGCTTTAATTTTGTAGCCACGCCCCCAAAAAGTCCGGGAGCGTGGCCACGTTTGAATTTTGGCTGCATTTTCTTTCTGACGTCGGCGCACATGCGCCGCGTCATAAATGTGGGCGTGTTCCGAGCGGCCGGCGTCAGAAGAGCTGAGCCGCCCCCGGAAGTATCGGAGGAGGACCCGGCGCTGCACGGGACCGGCGGGGAAAGGTAAGCGCTCATTACAACGTGTACATTTTATTTTCTGGTAACATGTTATCAGTTGACTTAACCAGAACATTTAACCTGTTATTATGACAGGTTATTATGACATTTCGTGATGTTCCAGGATAGTATGTGCTTATGCTGTTCTTTGTACTGTTACAGATCAAATGTCAATGTTTGTCTATCTCTCAGTGGGAACTTTTGCTCTACTTCTGCTTTGTGGTATTTCATGTTCGTACTATATAAGCAATGTAAAATCTATATTAAAACAAGAAATTTGAATAGCTATCCATGTCTCCGTGTCTCTGTGCTTTCAAGCTTCTCCCTCAATATTGAAGACAGACAAGTGCCCTCCATGAGATTGACAGAAGACTATAAGTAGAACTAGATCCTTTCAATTGGTGGCAGAAGTGGGATTGCAGCCAGAGTACTGAGGGTAAATCTCCACCTGTCTTGTTTGACGTTGGTGTCTATGCCTTTGGTCTCTATATGTTGCATCAATAATACAGAAAGGGATTATATACGTTTAAGTGAATCTGCGGTAGATTCAGTTGTATAACCTGCAGGAAGTTAGGCGGTCTGCGGTAGACCAGGACTTTAAAAGAAGAAGTTTTAGTCTTCCTCAATCCGTGGATAATACTGTCTGTAGTATGTCTTATATGTTTTATGTTGGTTAAGGAAAGGGACCTGTATTGGTAAGTTATAGGTTCCTTTCTTTCTTTGGGCCACGGTGTTGACAGAATAGGAAATACTCAAACAAAGTCCTATCCTTCACCACTACCAGGGGAGTCATGTATAAATTATGTTTCACGAGTAGGTACTTTAGGGGGATTTTTGACCATCCCTTTTGTAGATAATATGGCAGGATGGGCAGAATCCATGGGATCTCCAGACCCATTTCCTAGATGTGGAACTAAGGATGAATTTCATCTATCCAGGATAAAGGGACTGTGTTTGGGAGATAAAAAGGCATGGCCTTGGTACGGTCCTGATCCAAAGTGGGATAAGCATTACATGAAAATAGCAGGAGAAAATTGGTTGTTAATAGCCCCTCATTGGCATCCTAACACTGATACAGGAAAAAAGCTAAAAAATAAATCTAAAAAGGAAATAAAAGCCAGCACAGATATTTCAATAGAACAATCAGCAAAAGTTACACCTGAGAAAAAGGAGTTAAAGGCAGAATCCAAATTAGATGTGGGTTTTGTTAACTGTACCCCATATAGGGCAAAACTAAAGGAGGGAACATCTCCCATCTATATTAAACAATATCCAATATCTGACGTCAAAAGGAATAGCATTCGTCCTATGATCCAATCTTTCCTCCGACAGGGTATCTTAAAGCCAGTTGTTTCATCTTACAATACGCCTATTAATCCAGTACCTAAGGGCGAAGGCTACAGATTTGTGCATGATTTCTAGGCATTGTATAGTTTAATCATTCCCATTGCCCCCGATGTAACTACCCTTGTGATGGCCATACCGCATGATGCCACATGCTACACTGTGATTGATCTTAGTAATGCTTTTTTTTCTATACCTATAGAGGAAGAGACACAACTACTTATGGCTTTTACTTTTGAAGGGTGTCAATATACCTGGACACACCTACCCCAAGGCTATGTGGATTCGCCAGTTGTTTATTCCCTGGTGCTCCAACATACTCTTTTCTTTTTTGTTTATTTATTTTTTTATTAAGAGTTATACAAATACATAGAAATTTTTCACATTGAGATACAACAGTAAAGAATTAAAAGAGAGGGAGATGGGAAGAGTACGTACTGTTTCAATTATATACACATTATAATCTTCTGAATCTATTTTCATTGTTATTAAAATACATTTTTGTCTCTTTTTATACATTCCAATTGTTAAATAATAATAAACATTAATCATTTATGAACATATATCAAACTTGACCCATTTGTTACCTCTCCATCTGCAGCTTTTCTAAATAAACATTATTTTCTTCGCTCTAGTACCAATATACTTTGTAATAGAACAATATTCTAATTACTTTTACTTTTAGCCATCTTTCCATTTCTACCATAAACATTGGTAAAAACTATTGATAAGCTCAATGTAAAGTAAAAATAAAAATAAAATAATATAAAATAATAATAATAAAACACAACAAAAGAAGAGAGAAAGAGAAAAAAAAATACTCTTAAGACATGGACTTAAGACATCCAGCCATGGTTCCATCCTCCTTCAGTATGTCAACAACCTACTGTTGTGTAGTCCTAGTGTGGGTGCCTGTACAGCAGATTCGCTTAGTCTGCTTAGACATCTGGCTGCAGAGGGACATAAAGTGGCTAAACACATGAAGCACAGGTCATGTCAAACTAACTTGATTGCATTCTACGAAGAAGTAAGTAGAAATATAGATCAGGGTGTTGCCGTGGATGTGATCTAATTGGATTTTGCCAAGGCATTTGATACAGTTCCACACAATAGATTAGTGTTCAAACTCAAGGAAATCGGTCTAGATGAAAATGCTTGTTCTTGGGTAGAACATTGGCTTAAAAACAGAGTACAAAGAGTTGTCATTAATGGTAAATTTTCAAGCTGGACAGAGGTGGCAAGTGGTGTCCCTCAGGGGTCTGTTCTGGGACCCCTTCTATTTAACATGTTTATAAATGATCTTGAAGACAGCATTGAAAGTCATGTTTCAGTGTTTGCAGATGATACAAAACTTTGTAAAATAATACAATGTGAGCAAGCTATTACTTTGCTGCAGAGGGATTTAGATAGACTGGGGACTGGGCACTCAAATGGCAGATGAAATTTAATGTTGAAAAATGCAAAGTTATGCACTTCGGCATAAAGAATATACAAGCAACGTATACCCTTAATGGAAGCGAATTAGAGATAGCAACACACGAAAAGGACTTGGGAATTGTTTTAGACCACAAACTATGCAACAATGTGAAATGTTAATCAGCAGTGGTCAAGGCCAGTAAGGTATTGTCATGCATGAAAAAGGGCATTCATTCTCAGGCCGAAAATATCATTTTGCCTCTTTATAAATTACTGGTAAGACCCCATATGGAATATGCTGTGCAATTTTGGGCACCTGTTCTAAAGAAGGATATATGGCACTAGAAAAAGTGCAGAGGCGGGCTACAAAATTAATAAAAGGAATGGAACATATCAGCTATGAAGAAAGGTTAACAAATTTAAACCTATTTAGTTTAGAAAAACATCTAAGGGGGATATGATAACATTATACAAATATATTTGGGGCCAATACAAACCATTGTGTGGAAATCTATTCACAAACTAGACTTTACATAGGACACGAGGCCATGCGTTTAGACTGGAAGAAAGAAGATTTCGTCTAAGGCAAAGAAAAGTTTTTTTTACTTTAAGAACAATCAGGATGTGGAATTCTTGCCTGAAGAAGTGGTTTTACCAGAGTCCATACAGATGTTCAAACAGCTACTAGATGCATACTTGCAAAAACAGAATATTCAAGGATATAATCTTTCAATGTAGGGTAATAACTCCTTCATCCAAGGATAAATCTGACTGCCATTCTGGGGTTAAGAAGGAATTTTTTTCCTAGTTTCTTGCAAAATTGTGCTTCAAACTGTTTTTTTTTTTTTTGCCTTCTTTTCGATCAATAGCAAAAAACAAATGTGAGGTAGGCTGAACTTGATGGACGCAACTGTCTTTTCAGCTATGTAACTATGTAACTATATGTAACAATGGTGTCAACCAAAAGTGGACTACCTGGGTTTCGTGCTAGCACCTGGCACTAGACAACTAAGCCCTAAGAAAATTGAGGCAATACAAAGAATACCAAAACCTACTACAAAGGAGTTGCTCACCTTCCTTGGTATGATTAATTACTGCCGCCAATGGATACCTGAATGTTCTCACTATGACTCTATTCTGAGGCAGGCATGCAAACAAGACAAAAATGGAGGAACAAGGGCTGCGCCAAGTAAGATAATGGTGGTGAGACAATGTCTAGAATAAAGGATAAAACGGCAAAATGGTAGAACGTAAGAAGATAGGAATAGTCCAGGTATGACGACCTCGCTTTGCTCTAAAGTGCTTATTGCAGAGGGTGTGTCCTCATGTGGCTGTACAGTAATTTCGTTTATATGAAAGACAGAGGAGAGAGGCAACCAATAGTGCAATATGTCTGGTCCAGTGGGTAACTAGTATATAATGATAATATTAGACTCACATTTGCGAGAGCTATGACCAGCTCTGGCGTGAAGGGCGTACAGCGTTATGATCCTCGCTTATAGGATATAGTGAGTTTCTTCCTTCAGGTGATGTTTCCAGCATTCCGAAAGGGGGTAAAAAGAAACAACTGATAGTGCTTTCTGGGATAAAATATCAGTAGAAACTAGTATAAAATAATGAACTCACATTTGCAAGAGCTATGACCAGCTCTGGCATGAAGGCCGTACAGCGATATGATCCATAGAAACATAGAAACATAGAATGTGACGGCAGATAAGAACCATTCGGCCCATCTAGTCTGCTAAATTTTCTAAATACTTTCATTAGTCCCTGGCCTTATCTTATAGTTAGGATAGCCTTATGCCTATCCCAGGCATGCTTAAACTCCTTTACTGTGTTAATCTCTACCACTTCAACTGGAAGGCTATTCCATGCATCCACTACCCTCTCAGTAAAGTAATACTTCCTAATATTATTTTTAAACTTGTGTCCCTCTAATTTAAGACTATGTCCTCTTGTTGTGGTAGTTTTTCTTCTTTTAAATATAGTCTCCTCCTTTACTGTGTTGATTCCCTTTATGTATCTATCATATACCTTCCTTATTTTGTTTTTAGTCTAACTAATCCTTGTTTTACTTTTCTTTTCTCATTTATGTATCTAAAAAAAGGTTTGTCCCCCTTTTTTACTGACTGTGCTATTTGCTCTTCTGTGTGTGATTTGTAAGCTCTTATAACTTGCTTAGCCTCTTTCTGCCTAATCTTATAGATCATTTTATCTTCCTCACTTTTTTTTATAATTACTAAATGCTAACTTTTTGTTTTTAACTATTTAGCCACATCTGCGGAGTACCACAGTGGTTTCTTGAATTTTTTGATTTCACTGACAAGCCTCATGCAATTTTCTGTTGCCTTCAGTAGTGCAACTTTTAAATAATCCCATTTCTCTTGGACTCCATTTAAATTGCTCCAGTCTGATAATGACTCCTCTACACATATTCTAATTTTAGAAAAGTCTTTTTTTCTAAAGTCTAAAACTTTTGTTTTTGTGTGGTGTGACTCAGTCACTGTTCTTATATTAAACCACACTGACTGATGATCACTGGATTCTTAACTTTCACCTACAGTAATATCTGATACCAAATCTCAATTTTTTAACACTAAATCTAGTATGGCCTCTTTACGAGTTGGCCCCTCAACGACTTGTTTTAGAGACAATCCCAGTAGGGAGTTTAGAATATGTGTGCTCCTGGCACAAGCAGCTATTTTTGTTTTCCAATTCACATCAGGAAGATTAAAGTCACCCATGATGATAACTTCCCTCTTCATTGTCATTTTAGCTATTTCCTCAACTAGTAGATTATCTAACTCTTCAATTTGTCCTGGGGGCCTATAAATCACACCTACACGAGTTACTGTGTGATTACCAAATTCTAACGTAACCCAAACGGACTCTATGTTCGCCTCACTAACTTTTATTAGGCTAGATTTTATGTTATTCTTAACTTACAGGGCCACCCCTCCCCCTTTCTTGCCTTCCCTCTCTTTTCTATATAAAGAGTACCCTGGTATTGCTATGTCCCAGTCATTTTTCTCATTATACCATGTCTCAGTAACAGCGACTAAATCTACACTATCAGTTGCCATTATTGCCACAAGTTCATGGATCTTATTCCCTAAACTGCGAGCATTTGTAGACATGACTCTAAGCTTATCATTTTTTAACACACTTGCTACAGGCACCTTCTGTCCTTACCAAAAACAACAATTAGAGGTCTGGTATGTGTTTTCACCTTCCAAGCCTCTATTTTTGAGTGCTGCGCTGTATAGGGTAAATGTACAAATATACATGCAACTTAGCCCTCTCAATATTTGTTTGGGGGTTTACATGAAAAACACAAAAAGGAAATACACAAAGTAATAGTGTAATATTGTATAAACAGAATAATAATTAGTATGTGAGTTATAACTACTCACATGATTTAGAGCCTTTTCAGATATTAGGCTCTAAACTTGTAGACGTCCGTGCCTTTAAAGGTAGACAGCTTTGACCCCTTTTCAATTCTTCAAGAATTCTTACTTTCCTCCACTCCACAATAAATATATACAAGAAAAAAAGGGAGAGAGACTCTCTAGGTGTAGTATTTTAGAAATCCTCTTAAGTTGGTATTTATAAGGAAGAGAAGAAAAAACAGTAACAGTAGAAAAGAAAACTCTTAGCACAACTCTTAGACAGTTGAAGCGTCTGTAAAACTTTCCAGAATATCTCCAACCACACACTTAGAAGCAACACTTAGATGAAGCAACCAAGCTTAACTTGTGCCACAGCTGATGTGAGGCACAGGAACTGTGTGCATTAATCACCTTTTCCTTCACATTAGTCCCCAGCCGCCCTCAACCGAGCGTGGGTAGCCCCGCCCCTGCCAAAATGGCCGCGGCCCGTTATTACTAAGCCTGTGCCACTGGGAACTACATTTCCCATGCGGCAAAGCTATTATGTTGCGCGTATATGCGCGACACATGTCTCGCTTATGGAATATAGTGGGTCTCTTCCGTCTGTGGTGTGTCCGTCACTCGGGAAGGGGATAAAAAGAAACAACTGATAGTGCTCACAGGTATAAAATATCAATGGTAAGTAATATAAAAATAGTACTCACAAGTGTAGAGCAGACACACTGCTCTATGATGTTAATGTTGGTGGTATGATCCCCACCTAGGATTTCTTGGAGTACAGAGAGTTAAAAAGCCAGGTAGAACAATAAAAGTATATAAAGTGTATAAAAGATGATTGGCACAAAAAAGGTGACCTAAAAATCTTTAATAGAATAAAATACACAATATAAGATTTCCATAACGCGTTTCGTCCAAAAATAGACTTTTTCAAATGGAATAAAGCATGTTACCTGGCTGGTATACTTTTTATAGGGGTGGAATTAATTAGAATTGGCGCCAAAATGGTGCAGCCAATCAACATAGAGTACAGTAATATACTTTACAAAACAAAATTAGATGCTATGTATGCAATAACTCATATCTTAATACAGTAGTTACTAATATAATATATAAAAAACGAGGGCAGCAAAGGATAGTTAATAACTAATGAAAAAAGACATGTGACGTGCATATACGGCTGGGGACTAATGTGAAGAGAAAGTTAATTTATGCACACAGTGCCTGTGTCTCACATCAGCTGTGGCACAAGATAAAATAAGTGGTGTATAATGACCGCGGCCATCTTGGAGGGGGCAGAGGGTGGAGCATTCGGCCATTTTTTGGATGGCAAAGAGTAAATGGATAGCTATTACCATAAAATAGCTGCAATACACTATGCAGGCTATATAGGAATAGCTGGCCTGCATACATTTAAGCTAGGCTGGTAAAATCCATCAGTTATAATGCAGGCTAGTACAGATATATAGACATTTAAATATAGTACCAGATATAATAATAAAAAATATATAAATATAATGATAAATATGGTAAATATGCTATAATGCTATCATATAATGCCAAGGCATTTTTAACCTCTCCCAGAAAGTTTTAACCACTGCACAAATTTCTGTGCTAAGTAAAGGGTTAAAATTTGCCCCTACTAATTCTTTAAAATCTTTTGATGCCTTCCTTGATATTAACAAATTTGATCGTAAAGCTACATTAAAAATATACTTTATTGGGAGGAATGAAGGAACCCAAAACCCAGCTCCCACTCCCCCCAAAATGATCCCTGTATTACTCACCTCAGAGAGAAATCAAAATTTTATCCTTCCCATTTTAAATCAGCACCCCTAGTTTTATTTGAAAAACTAGTCAATAAAGACCTCAAGCAAATCAAAACTACCAAATACGATCCCCATAATCTAACATTTGCAGAGAGAAGGGCCATCAAAGAACTACAAGAAGACAGGGATATTGTGATCAAACCATCAGATAAAGGAGGAGGGTTAGTCATTCAATCTAGCTCACTGTATATAGAAGAGGCCCATAGACAACTTAATGACACTAACGTATATAATAAACTGCCATCAGATCCAACCAAGGACATACAAATGGTCTTATCTAAATTTTTAGAAAAAGGTTTTAACTCGAGTATTTTAAACAAACATGAATTAAATTTTTTAAACAAAATAATATCAACAATACCCGTAATCTATTTCCTCCCAAACATACACAAAGATGAAAGTAAACCCCCAGGAAGACCTATTGTCTCAGGAATAGGTTATCTCCTATGTAATTTATCTCAATATATAGATACCCTCCTACAACCTTCAGTTAAACTAATGAGGTCCTATTTAAAAGATTCTATGTCCCTGTTAAGATTTTTAAACACTTTTAGTTGGAAACCAAACTTTATTTTAGTCACTTGTGATGTTCAGTCCCTCTACACCATTATACCCCACAATATAGGCTGTCAAGCCATAAGAGAGATTTTAACCTCAGAAGGCAAAATTCTCAACATACAAATTGATTTTATAATAGAAGGTATTAATATTATTTTAAACAACAATTATTTTTGGTTTTTAGACTATTTTTACCTCCAAAAGAGAGGCACAGCTATGGGTACTAGGTTTGCCCATAGTTATGCTAATTTATTCATGGCCGATTGGGAATCCTCAGCTATCTGGGGTGACCACCCATGGCGGGCAAACCTAGTCTCATATTTTAGATACATAGATAACCTCTTTTTTATTTGGGATGGTACAGAAGATAATTTAATCTCTTTCATTAATAATCTAAATATTAATAATAGGGGAATCATCCTCTCACATGAATTCAGCAAACTATCAATCAATTTTTTAGATCTTAACATTTTTTTCAACAATGGGCAACTACAAACCAAAACATTTTTCAAAAAAGTGTGTGTAAATACAGCAATTGAGAAATCAAGTTGCCATCACACACCTTGGCTTGAAAGCACCCCTAAGAGTCAATTCCTACGCCTCTGTAAAATTATTCGGAAAGCGACCTTAACCACACTGTTGACATAATAAAACAAAAAGAATGAGGTGACCTTCTAATATACAAAGACAAAAATACCAATGAACCCATGCCTCTTCCCGTTATTTTTAATTATAGCAATAAAAGTGGTAACATAAAAAAGATAATAAAAAAACATTGGCATATACTCAAACACGACAAAATACTCCAACAAAGTTAGAGAACACCCCAATATAGTTTTTAGAGGAGCACCAAATTTTAAATCAATCTTAACAAAAAATTTCACTAAGGAACCCTCTAAAAAAATCACCCCTTTTCTTCTTTCCCCAGACCAAGGGATTTTATAAATGTAAACACTGTGTAGTATGTAGGAACACTGATCCCTCCGTACCATCCAAAGTCACGCAATTTATGTCTAATAGGGCAAAAAAATTCTATACGATAAAAGATTTTATTTGTTGCAGTACTAAAAAATGTATTTATCTGCTTGAATGCCCATGTGGCAGAATCACTCAGTATCCAAACATTTTACTAAACACAATAATAACCCAAAATTACTCAAATGTATCGGTATTAAAAAATGTTCCACCCCATGATGAGGTAGAGACATAAAAAACATTATAGGGAAAACAGAAATTGAATGGGTGCATAATTTACAGACCCTTATACCCCAAGGTCTCAATGCAGATTTTGATCTGCATAACTTTTTATGATCTGATTTTATTTGTGAAGTACACGTATGCTTTAACCTATTATCTATGCCATACTGTGTTTATTTTTTGTTTTTTTATTATATGATAGCATTATAGCATATTTACCATTATATTTATATATTTTTTATTATTATATCTGGTACTATAGTTATATGTCTATATATCTGTACTAGCCTGCATTATAACTGATGGATTTTACCAGCCTAGCTTACATCTATGCAGGCCAGCTATTCCTATATAGCCTGCATAGTGTATTGCAGCTATTTTATGGTAATAGCTATCCATTTACTCCTTGCCATCCAAAAGATGGCCGAATGTTCCACCCTCTGCCCCCTCCAAGATGGCCGCGGTCTGTTTTTATCATGGCCGTGTGGCATTATACACCACTTATTTTAACTTGTGCCACAGCTGATGTGAGGCACAGGCACTGTGTGCATAAATTACCTTTCCCTTCACATTAGTCCCCATCCGCCCTCAACCGAGCGCCAGTAGCCCCGCCCCTTCCAAAATGGCCGCGGCCCGTTATTACTAAGCCTGTGCCACTGGGAACTACATTTCCCATGCAGCAAAGTTATTATGACGCGCGTATATGCATGTCACATGTCTTTTTTCATTAGTTATTAACTATCCTTTGCTACCCTCGTTTTTTATATATTATATTAGTAACTACTGTATGAAGATATTAGTTATTGCATACATAGCTTCTAATTCTGTTTTGTAAAGTATATTACTGTACTCTTTGTTGATTGGCTGCACCATTTTGGCGCCAATTCTAATTAATTCCACCCCTGTAAAAAGTATACCAGCCAGGTAGCATGCTTTATTCCATTTGAAAAAGTCTATTTTTGGACAAAACGCATTATAGAAATCTTATATTGTGTATTTTATTCTATTAAAGATTTTTAGGTCACCTTTTTTGTGCCAATCATCTTTTATACACTTTATATACTTTTATTGTTCTACCTGGCTTTTTAACTCTCTGTACTCCAAGAAATCCTAGGTGGGGATCATACCATCAACGTTGACATCATAGAGCAGTGTGTCTGCTCTACACTTGTGAGTACTACTTTTATATTACTTACCACTGATATTTTATACCTGTGAGCACTATCAGTTGTTTCTTTTTATCCCCTTACTGAGTGACGGACACACCACAGTCGGAAGAGACCCACTATATCCCATAAGCGGGGATCCTACCGCTGTACGCCCTTCATGCCAGAGTTGGTCATAGCTCTTGCAAATGTGAGTTTATAATTTTATACTAGTTTCTACTGATATTTTATCCTAGAAAGCACTGTCAGTTGTTTCTTTTTACCCCCTTTCGGAGTGCTAGATACATCACCTGATGGAAGAAACCCACTATATCCCATAAGCGGGGATCATACCGCTGTACGCCCTTCACGCCAGAGCTGGTCATAGCTCTCACAAATGTGAGTCTAATATTATCATTATATACTAGTTACCCACTGGACCAGACATATTGCACTATTGGTTGCCTCTCTCCTCTGTCTTTCATATAAACAAAATTACTGTACAGCCACGTGAGGACACATCCTCTGCAATAAGCACTTTAGACCAAAGTGAGGTCTTCATATCTGGACTATTCCTATCTTCTTACGTTGTGGAAATTTGAACATTATTCTGCCCTTTTGCCTTTTTATCCTTTATTCTAGACATTGTCTCACCACCATTATCTTACTTGGCGCAGCCCTTGTTCCTCCATTTTTGTATTTCTCCTAACATTCTAAAGGGTTTTGAGGGATTTCCCTTTTTTAAGGGTTGCTGCCTATTGTGTTATTTAGAACTTACTCACTCTGTATGCAAACAAGACAGCCCAGACACTATTCAGTGGACCACTAATTTCATGACTGCATACACAGCACTAAAGGTAGCTATTGTTGAGGCCCCAGCATTAGGACTACCTGATTATTGTAAACCTTTCCATCTTTATTCGCGGGACAACTGTAAAACCATGGCTGCTGTCTGTGCACAAGAGCACAGAGGTGGTATGCGTCCCATAGCATATTTCTCCAAAGTAGTTGCTATACTGGTACAGGGGATGCTGGTGTGTCTTCGGCCTTTGGCAGCATGCTCTATGGCTGAAGAGGGGGCCGCAACTATTACCCTAGGCCACCCCACTATACTTCATACTTCACATCAGGTAATGCATTTAATAAAAAAATCTTACTACACAACACATGACTGCTCAATGCCTTAGTGGTTATGAAATAATTCTGTTAAACACACAGAATCTTTCTATTGTTTATTCACCCATTACATCCGGCCTATGTCTATCCTTCATGTCATACTTACCTCCACTTCGCATTCTATGGAACAGTATCCAGAGCCACATGATTGTATTTCACAAATCCATTTAATCACTTCTCCCTGCCCAGATTTGTCATCTTCTACTTTAGAAGGTGAGGTCGAGGATGTATTTGTTGATGATTCATGTTCTCGTCCGAATGACGGTGAATACCATACTGGTTATGCTGTTGTCCAGTTACCTGACACTGCTCTCGAAGCCCATACCCCATCAATCAGCCCAAGCCGCTGAACTGGTTGCTCTTACCCGTACCTGTCACTTATTTAAGGGTAAACGTGTAAATATTTTTATGGATTCACGTTATGCTCATGGGGTTGTACATGATTTTGGAGTCATTTTGAACAACGAGGGTTTGTAGGAGCAGATGGAAAGAAAATTTCACATACTGAACTAATACAGGAACTACTTGATGTAATACAACTCCCACTGGAGGTAGCCATTATTCATTGTAGAGCTCATACTAATGGTAATGACACAATATCTAGAGAAAATGCTTTTGCTGATAAAATGGCTAAAGAAGTAGCTCTAAATACTATCTATCATAGGGAACTCTCCCCAGATTTCATGATGAAATCCTCATGCCCTTCTGATACCCTCTTTACACACCTGCAGGAATTCGCAACAGAGAAGGATATTTCCTTTTGGCAATCGCAAGTATTAGAGAAAGATCAGTTCGATCTTTACTCTAAAGAGGGAAAGATAGGGATACCTGAAACTAGTTCTCCAATCTTTATCTCTCAGGCTCATGGATCAGGACACAAAAGCATAACCAATACCATACATACCAATACCATACATTCTTTGACATCCTCTTTTTATATTCTCAATCTGAAACAACATGTAAAGGAGTTTGTTCAGATGTGTGAGATGTGTATATGTGCTAATCCAAATATCTCTCGGAAACCATTACATGGTCACTTGCCTCCACCTACTGCACCATTCACACATTTACAAATCGATTTTACACATATTCCCAGAACAAGGACTAAACAGCAATACTTATTGATCATAGTGGACCAATTTAGTAGATGGCCTGAGGCCTTTATGACAAATAGAGAAGATGCAAAAACAGTAGAGAAAATACTCACCACAGAAGTCATTCCTCGATATGGATGTCCTTTACAGATTAATTCTGATAATGGCCCTGCATTTGCAAGCAAAGTCACACAAGAACTTGCTAAATGGTTACAGGTAACATGGAAGTTTCATATACCATATCACCCTCAGAGCTCAGGGGTAGTGGAGAGAATGAATAGGACCATTAAAGAGAAACTTATGAAGGCAACAGCAGTTACGTGGGTACATTTGCAAAAGTATCTTCCAGCCATTTTGGCCGAGATACGCATGACTCCCCACAAAGTGACAAAATCATCTCCTTTTGAGATTTTAATGGGAAGACCATTCCCCACACCGTGGGCCAGGGAACCGTTGGTGATAATGCCTGGTGATTTAGAGTTAATTCAAGAACAATATGTTAAAGAATTGTTGATAAAATTGAATGGTATCTATGGCAATGTTTCTTCGCAGTTTCCTCTGCCTTCACAGGAACCCACTCATCCCTACCAACCTGGAGATGTGGTATCCATCCGACAACTGAATAGGACAAAGAAGGGAGGTTTTCCATTTGGTCCGCCAACCACTGTCATTGCTGTAACCCGTACTGCAGTCCTGACTGACTCCCAAGATTTGTGGATCCACGCATCACAAGTAAAGTCATGTCCAAAGAGGGGAACAACTAGAGGCCTTGACATTCCTGAACCATCGAAACCCAAAACATCTGCCATTCTAATCTGCGATTTTACGTGGCTACGATGAAGGATGAAGGGAAAATCGTAACAGGAGCTTTCTTTTTGTTTCTGCCCCTAACGGTATATCTGGATTGCAATTATGAATATGAACAGTTGGGGAATTTACAACCCATTTGTTTTTGGAAACATAACAAAGTTATTGACAATTCTTCATTTCCCTCCGGAGCCCAATTAGGCCTTATTTTTTCATCTAGAATCAGACACACTCATTCCACCGGATCTGACTGTTCCAGTACGACTCATACATATGTATTTGAATCCAACCATCATGAGGAGGGACAGAAAAAGTGGATAATGACTATAAAAGGCTATTTATGTATATATTATGATAATCAATTTAAGTATCAATTTATGGTAATGAGGGATGATAATTGTAGTTTGATTATTAAGGGAAGCATAAATGATCTTAAACCTAGGTCACAAAAGTGGGAACATAATTTCCCTTTGAATGAGGAACAAAAAGGGCAGGTAAAAAAGGATGTTTCTAGTTACACTAGTTAATACGTTAAGTGACAAGGAGGTAGAAATAAACTGGGAAATAGGATCAATATATTCTTTTAGGATGCCATGGATGTTTTATTGTAATTCTACTAGGGAAGTACCTACGAACCCGTCCATGACTAACCCTAATTATGACATACTTTCCTATGCTTCTACTTCTATACGACACAATACCACAACGGTTCAAAGAAAGCTGATACCCCAAGTTAAGGTTAGAAAGAATCGATCCCTTCACCAATCTCCTCAAACGGAAGCATATACTTGTAATCAAACAAATATAGAAGTAAAATAGAAGGATATACCAGTTAATATTACCATTGGAAATTATACTTTCCCCCCACTGAAACCATGTCCAATTCACAATATAACCGTAGCAAACCAACAACAACTGTGTAGTTGGACTCCTACCTATGATCAAATAATGATTAAGGGCAATGGTATACAGAACTGTACGATGCAGTTCGATAGTGTTATACCATTAAACATATCACAAATAGTTATGTGGCAGGGTGCCTTTCCTATGACATTCGACATAGCTATGTGTGTATTGGATTCTATCCTTAATAAAACACGGAAAGACAAATCATCATTATGTGAATCCTACCAGAAGGTAGATAACATCTTGTCTCCACTTCAGCCAGGAGTGATGGAGATAACATGGCAACCAGGTTTGATATTTTTGTGGGGACAAGAATATCGAGGTGGAAACAAGGTTAAATTATGGGGCTACTGGTTGGGAGCCTTTTTATGCAGTCCCATATCAGAGCCTAACATTAAAATTCAGTCTCATATCCCTATTCCATCTACCTGTGTTAATACCACTTTTATCTCAAAAGCTGTACACATTTATCTGAATATCACTACACCTATAGTGTCTATATGTACTCATGAAAAAGGTAGACATAAAAGAGCACGGTATGATACCTTGCTGGGAGGAACTGGCACCGCTATAGGAGTTTTAAATGGAATTAATATGGAAGTATTAAAGAATAAGTTAAGCTCTGCTGGAAAACACATTGGTACGGGATTTCATGCTACTGCAACACGGACACCCACAGTTGTGGAATCCCAGATTACAGGTCTCCATTTAGAAAAATCAATGTATACTTATTTAGGAGATTTGACCCTGGCAGCAATGAATTTTACTACTGGAAGTAATAACTTGAGTGTTTGTGCTATAAGATATTTATGGATGCAACAACAGAGGTTAGAATTAGAAAATATTCTAATGATACCCAAGGTTGACACGTTTCGTGCAATGATGAAATTGAAACAGGATATGTGGATGAGTTTGGACATATGATCTGTTCGCTACAGGCAGCATATTTGGGGACAACATTCATATTTTTCTTGCTTAACACAATTTACTTTGTATAATGCCAAGGACATAAGGGTAGCATGTAAATTCTTCACCCTGCCCATACCCATTCACAATCTTACAACAGACTATGTTACATGGTGGTCTCCCATTTATACAGGAGAATACATATTCCCCAAAGATAATAAGACCTATTCTCTAGAACACTGTATAAAGATAGATATGGGATATGCATGTAGACACACATCTCCTATCTATGAATCATGCTTGCTACATTCTGGTATTAGTAAGTGTGTATGGAATGTTTATCCCGAAGACTATTTTTCCATGTTAGAAATAGCACCTGGATTTGTGTGCCTGGCTATTAATGTGCCAGTAGGAATAGCTAAAATAGATCTCAGTCTTCCTTTTGCTGGTTGTATACGAAATGTAACTTGGCTTATAATTAAAGGTATATCATATTATACATTTAACCTATTATTATGACAGGTTATTATGACATTTCGTGATGTTCTAGGATAGTATGTGCTAATGCATTTCTTTGTACTGTTACAGATCAAATGTCAATGTTTGTCTATGTCTCATTGGGAACTTTTGCTCTACTTCTGCTTTGTGGTATTTCATGTTTGTACTATATAAGCAATGTTAAATCAATATTAAAGCGAGAACTTTGAATAGCTATCCTTGTCTCTGTGTCTCTGTGCTTTCAAGCTTCTCCCTCAATATTGAAGACAGACAAGTGCCTTCCACAAGATTGACTGAAGACTATAAGTAGAACCAGATTCTTTCAGGCAGACCATAAGTGCAGGGCTGGTAAATGCATTTAAACCACCAGATCGATCACCCTATTAATAATTTTTCTGAACTCCAGTGTCTTTGCATATGCATACTTTGTTTCTCATTCCTACTTTATATCACATATTTACCGATACGCCTCACTACACGAGTTATCAAATTTCTGTCTCCTCATCAGCCTCCTGCACCCCCATTTCTCCATCAGTTGCTGCTTCTTCATTTTAAGCATCTCATGTACCCATTTACATAGTTATTTACTAAAGTGTGAATTGTTTGAAAAATCCCAAGTCAGGTATGCACTCCATTCTTTTCTTTTGTATTTATAATATAATTTGATTTCTATCCAATTTACACATTGGTGAATAACCCTGTATCTGTTCATTTCACCTTTTTATATTTCTTACTATCTTTGTTTTCACTGTCTTTTCCCTCTTCATTCACAGTCTCCTTGTCTCTCCCATCTCCACCAATCTCCATTTGTCACCTCTCCCTAACACGTTTTGCACAACTCTCACCTCCAGCCCCCTCCCTTGTTGCTTACCCTTTAATTTTTATGTTTTCAATTTCATGTAGCATGTAAGCTCATTGGGTAGGGCTCTCAACATCTGTGTTCCTGTGCATCCAACTTGTCTGGTTTATAAAAAAAAATAATAATAATAATCAGGAAAGCAAAGCAGCCGTCAAAAAAGACAAGAAAGGGGAAAATGAAATGGAAAAGCGTTTATCTTTTTTTACACCCACACATAATTCAAGATCAGAAATGGAAAAATATCCAGACAAAAATTCAGAAAATTAAGTTATGTTAACGCCAAATAGAGAAGAGAAAGAGATGACTGAAGATCCCTTTAAAACTATACACCAGGAAGAAACCCAACCTGCTCTACAGGAATATCTAAAATTTCGTTTTGAAAAACAATTGGGACAAATTAAATCAGAGATACAAGTCAATACGCTGGAAATAAAGAAAGACATACAAGCCTTGGAAAAACCGACTGAAAATAAATGAAGAATAAATTGTATCATTAGAAATCCAGTTGGTTCAACAACAAGAAAATCAAAGAGAATTAAAAAATAAAATTAGTGAAATAGAACTAAGATTACCAGACGCAGAAGATAGATCTAAAAGGAACAATTTGAGATTCAGGGATATACCAGAGCAAATACCCAATGACAAGTTGGAAGAATATTTAACGGACTTCATTCAAAAACTGGGTATTCAAGTGCTACCTCGTGTGTTACTGATGGAAAGATGCCACAGAACCGCAAGACCAACGAACATACCGACATCAGTGCCCAGAGATGTAATAGCCCGCTTCTTCTCTTCCAAAGTTCAAGACCAAATAATAAAGTTACGCAGAAATAATTCATTGCAAGATCTATACGACAAGATTAACATCTTTTCAGATCTATCATATGCTACAAGATACAGAAGAAAAATGTTTGCACCATCAAGAACCCATTTAAGAGATAAGAACATACGTTACAAGTTTCAGTATACTATCAATCAAAAGTACTAAATTTTCAGGATCTGGACTCATTGCATATATTGATACAAGATAAGCTTTCAATATATCTTTAAAAAAAGAAGATGGAGAGAAAATGGAATGAGAAGATGGAAATATCTACAATTAAGGGAAGGAAGGGAAAGGAAGAGGATAGAGAATAGCGGAGGGACTTAAAACTACAGCTATGCTTTTTTTTTTCTTCCTCTTTCTCCAATAACTGTTTTGAAAGGGTATAGAGTATATATGCAAA
This sequence comes from Pelobates cultripes, assembly GCA_933207985.1. Lineage (NCBI taxonomy): Eukaryota > Metazoa > Chordata > Amphibia > Anura > Pelobatidae > Pelobates > Pelobates cultripes. Next base: position 142,249,761 of record OW240916.1, on the reverse strand, counting down.
TGTTTCTTTGCTACAAGTGGTAAAGTTTCTGAATGTATTGATAATTTATTTTTTATTTTTTACTTTATATACTCAATGGAAGGAAAGGTAAACATATTGAAGTTCCCCTAATAGGTCACATAAATTAAAGAAAAATAATCTCTAAAAATCTGTTAGAAGCCATTAACAGTTTCCAAAGAAGGAATTCCTAATTAAAATATTCCCTATTTGTTTCACAATAAGGAGATAAAATATTATTAACAAGGATTAACTTGGTAGATTTTCCAATTATATAAGATTAGTTATGACTTTTTTAACCCCTTAAGGACACATGACATGTGTGACATGTCATGATTCCCTTTTATTCCAGAGGTTTGGTCCTTAAGGGGTTAAATAGAAAAGGATAACAGGGGGAAAACATTAAAAACACTAAAAATCACAAGATAAAATATTAACAAACACAAAATGGGGTTTAAGTGCATAAGGGAAAGATAAAGGAAAAAGGAATAAGAGAAAAATTAAGAATATAAACAAGGTTGTAAAATAAGCACAGAATATAACTAGATCTATAAAAGAGACTCTCAAAGTTCTAATATACTTTTTTGTGTGTTTTTTTATTTTAAGAGAGTGGTAAAAATAAAAAACAAAGTAAGATGAAACACTAAAAGAGTTTAAAATGCCCTATAGGGTTTGTTTATTTATTGGTTATTTGCTGTCTTTTGAAATGGAATAAAGAGGAATTACTTTATAAGAATAACTGAGAAACTGATGATGGAGGAATAGAGAGATTAAGGAGCAAATAAAGAGAGATGATAACTATTTCTATAGAGAAGGGAAGGGGAGGGAGGGACGAGGGAGGAAAGAAAAGAGAACAGCAGAGATATTGAATTACTAATTTAGATATATTAGAATACATAAAGGCCATACAACTAATTCTAAATTATCAAATGAGAAAGTTAATCAAAATATTGGTAATTGAAATGATATAAGAGATATCTCATATACTCATAGATACCTAATAAATAATGAGTAGAGATGAAAATCCTACCTACAATAAAGTTAGTGACTAAGCAATGAGAGTCCAGAAAGTGAAATATAATTGATAGACATGTGCAATTCGGTTCGGTCTGAATGGAAATTTGGCCGAATTTCGGACATTCTGATGCTTCTGAATGTCCGAAGTGCCCAATTGCCGAATTTTGGAAGTGCTGAACCAAATTGCCGAAGTGCCAAATTTCGGAAGGGCCGAACCGATCCGAATTGCCGAAATTCGGAAGTGCCAAAGTGCTTCGGACTTCTGAAAAGTGGCATTATAGGTTGGGACAGGGGTAGGGATAGGGCCTGGGGTAGGAGTAGTGTTATGGGTAGGATTAGGGTTAGGTTAGGAGTGGGGTTAGAGTTAGGGTAGGGTTAGGATTAGGGTTGGGTAAGGAGTAGGGTTAGGGATAGGGTAGGGTTAGGTTTAGGGGTACCCCTACTCCTAACCCTACCCTACTCCTAAACCTAACCTTACCCTAACCATAACACTAATCCTAACCCAACCCTACTCCTAACCCTAATCTTATCCCAACCCTAATCTTAACCCAACCCTAACCCTACCCTAACCCAACCCTAACCTTATACCTAACCCTACCCTACTCCTAAACCAACCCTAACACTACTCTTAACCCAACTCTAACCCTAACCCTACTCCTAACCCAACCCTAAGACTACTGTTAACCCAACCCTAACCGTACTCCTAAACTAACCCTACCCTACTCCTAACCCAACCCTACTCCTAACCTAACCCTACTCCTACCCCAACCCTAATCCTAACTCTAATCGTAACCTAACCCTACTCCTACCCCAACCCTAATCCTAACTCTAATCATAACCTAACCCTACTCCTAACCCAACCCTAATCCTACTCCTAACCCAACCTTACTCCTAACACTAACCCTACTCCTAACCCAACCCAACCCTTACCCTACTCCTAACCCTAACCCAACCCTAATCCTACTCCTAACCCAACCTTACTCCTAACACTAACCCTACTCCTAACCCAACCCAACCCTTACCCCTACTCCAAACCCAACCCTAACCCCCGAAGTCCAGAAGTCCCGAATTTTGGAAGTGCCGAACCAAAGTGCCGAATTGCCGAGGTCCAGAATTTCAGATTGCCGAACTGAACCAAATTTTTTGCCCATGCCCATCCTTAATAATTGATGGTCACATGGGAATTTTTTGCCAAGATGTGAGAAGAGAAATAGAGAAAGAAAGTACAAATAAGGAGAGAGAAAATAGAATATGTAAGGAGTTAATATTAATTTGCATATGTAGTTTCAGTTTTGCCAAAATGCCGCTTTTTATGTAATATACTATTTATTATTATAGGATGCACCAGTAAAACTTAATCACACCTGCACAATGATAGTTTCATAGGTAAATTACACTATCAAAAGGTTCTAGAGGCAGGGAAGGACCCCAGAACCATATTTTAAATTTCCTAACTCAATATGGGAACATATTTAAATGTTATATTTTTTTATGTCTATGTAATGTTAGTAAAGTATTCGTTAAATTGGAAGCAGCAAGGAAAAGAAGGTACTAGTAGGAAAGAATATATTAGTGAAATTAATATCAATTAATGCTCAGTGTCAGGACCTGCTCTGTCCTGTTCAGATATCTGACCTTGGCTTCTGGTATCCAGTACTCTATTTACAATTCTTGTTTAGTTTTTCTTGGTTTTTCTGGTTTTCTATTATGTGTCTGGTTTTCTTTATGCTGGGTATTCTGGGTTCATTCCTTTATTCTGTTTCTGGAATTCCCAGTCTCCTGGATTCCTTTATATGTTTGTTTTATGTTGCCACACCAGTTCCTTTTCCATTAATCCTTTTGTTTCACTTGGTTCCTGCAGGCAGTTGCTCAAAGTCTTCTGCTCCTTTCTTTCAGGTAAGCGCTGTGTGTGTTTTATTATTGTTTATTTAGTCATGCATATCTAGGCAGATAGGACCCACCGTACTTGGAGTACTTTGGTGCAGTGGTGGGCTGCATACATCATGGCCATTTATTTATGTCTAAATCTCCAATGTTTTATATATGTAGTACTTAGTTTTGTCTCCTCTTGTTTTGCCTATTATAACTTGTCTTGTTTTATTTTGTATTCCCGGTCCATGTACAGTCCTGTCCTGCCCCTGTTCTGTTACTGTTTCCCTTATGTATTGTGTATATGTTCTGGATTTTGCTTTCTATCCTTCTCTAGTTTTGTCTTGTTTTCTTGTTTGTTGCCTATTCTAGTCTTACCTTGTTTCTAGTACTGGATACATCTCCACATTCTTCTGCTCTGGCTTCCGTATAAGCTGCATCAGGGTCTTGGTAAGTGGCCGCACAAACACTGGTGCTCAACACCAGGGGGCGTGTAGTTACCCTGCACCAGGCCCTACTTATCCACTACCATGCTGAAGATTCCTCATCAACTACATCAGTCACGGGGGTCCCGGCCTTCGGACCACCACCCGTGACACACAGGGACTCAACTCCCCACAAAAAAAATGCAATACTTTGCGATTTTCTAATCAGAAATAATATAAAAATTGCATGTATACAAGAAACCCACTGGAGATTAAAAGATAATATTTCCTTAAATTGGAAAAATCCTCCCTTATAGATAAAAAAAAGAGGAGTAGCTATACTATTCTCTAACGACATAAACACAATCATTCAATTTCAAGATATCGATAAAGAAGGTATGGTAGATGGATAATTATAATATGCGAAATACAAAATATAGTATTTAAGATAGCTAATATATATGCACCCAACCAAACTATGATAAAATATATAGATACATTTATTCAAAGGGTAGAAAGGTTTAGACAAGGCAGGTTAGTGATTTCAGGTGATTTTAACTGCATTCAAGATCCAGTCCTAGACAAAAAAATTAAAGGAGGGGAAGAAAATAGACGGAACTACAGCAAAACAAGCAGCGAGAATATCTCAGATAATAAGGAGGGCATCTTTATTAGATATCTGGAGGACAATGTACCACAAAGAAAAAGATTATACCTGTTTCTCAAAAGCGTACTACACTTACTCCAGAATAGATTTTATATTGGGGGATATAGACACAATGAAAATAATAAAAGCATCAAAGATAATATCGATTCCTTGGTCGGACCACAATGCTGTGATGGTTGAACTAAAGGATCAATACCAAAAGACAAAGACCAGATTAGAGGTATCAGGCCCAGCTTCTCCTCCCCGAGGAGAATAGGATATACATCGCTGAGATGATTTACTCGTTACTGTGAAGAAAACTTAGATCCAGAAATAACTCTGGATTTGAAATAGTGCGCTTTTAAATGTGTTATCAGAGGGCATTTGATTAAATTAAATGTACAAATGATTAAGAAAAGAGGTCAAAACCTCACACAATTATATATAAAATTAGCACAACTGGGTAGGGAAAATAAACAATTTCATACTAAAGAAATAACGGATAAAATCAAAGAGGTTGAAAATAAAATAAATTAACAATTCTTCAACAGGGCCAATAAAAATTTAGAAATATTAAAATCTCATTATTATTACATAGGAAATAAAGCAGATAAAATGCTAACAAATAAAATTAAGATGAGACGGGCTTAAAACTGCATAAATAAAATTGTCGTAGGACAACAAACCCTTCTTGATCCAAAGGAAATAGGATCAGCTTTCCAACAATACTACAAAGAATTATATAGCCTACCTGATCACACTACCCAATTTCAATTAGAAGCATACTTCAGCGATAAAAGGTTCCCTAATTTGAATCCTTCCCAACTTGAACGGTTAAATCTATAACCATAGAAGAAGTTAAAAAAACTATTAATTATTGCATTTGTTCATCAGGAGGCTAGTGGTCCGACCAAGGAGGCTACTGGTCCGACTTAGTGGTCCGACCAAGAAAACCGGGCCCCGACGGTTATGCTGATCATTTTTACAGATTGTATAAAGACCAATTGATACCTAATTTAGTAGATATGTATAATCACTTCATGATTAAAGGATTAATGTCGAAGGAAATGCTGAAAGCAAATCTGCTTCCAATTTTAAAACAAGATAAAAACCCAACAGAATTAACAAACTACCGTCCAATAGCATTACTCAATATCCATTATAAAATGTATGCAACTGTACTAGCCAATAGAGTTAAGAAAGTGATAACCACTCTGATAGATAGTGACCAGGTAGGTTTTATTCCAGGCAGATCCTCCACTATATTAGGAAAGTTATAAATATATATGAAAGAATACATAAGAACAAAAGTCCCTATATAACACTAGCACTTAACTGAGAAAAAGCCTTTGACAGGGTAAATTGGAATTTTCTGAAAGGTTTATTAAAGGCTTTTGGCTTTTCAGGGAAAATATGTTCAACCATCTCAGCAATGTATTCATTTCCGTCAGGCACAGTGGTCGCGTGGGGAATAGATTTTGATTGGTTGGAAGTCACCAACGGAACTTGACAATTTTTTTAAAATTCTTTATTTTGTTCTTGCATGGGTTGAACATGTGGATTTGCACTGCCACAACAGCTTTGTATTCACATTTAAACATATGGCATTAAAGAGAAAATATATATATATTTTTTTTTTTAAAAGGTAGATAAGTACACAGGGTTTTATAAAAACAATTATAAACAAAGAGAAACAGTAACTCAGCTTACATATACGTTCCACCTAGTAGTCACAGTGAGAGTATCGGCAGGCTAGGACCTTGCATTACGGAACTGAGCTAAACACTCCTATCCTAGTATCTGACTACACATGTTTATGCAAAGAGTAGGTCTAGTTCAAGCTGTTAGTTTGAAACGAGCTATGCTAGGTGAAAGATCAATAAATAAACATTAGCATGGCTAATCTTAAAAAATTAAACACAAAATATGACTGGAACATGCTGAGGGTGGGTATCTGAGCCTTAGGTGTCAATAGTTACAATGTCCCGTGGGGTGTAGATTGTAGAAACAGGACCCCGGTTCCACATGCCACTCGAGTTAACCCCTTTTAGCCTATGCCCACAGGATAAACAGAGCTGTCACTGGCTATCTGAATGCATGCCTAATGAGTGCTGTATATAATAATCACGCTGGATCTAGGTAAGGAGCTTTAAAGAAGATATCACCCTGGATGATCGAGGTTACTTGAGCTGATTCAAAAGATAGGAACTGGCACCATGGTGGCCCTGAGACCTCACAGAAGGGAGCAGTCTTATGATTAGCCGATGCCTGCTCTGCTATGTTGGTGTAGCAGGGAGTGAGTGTCCGTCGGGGCAGGAATCTAGGCACAGTCCATCAATGCTTTACGTTGAATTCCTCGCTGGGTTCCCTTGGGCCGCAGACATGGTAAGTTGGGCCTGCCATATTTGTTCATCAGGAGGCTAGTGTCCGCCAAGGCAGGGAGCTGGATGTTGTCCGATAAAACTTGCAGCTTTTTTCCGCGCTGGATTTTTCGGGCCGTCGTAATACAAGCTGGGTGTAAGGTTAGTATGGGGTTGGCCCTGTTGCAGGAGTACCTCGCTTGGTGGCAGGGTTGGTTGTCCCTGGTGGGAATGGTCGTTTGCGGTATTCCGTCCCTTCGGTGCAGCAGCTGTCATCGGCTTGGTTGGATCGCCTGCACAGCTCGCCGCTGGCTTGGATTGCTGCGGGGACAGGTGAGAGTTCTTCCATCTGCCTGCATTGTGGGCTAGGAAGGCCGCAAGCCCATCGAGATGTACCCTCTGCCTCCTGCGCACATAGCGCCCTCCATTTTAGATGCAGCACTAGGGCCGCCTATCAATGTGATGTCGTTGGGTCTTGGTTGCGTTGCCGCGGTCAGGGCCACAGGATGAGGACCGGGATCACCCCCACTGGTCCATGGGGGGGGACAGGGCCAAGTCCATGTGGGTTTGGGCCTCTGGCTGGGTTCTATTAGGCAGGATAGCGGAGAAGGCCCCAACTGGGAAATCGAAGATTTCTCCTCCAGGGGACTGAAACTTGAGGAGCCAGCCTCTCCCTGGATCCAGTGTTCCCTTTGCGCTGAGGACATCACTGTTGGTCTGTTTTTAGGTTTAAAGTCATGTTTTAATAGCTTAAACATTGATATGTTGAGGGAGTTGATCTTGCTTGCGACCGTCCAGCTCGGCGGTCCGGCCCCACCCCATCCCTATTTTATGTTTTGGCAGCAGAACCATTAGCTATCGATATGAGAACAAATCCCAATATACAAAGATTTAAGATAAGTAAAAAAGAAATTAAAATCTGCCTATATGCAGATGATACATTGTTACTATTGTCTAATCCCTACCTCTCGGTTAATACTATAATGAAAGTTATACAGAAATATAGTAATTCATCAAGTTATAAGTTAAACATCAAGAAAACAATAGCTATGCCCTTCTATATGAATCGGTATGAAATAAAACAGTTAGATGGTAACTATAGTTTCAAATGGACGAGAAAGAAATATAATTATTTGTAAATAGGTATAACACCAGTTCCTAAAGATTTGATGGAAGTTAATTTCCTATCTCTTTTAAGACAGACCAACCTACAATTAAAAACATGGAGAACATTAGAAATCTCATGGTGGGGAAGAATTAACATCATAAAGTTTTATGTGATAACCAAATTTTTGTATCTCTTTAGAATGGTCCCTTTAAAAATACCTACACCATGGCTTAAGATGTTGGACACATCATTTTCAAAGTTGATCTGGTTAAATAAAAAACCCAGAATAGGTAGAGAGGTTTTAGAACTAAATAAAAAATATGTAGGGATTGATTTCCCCAACATAGAACTTTACTATAGAGCCTCACTATTGATGCATATAGTGGTGATGCATATATATCAATACAAATCCCAGGGATGTTATGAGATGGAAGAAGGGACGATAGCTCATCCAATGAAAATGATCAATTATTTGTGGCTACATAATTACAGTAAATATAATAATAAACAAAAAGAAAGTCCTATAGACAACTCGATTATACAAAATTGAGTAACTGGAACCTCTTTAAGAAACATTCAAACTTAAAAAATAGGATTTTACCAGTATTGCCTACTTCTTATCTGATGTATATGATGGAAAACCTAGATGTTACAAAGTGGATACAGTTAGGGGTTACAAAGATTTCAATGATTTGGCAGGAAGAGGGCCTCATAACATTTAGAAATCTTGCTATAAGATTCACAACCAGGAGATGTTTAATCATATTAGAATTAAAAGCTTTTTAAAATCAGCAATATTTAAGGGCAAGTTACCAAGCCCACTAGAAATATTAAACAATGTATTTGAACAGGGGAAAGACTCAAAGTTATTGTCAAAATGTATTAAAATGATGACCGAGTCTAAAATTAAAAAATGTGCTAAAGTTAAAGAAAAATGGGCAAGAGATCTAAAAATACAGATAGATACAAAGGACTGGTTTACCGCTATTCAAACGATATATCCTCCAGTACATTGTCTTAATATAATGGAAACCCAATATAAAATAACCAATAGATGGGATATAACACCTTGGAAACAAATGAAGATTTACCCACAAGATAACTATACTTGTTGGAGATGTGATCACGACAAGGCAGACAAAATACATATCTGGTGGGAATGCCCAGTGATTAAAAGGGGTTGGAATGCAATTCTTATAGTTAGTAATTTATTTAATTTGAAACACATATGGTCAACAGATATGACCCTTCATCTAAACCTGCCAATGCTTCCTAAAAATAAAAAATGGTTCCTAATCCACATTGATGGCCTTTAAAGGCTCTATTGCAAAAAATTGGAAAACTGACAAAGTAGATACATGGCCACAAATTAGAGTGTTAGCTCAATGTAGAATGGAACATGCAATCACCTCAAATTTTTGTATTAACTATAAGAAATATAATATATTTCCTTAATAATCAGATGAGATTTATGAAATCCTAAACACGGGGGAAAACCATAATAGTATCAATTAAATATTTTTCATTCTCCATTGTTGTTTTAGCCAGGACGAAGATTTGCCTTGATAGGTGAAAGTTTGTGTAATTATTTGGATGTAAATAACAAGACACTTTTATAATGTATGCTACAAATTAGCAAGAGTGCTAGTTTAATCCAGAAAGGAATGTGTAATTGTTTTACATCTTTGTAATAACTATAAGAAATATAATACATGGAACCTTTAGATAATAGTCTTTAATAATTGTAATTTAATAATGAGGGAGAGGAAGGAAAGGGGAAGGAAATAGAAGAAGAAAAGAGAAAAAGAGAGAAAAAAACAACAACAAAAAAAACCCCTGATTTGTACTAATTAATTATTCCCTACTTTTCATTGCTGCTTCCGTTAGGATATAGAGTTGTCTGTGTTTGTGAAAGTCCGTCCAAATATTTTGATTAATAAGATAATTTTATATTGATACTGTTTTATTGTCATTGTCATATATATGTTCAATATGGAAATGAATAAAAATTAATTTAAAAAAAAAGAAATATTCGGGGAAAGATGGTATATAAAACACAAAAATCAAATACTGGACAAGAAGTTGATTAAACATAGGTGCAATCTCAGACTAACAGCAATATACATAATTTTTAGATATATTGATCAATCATCACTCCTCAGTGAAAATTATAATGCCCACCAATTAATTTAATTTACATGATCTAACTAATTTAAGGCAGCTTCATATGTAATCATAAACAAAATAGGTTAAAATTAATTCACAACCAAACAACAAAAACAGAAATAACAAAATATCGCACATCTAGTTTTACAAATATCAATTGCACATGTATAGAAACAGTCATCACTTAACAGACTAAATAAGAGCACTTGGCTAAAGAAACAATTTAACACATGAAAATAGATTTTAACTTCATATAAAATCGTAGTAGATATATCCAAAATTCACCTGCATACATCACTGATTATACTATACTGATTATGCTGAAGATTCAGGATTAATTAGAGATAGTCAAAATATGGTGTGACTGACCACAAGTCTCCAGATTTACAGGCAAGCCAGAAAGTAAACGATCTTTTATCTCGATTACAACATTTTGCTGAGCTTTTTTGGGACAGGTAATAATTTTCTAATTTAATTAGAACATTTTTAGCTTGTAAGACCAATAAACTATCTTTTTATATATTAATATGAAAGGCTGCTATTCATTTGATTATGCAACTACCAAATAATTAACATAAAACATACTCTTTTCAAAACACCAATGCAGATTCTCTCAGACTAATAAAACAGACATCAAAAGGATCTTTTCACAAGTATTCCATGCCTTGTTTCTCTTCTAGAAACTTTCAAACTTTAATACTATTTATAAAGCGCCAACAAATTCTGCAGTGCTGTACAATGGGTGGACTAACAGACACGTAATTTTAACCAGATGAGTTGGATGCACAGAAACAGAGGGGATGAAGACCCTGCTCAATGATCTTACATGCTAGAGGGAGTGAGGTATAGTGACACAAAAAGTAAGGGTAGGGTGGAAAAGTAGGTTGCTAGAATGGAATTCATTTAAAGCTTAGTGGTTTTTTTATGACAGTTGCAGTGCAGGGATGGAAAGCTGTTATCAGTTTAATTGATTATCCTGAAGAAATCAGTTTTACATTTCTATTTTCTTTAAATTCTTTATTTTTGTTGTGCTGGTAGATAACAAAGTGTAGGCACATATACTACAGCACATTTTTGATAATGAGAAGCCACGAGGAACACAATGTATATTAAGAAAATCGGTATAGCATTGAGTAAGTAGGCTGTGTTCATATGATTTCATCCCAAAAAGTAGAAAATGTTAAGGAAAGTGGAATAACAGCGCTTAACTAGGTGGATTGAGTTCCCTGGGAAGTCCTTGGGATAGTGGGAGAGTAGTAGATTCAAGGTTAAAGCCTGCAGAGGATTAATATAATCAACCTATAAGGTTAGAAAGCAGTGCTGGTTCAGTTTGGTTTCCGTCTGTGTGCTGCCTTCAGTCGGAGAGATGGGAGCTTCCCACTCTGCCTCCATTTTGGAGCCCTCCACCTTGTCCAGGCCATGGATGTCTGCTGCGCGTTTAGGCTCCGACACATTAGGCTTGCCTGAGGCCTGAAGCCTCCTCCTCTGCTCCCAATAATGGATGGACCATGACCACACCTGCCGGTCCAAAGGGGTGGGGAGTGGATACATGGTGTGTGACGAGAGCCGTTGGGCATCTCCGATCAGGGAGGTTGGTCGCTGTGACGAAGTGCCCTTTGCCACTTGTGCCTGGAGAGGACTGCTTGCCCACCTCTTGCCCTATGACTATGGCCCCTGGGATGTATTGCCCTTTAAAGACATGATTTGGGCATAATGGATTTGTGTTGTGCTGCTGCTGGCCCTTTAAGAACCATCTGGGGACATACTGTGGAGTTACTGGGTGGCCACCATTTCCTGTACCAGAAGCACATGGTGAGAACAATGGATGGCGGCCATTTTAACTCACAGACACTGTTTGGACTTTTCAACATGGTGCCATCTCGCCAGTATTTGGTGCACAGAGACATCGTGCAGTGGTTTTGGACTATACAGCAGGGGACACATTATACAGTGATTGTTTTTCATTTAGCCTGTATATGTTCTGCAGAATCTGCATTAAACTGTATTTTCCAAAGTACTCAACGGATCTGGGTGAATTTTGGATATGTGGTTCAACCAGATCCCCCGGTTATTGAATGTTTTGGGGTCCCTGTGATGTGTTTTATGAAACTGTATTATTTCTGGCCAGCAGATAATTGAGCTTTGTGTATTGTAGAAACTCAATTATCTAGCCTGGCCCAGAGGAGGAGTTTTGTGTTGCATAAATTGTGAGTTCTGTGTGCCAGTAAATAAGTCTTGTTCCAGCATTAAGCTTTGGCTCATGTGTGGATTATTCGGCGATTCCAGGGATATTTCTGCTTATGGAATATTGAGTGCTTTTCTTTTATGGGAAGAAGGGAATGCTTGACGGGGATATTTTCTACTACCGTCACAGTCGCATTTCCCGCCTAGTGCACTGTAGGCCGCACGGTCTAAATTGTGTTGCAGATGAGCTTCTGTTGGGGATCCTCTTTAGTTTACTGCAATCAGATCAGGAGTCAAATATGTTGATAAATTAGAGTGAAACTGCACTGGAAATTGCTTTTTTGACGACAATAGTGAGGAGCTCAAAGTTCAAGTCAGACACGCAAACCCGCCCTGGCAGTTAGGAGCCGCCCCTTCAATTATTTATTTTTTTGAAGGAATAGAGACTGTGAAAGTCAAATGAAGCAGTAAATGGAGTTACACAAGACCGGTGCAGCCCCAGAGAAGTCTTGTAGTCAAGCATCAGGGGTGGGAGTGCGAACAGAGGACAGATGTAGGTCTTTGGCAGAGCATAGGGGCCTAAACAGAACATACTTGCGTATCAGGGAAGGTAGGTAGGTTGGAACAGCAATTGTAAGCAAGTACCAGAAATTTAAACTAAGCCATATATAGTAAGGGAAAGCAATGCAAGGATTGACAGATTTAGAGGCGTGGGAGGTGCAGGCAAACAGGAAGATGAGCCTCGCCACTGCATTCTTTATAGACTGTAACTGGGCAGGTTGGGAACATGTAGTAAGGTTAGAGCAGATAGCAGCATGCACCAGCACCTTAGCCGCAAACACTGTTAAATAGGGGCAGATGCAAGCTATGTTTTTCAGATGGAAGTGGCAGGATTTTGCGATTGACTGGACATGAGGGGTAAAGGAGAGGTCAGAGTCATAGAGAACACCTTGGCAGCAAGCCTGCGCGGTAGAACTGATGGCTGCGCTGGGATATAAACACGGGAGTAACAACACTCGAGGGAGGAAAGAGCAGAAGTTCTTTTATGGACAGGTTAAGTTTATGGAAGTAAGCAGTTATCCAGTTAGAAATAGCAGAGAAGTAGTCAGGGACACGAGTCAAAAAAAGGTGTCTAGAGATCAGGAGAGGACAGATAGATTTGCGGGTCATCTGCATAGAAATTATATTGGAAGCCAAAGGAGCTGATGAGTTTATCAAGGGAGGCAGTATAGATAGATTACAGTAGGGGACCAAGGACAGGGGAACACCAACAGAGAGGGTTTGGGCAGAAGAGGCAGAGCCAGAGAAAGAAACGTGAAACAAGTGCTGGGAAAGGTAAGAGGAGCACAAGGAATAAGGAGTAACTCATAGACAGAGATTACAGAAGATGAGAAAAAGCTGTTGATGATTAACAGTGTCAAAAGCAGGAGAAAGGTCAGAAGCCTTTTCCGCTTTAGCGGCTGTGAATGAGCATATACTAGCAATGGGAGTAGGGTTGGGGGAAGTATTGGTAAGGAAATGAGAGAGATGAGAGATCTCTTTTCTGATTGTAGAAATCTTCTCAGTGAAGTAAGTCGCAAAGTTTGTGACAATCAAATTGGTAGGAGGAGGAACAACAGGGCAAAGAACAGAGTTAAAAGTGTGAAATAGGCATATGGGTTCCCGGGAGAGCATGGTTATGCGGTTATTGAAGTAATTTACTTTTGCAGAGAAAAGAGCCAAACTGTAGGAGCGCAGCATAAGTTTATAGAAGAAGTCAGGCATAGACTGAGACTTTCTCCAGCAGTGTTCAGCAGGTCTGGAGTTATCGGGTCAGATTGGTGTGCCAAGGTTATAAATGATTGCAATTCTTAGAGGGGAGGGTTTAAAAAGGCAGACAGTGTGAACTTCAATGGAAGGAAAAGAAAGGGCAGGGAAGATTGGTTGTAAGGTACATTGAGAGCAAAGAAAGTTTCCTACACCGCCTCCTTTACAGTAGAGTTTAGGAGAATTGTAGCCCAGCAAAACATAAGGAAGCAGGAGCAGGGCTATCAGAGGGGGACAGCCAGGTCTCTGTGAATGCAAGTAGTGTGAGATAATTTGAGATGAAGAGGTTTTGTAAGGCTGTTGATGTCATATTGCTGCAGATAGAGTGGACGTTCCAGAGTGTACACTGAATGTTGGTAGATGAGGATAAACAGCAGGGTATTGGGATGAGGTTTGCGTGGTTTGTAAGTTCTGTTCTGATCTGAAGCAACTCCATTCTTTATAATCCCTCAAATACTTTCACCCAGTGTTGTATTTTGGATTTGTGCTGCCCTAGGCACGACTAAATTCGGGCACCCCCAAAATCTAAATTTGTCTCCCCAATTCGTGTCAAGGCCACTTTTTTGACTGACAGACACATGGCCTCATTGATACATGCACTGATATACACTCACTGACAGATACACAGTCATTGGCACACACTTTTTAACCAACACACACTTTCACTGACAGACACACACTGACAGGCACACACTCTCAGATACACATAAAATGACATACACACACTGAAACACACTCACAGGCACACCCATTCTCACTGAAAGAAACACACTTTCACTCACTCACAGACACACACTGACAGCTACACTCACTCACCATAAGGTGGACAGCCCCAGAACATGAGGCAAACAAGGCATTTGTATGGGAGCTTGGGGTGGCGTTTTTTTTTGGCGCCCCCCCTGGAAGTGCCGCCCTAGGCAAATGCCTTGTTTGCCTTGGGGTAAATACATCCCTGCTTTCACCTCCGCTCTTCACATACAATATGGGACTCGGGTTTCAAACTTCCTTGACTCAGTGAATTCTTAAGTGAATTCTTAATTAAAAATCCAAGGAGAGAATCAATCCACGTCTACTTGCAAATTCCAGACATATCTACATTCATTCTGCTCAAACAATGGGTACAAAGAACACATATGACACATTCATAGTTTCACTTACAGATTGTATTTATATTGTGATCCTGTATTTGCAAATAGCACAGTCCTCTAGTGTAAATATAGGCACAGTCTTTTGAATTATTTATTTATAAGATATTTTACCAGGAAAGATACATTGAGATTTCTCTAATTTTCAAGTATGTCCTGGGTCCACAAATCATTGCATTGTTACATTAGGGTGCGATAAACTACAAAAACAATATTAATACACAATAAATAAAAAATGTAACATAGAACAGGTAGGAAATATATAATCAACCATGACAGGTGCATTCTGTCTTGAGGTATGTAGAGAGGTATCTCTTAAAGGACTTTAGGCCTGGGGAAGATAGTTCCACAATTGCGGTGCTCTGTAGGAGAAGGAGGATCGGGCCGCTTTCTTTTTGTATTGAGGTAGACTAAATAAAGTGCTGGTACTGGATCGGAGGTTATAGGAAGTGGGAACAGCTGGGGAAAGCATTTTGCTCAGGTAGAGTGAGAGTTTCCCAGAAAAGCTCTTAAACACAAGACTGGAAAGATGAGGGGTGCGTCTGATTCCAGCGACAGCCAGTTTAGTTCTTTTAGCATGTCACAATGGTGAGTCCTGTAATTACATTGTAGCACAAATCGGCAGAATGAGTTATACAATGTATTGCGTTTATTAAGGTGGGTTTGCGATGCAGATGCATATACTACATCCCCATAATCAATGATTGGCATCAGCATTTGCTGTACAATCTTTTCCTTTACTGTAGGGCTTAGGCAGGATTTGTTTCTGTACAGGGCACCTAGTTTTGGATAAAGTTTAGATGCAAGCTTTTCTATGTGCAGGCCAAAAGATAGATTGGGGTCTAACATTGGGGGAGTGGATTGGGGGAGTTTGTAGTTTATTTATGACTTTCCAAAAGTTTCTAGGGTTTGAGATGTTATTGTTCAGATTTTCATAGAAATATTGGGCCTTGGCCAATTTTGTCTGTTTTGTGCATATATTTCGCCATTGTCTATATGCACAGTGATCATTCATAGAGCCAGTATGCTTTAACTTTGACCACAAAGAATCCCGAAACTGGTACATTTGGATGAGGTCAGCTGTGATCCAGTTCATCCTTCAGGCACTTTTTTTAAATTCACTTCAGAAATAATATAACAGAAATCCCTATAAACAAAAGCCTAACTCGCCTGAGCTTTTTTTTATTTTATTTTCTGCACTCTACTGCACAGTCACAAGCATTACTTAATGCCAGCCTGCTGCTTCCAGCCATCAAAGGAAGAACAAAAGTATCTCTTACCTGACTAAAAGGCAAACATTTATTTCCTTTACTGCAGCTGAGAAATGTGTTGGAGCCAATCTGAACTCCTGATCTGGACCTTATGTCTTCCAGTTGTCTGTAAACTGAGGAGTGGAGCACTGGCCGGCCCTACTCTCTAAATGCTCCACCTCAGGGGCTCACATCTAAATATTAATTTATGTTGCATATGTAATAGAATTTATCTTGGTTCCAAGGCTCAAGCTTATAGGTGTCATATAATGATATCCTATATTAAAATTGGCTAACTTGGACTCAGGAAATGCTTGATGCTTAACACAACACTTAAGACCATATATATGTCTAGTTCTGGGAGCAGAGAGCCCCCACCTGAGATGTCTCTTCTCTAATATTTTTGTTCTTTATTACCTTGGAACTTATTTGTTATGTGTACATGATGTTCATCTCTATGTCTTATCTGTACTCCCTTCCTATTACTGTTCTACGAGTATTTGCACGTAAGCACTTACTTTTTAATGTATAAAACACAGCTGATGAATAAAACAGCAGAGGCTTATTTTGAATACCAACAGGTGTCTGGTGTCTAATTCTCGCTTCTCCAAGTGCACTTGTAATAATAATTTGGGCTTTCTCTGAATATAACAAAGATCATTATTTGGATCCACAACACATACAACACGTGCTCCCCCTGGGGTTAAATGTCATATGCCTCTCTAGAAATCTAGAGGAAATGTAGACTACTTCACAGACCACATCATGCACTTTGTCACAATATGAAATAACAGATTCTACAGTTCAAGCAAATGTACCACCACCCAAAACTCAAAGGGAACCGCCGCCCTGTGCATTTCAACTCAATATGGGATTTTTAACAAGAATTTCACCCCCGGTGACCCTACCACCCAAAACATGAAGGGTACCATCGTCCGTGTTCCAACTCTATAAGGTTCGAGATGGACTCATCCCAAGCAGGAGACCAGAATTAAAAGGGATAAAAGTGCTCACTGCTTGACGTGATCCATCCTGGGCGAGCCCCCAAGTTCACGTCTCCCTATTGCCATGTACTTCTACTTCTGTCCACAAGAATCTTCACTCAAGTATTTGGAGAGCAAAAAACTCTGGAAGACATGAAGTACTCCAGTTTGTAGAACAAAGCAAGGGTTTATATAGGCTTGTTACAGAAGATTCAAGACTTTTAGAGGTGTGCATAATTAAGCAATAAGTGGTGTACATAATCATATTACAGAAAAATATTTAGGGGTTTGACTTTTTTATTACTAGAACCTTCAGGAGTATGTGACAGACTGCATGTTTTTCTTTCCTTATTTACAAAGCTTACTTAAAAATAAACCGGTCAGAATGCTCTCCCCGGCCATTCGACGCACCTATAATCTCAAATCCAGTACAAATCTTTATTTAATATACTACGCTACAAAAAGAAAGTAGCTCGATTCTCATTTTCTTTCAAAGCACTGTAAGTATGACACTACCTCCCGGACACAATAAAATCTTCCTCCACGCTAAAATCCTTTAAGAGATTCCTGTCAACATATCTCAGTACGGAATGCACCTGTAATCATTTGTTCTATGCTAAATTATATGTATATTTTAATATTACGTAGTATTTTAAATATTATACTGTGTATTTTAATATTACTTTGTATTTTTCATATTATACTGTACTCTATTGTAGCAATGCAATGTTTGTCCGCTCAGGACATCCTTAAAAATTAGGGAAATCTCAATGTATCATTCTTGGTAAGATATTTTGTTTATAAATAACTGGATTGAGCCTTGTGAAAGACCACTAAATACATTTTAACTCTTTCAGATGACCTAAAGCTAGACAGACAATGTAATAGAGCAGCAGGGAATGCTAACAGAATTCTTGGGTGTATAGGGAGAGGTATTAGCAGTAGAAAGAGGGAAGTGCTCATGCCACTGTACAGAACACTGGTGAGACCTCACTTGGAGTATTGTACGCAGTACTGGAGACCATATCTTCAGAAGAATATTGATTCTTTAAAGAGAGTTTAGAGAAGGGCTACTAAACTGGTTCATGGATTGCAGGATAAAACTTACAAAGGAAACGTTAAAGGAACTTAACATGTATAGCTTAGAGGAAAGACGAGACAGGGGGTATATGATAAAAACATTTAAATACATAAAGGGAATCAACACAGTAAAGGAGGAGACTATATTTAAAAAAAGAAAACTACCACAGCAAGAGGACTTAGTCTTAAATTAAAGGGGCAAAGGTTTTAAAATAAGTTCAGGAAGTATTACTTTACAGAGAGGGTAGTGGACGCATGGAATAGCCTCCCAGCTGAAGTGGTAGAGGTTAACACAGTGAAGGAGTTTAAGCATTCGTGGGATAGGCATGAGGCTAAGATAAGATAATGTCAGGAACTAATAAAAGTATTTAGAAAATTGGGCAGACTAGATAGTTCGAATGGGTCTTATCTGCTGTCAAATTCTATGTTCACCCATTCAAAAAGAAAGAAAATCAGCAATCATGGCAGGGTTGGCACTGTTTTCCATGTCCAAATTGCTTAAAACCAACTATATTTCATAGAAAGCACTCTCTCTACTCTGTGTAAATCCATGTGAGAGTCAGTGGCCCAACGATAATTAACCATTGTTTACTGTCCAAAACATTAAAATACCAAAAAGGTTACATTATTGTATTTTTGGAGTTCCGCCCTTTATGTTGCCATTATTTAAATTTGGGTTGTATTGCACTGAGACATGTTTCATTTAAATTAAAACTGGAGCTGACGCCGAATCAGACACCAATTTCAGCCTCCCATATATATTTATATATGTATGTGAAAGATGCTGTATGTGGCAAACCCTTTTTACCAGAGTTTGCCATGAGCGCCTGGAGAAGCCTGCTTGCCAGCCTCCTGCCCACAGACTATGGGCCCTGCAGGGAAACCTGTAAAAGACTACCAAACTTGACCAACTGTTAGCACTGATTTCCCTGGAACTGTTTTGGGCATAAGACCATGTGCACGGTCGGTCAAAACTATGACTTCCAGGAAATTCCTGAACCCAGAACCGATATGGGTGATTTTTTAGATTTTAGATATGTGTTTAATCAGATCAAGGCTATCAAGGGATGTAACTTTTATTGGGTTTTATGTGTTTTTAAGGAACTTTTGGGGATTTCATAAAATTGTATGTTCTTCTGTGCTTGGAGATAATTGGTTTAGATTAGTACAGTTCCTGATTAAATTATCTCCGAAGCACAGAAGAGGGATTCTATTGTTTGTGTATGGGAGTGTCTTACTGTATGACTCTGCTTTTATTGGTTTATTCACTTTGTGTCCCTGTGCCCAACAAGGTCCACCTGGGTGTCACCATTGTTGGGAAACTTGCATAAAAGGCCAGTGTGCCTCCATTAAAATCCTATTCCAGCTTACACTCCAAAACTATGTGTCGTCCTGTTATTGGAGGGAAAGAAGATTTACTCCTGTGTCTGCTGTTCCAGCTTGCAGGGGATTCAACAGGGAAAGTCCTTGTAAGGACTAGAGCTCCCAGGACTGAGTGTCATCCAGAGCCTGGGGTTGTCTAGAGCTATTTCCCCATTCGGCTCCAGGAAGGAGCGATTCCAGGGCCCCAGTCAAGCCACAGCGACTGTGGGCAGAAGTGCTGCGGTTTGTCCCCTGTTCCAGCTAATAAGCGGTCCTTGGCGGAGGTACCCAGTTGAGGTACAGGGAGCTCCGTTACACTGTATCTCTCTGGCAGTGTGTGTGTGTGTGAGAAGCAGCTGTATCTCTCGGACACTATGTGTGTGTTTGTATCTCTCTGGCAGTGTGTGTGTGAGAAGCAGCTGTACCTCTCGGACATTGTGTGTGTGTTTGTATCTCTCTGGCAGTGTGTGTGTGAGAAGCAGTTGTATCTCTCGGACATTGTGTGTGTGTTTGTATCTCTCTGGCAGTGTGTGTGAGAGAGGTTGTATCTGGCAGTCAGTGTGTGTGTGTGTGTTGTTATGGGCATAATATTAGAATTAGTGAAATACCTATTTACTCTGCATAACTATAATCAGTATTATTCAATGTTTACTCAAAATGGCTACTAGAAGCTCCCCCTCCCATCAGCTACCCACCTCATGTAACAAAATGGCGCTGGAATCTGGAGGAGAATCCCATGATGACAGTGACATCCCACCCTGTAGGATGGCATTAGATAAAACCACTTAACACCTAACCAATTATTAATGTATTTTCTCTGTTATCTATAATTATGGATATGATGTATTTTTTCTTTATAAGGGGCCTCCCGCCCCCTGAAACAACATTCCTGAAATTTTTCATCAACCTGAAACTTGTGTCTGGTGTGAATTACTCTAGGAGTAAGCATGCATTAAATATTAATAATTTTGGACAGGGGCAGATATTCAAACTATCAAACACTTGGTTTGGTCTACAACAAATTTGGCGCCAAACGTGGGGCTCCGCGGCTGTGTCCAACAGACAGCCATCCTCTAGAGGACCAGAGAACAGACCACCAGAGACGGGACAGAGATTGAGCACCTCTGCATATATGGTAATGATCGCTTTTTAGCACTTTGCCTATATCTCCTATCCCTGTGATTAGCTTGGCTTCGTCCCCATGCCGGCTGCCAGAGGACACCAAAGACAGGTAAATAGCTTGCCCGGAGTCTCTTTATAAGAACCTGTAAATTGACTATCTGCCTCCTGGGTGTGAATGTATTTTGCCTAGGGGGAGAGAGCCTAGAGGGATTTATTGTGTTTTTATTATTGTTAGTGTTACTATTCAGTGGGAACAGGGATTTACTGTGTTTTTATTATTGTTAGTGTTACTGTTCGGCGGGAACAGGGATTTACTTTGTTTTTATTATTGTTAGTGTTACTGTTCGTCGGGAACAGGGATTTACTGTGTTTTTATTATTGTTAGTGTTACTGTTCGGCGGGAACAGGGATTTATTGTATTTTTATTACTGTTAGTGTTACTGTTCGGATGGAACAGGGATTTATTGCATTTTTATTTTTGCTAGTGTTACTGTTCGGTGGGAACAGGGATTTATTGCATTTTTAGTTTTGTATTATTGTCCAGTGGGGACGGGGTTATGTAGACTTTATTGCTAGAATTAGCTGTAGTGTAGTGATTGCGCAGCAAAAAAAATTTTTTTTATTGTTAGCCGGCAATTATTTTTAGTGTTTTGTGTTTTGTTTGCATTTATTGTAAAGGATTTGTGGGTTGATTGTATCTGTATTTTGAACCTCCTCATGTGTATGTCTCTTTGCTTGCAATACATGTAATGTGCAAGTCTCTGTCCGTCTTGTTACTTTAAAGTACTTACAGGGTTAACTTCCATCCCTGCAGTGGTCTCTCTCTCTCTCTCCAGCTGCTACTGCTCTGTTTGTTGCACGATAATGGGTTAACTAAAGCTGCAGAACCTTGTTATCGTGTAACCTCAAAACTCTGTTCTTTGCCTCTCCTGCTCCACATGGAGTCTCCCCGTGAGGATGAAAGGGTCCTAGACCCCCCCCCAGTGCCCTGGATAGGGTCCCAGCTAAACTATGGTCCACTGGCCGGATGATATTGGATGTCTTCAAGTTCCTCCAGTGGTTGTAAAGTTGTTTGATGGTGCTAACCCACCCTGAAGGCCACAGTACTCCCTGAAGCCTGCTCAGGCCCTCGCCATCTCCAAACAGGTTGAAAGCCTATTAGCAAAAGGTTCTCTTATTAAATGTGAATCTCCATGTAACACTCCTTTGTTTCCAGTAAAGAAGAAAACTGAAAAGGGTGAGCCTGACCAGTACCGGATGGTTCAAGATCTTCGCGCTGTCAATGACGTCACTGTTCTGGATACCTCCATCGTACCCAATCCTCACACTTTTCTATCACAGGTACCTCCTACAGCAAAGTTCTTCACTGTGATAGACCTGGCAAATGCCTTCTTCAGTGTACCTTTGGATCCCTCATGTCAGTACCTTTTTGCATTCACCCATGACCACCAGCAATATACCTGGACTGTCATGCCTCAAGGAGCACAGAATTCGCCTAGTCAGTTTGCAAAAGCCATGTCAATCATTCTAGAACCATGGCAGAAGTCTCACACTGATGTGGCTCTTCTTCAATATGTAGATGACCTTCTTCTCTGTGCAGATGACCTTCCAACTGCTGAGCGCACTACTCTGCTTCCTGGCTGAACAAGGCTACAAGGCCTAAAAAAGAAGCTACAATGGTGCTGGCCCTCTGTGGTCTTCTTGGGACATTGCCTTTCCCATGGCACCCGGCATCTCACCCGGGACAGAGTACGAGGAATCACATCCATCTGTTCTCCAACAGCTCACAAGCCCCTTCATGCCTTTCTGGGCCTCATCTCTTACTGCAGAGCCTGGATACCTGAGGCCTCCACCCTCATGCAGCCTCTCTATGATGCCCTCAAGACTGAACCTTTCTCTCTCTCCTGAGGCTCTCGCCAGCTTCTATGCTTTGCAACGTACCATTGCCTCTGCCCCTGCATTGGGCCTGCCTAATTACTAGAAGCCTTTCAAGCTCTTTGTCTCAGAAAGAATGGGACATGCATCTGGTGTTCTCACACAGTCTCATGGCTCCCGCCAACGTCCTATTGGCTACTACTCATGCCAGCTGGACCCAGTGGCCAGAGGAAGAGCCTCCTGTCTCCGAGCAGTCTTTGCAGCCAGTGCTCTCCTGGACAAGACAAATTACCTAATTCTTGGTCACAAGCTTACCATTCTTGCACCTCATGATATCACAGCTATTCTCAATCAAGTCCAACCAAAACAGCTCACTTCTCAAAGACATCTCCGCCTGCAGACAGCTCTACTTCTGCCTGACATCACTCTGCAAAGGTGTTACTCTCTCAACCCAGCCACTCTTCTGCCACTTCCCAGGGGGGGAATACCACACTATTGGTACAACCTTGATATAGATCCTGACACCCTTTTTGAACTACAGATATGGAAACCCACAGTTCTATATGATGAACAGCCACAGCCTTTCCTGCATTGTACCCTGTGGTTCAGAAATACCCCAGGACCAGATCCACACTACGAAGAAGAGCTGTTCAAGCTGGTAGAAGTATGCCTTGTCAGACAGACCTGTTTTGTGATTCTAAGGGCAATTGTGTGGCCCTGATCCGCCTACCTCTGGAAGTACAACATATGTACCATCACTGGGAGGTGGCTGTTCCTCATGTTTCCTTCACCAAATCTCCAGAAATCTCGTGGAAGGATCTTGGCCCATTGGCTAAAACATGCACTGCAGACCAAGACCAGCTTAACGCAGAAGGTGTCACCAAGCGAACTGCAAGACAACTGGTTACCCTCCATACCACACAGAAATATGTGAAGATGCCCCTTCTATGGATCAATATCCAGACGCTCCTCATGACTGCTTTGAACAGATGAAGATGGAGACAACACATCTTCCCACAGTACATGAAACTGCTTTGCCAGACCCTGACTTCACCCTGTTTATGGAAGGCTCCAGATATGTAGACTGTGGCAGAAGCAGCCACAAGAGACTTTTGCATTGATTATTGCCTGTATTTGAACTGTATGTTATTTGAGCATAGTGGATTTTATTAGACTGGTTCTGGGCCTTTAAATGCTCTGACAAAGGATCTGCAGTTTTGCTATGCACTTTGGATGCAGAGTGTGAAGAAAAAAAACCTGTTTTATGGACTTAGTTTGACTGTTTTATTCCCCTCCCTCCTAGAACACCAGTTTAAAAACCCTTAATAACTGTCATATTTTCAAACGCTGTCTGTCTTTAACTGTCAGTTTGTTTTCCTCTGAGGAGGAGTTGTTTTTGCTGCGTGAGTGCTGTTGCTTTGTGTGCTCATTAAAACAGACCTGCTTGACCCTTTCTTGAAGCCTTGGCTCATGCTTGGGGGATGGGATAAGTCTGCAGTGCTGATGGTGTCGGTTGGAGTGCTTGAAGTCCTCGGCAAGCACCAGGAGCATCGATTGGCGGAGGTACTCGGTCGGAGTGCCAGCGGGTCCGTCACATAGACGAACAGGGAAGGTAGCACACTGGATTTGCTGTTACTACAGTGGATCAGGTACTCCAAGCATCCTCACTTCCCTCATCCATGTCTGCCCAAGAAGCTGAATTAAAAGCCCTCACTGTAGCATGCAAAATGTCTGAAGGAAAGCACACCAATATCTACACCAATTCAAGATATGCCCTGGGTGTGGCACATGGCTTCGTACTGATCTGGAAGACAAGAGGTTTTTTTACAGCAACTGGTACACCAGTCAAGCACGGCACAGCAATCAGAGAGCTGATGGATGCCTTACTTCTTCCTGAAGAAGTGGCCATACTGAAGTTAAAGGCCCATGGAAGATTGAATTCAGAAGAAGCATGTTCAGAAGAAGAATTCAGTCAGTCGATGCCGGCTCTGGAGGTTTGGCAGGTGGGTCTGGGACATTGGCAGGTGTTGTTCTTAACAGGTTTAGATTAATCAATCAGGTACAGTGGAGTGTTTCAGTATGTGTGTATAGAAAGGGCATGTGTCAGGGTTATGGCATGTTCTGAGCAGGCTAGGTACCAAATGTGATGTGTTGCCGTGCTTGGCGGTCCCATAGTGTGGTGTTAAGTGTGCTCATTAGTATTTAGGGGAGTAACATTGAGAGAGCTGCACCTGGCTAGTGTTTAGTAAACAGTGTACATTCTTGATGTGATAGGCTTTCATGCCCTTTGTGATATTGCTTGGACAGAGTTATCTCCCAGGTCTAGTTAGTGTGTGCTACAACTGTGTTTGTCATGTTACCTGCGATGCAGGGTGGAAGACATGCATAACATTACGCTCAGTGTCCACAAGTGTGTCCAGCCGCCCAGTAAATCTTGCGGTCTCTCTCTTATGGTATGGGGGGCTAGCATTATGACAGTGTCCCATTGCAGTGAGTTCACTAGGCCCTAGAGTCATTTACCCGATGCCTTCTTTGTAAAAGCTGTGTGTGTCCGGTGCTGGGTTTCTGCGTCCTGCCGCTGTGTGGGTGTCAATGAGGATGTCCTTCCAGCCGCAGGCTGGCGTGCAGGCCTGCATCTTCTGGCCACAAACTCGGCTACCGCTAGGGCCCGGGTTTCCTTCACGTGTGGGAGTGTCGGAGGAGCAGGTCGTTTTCTTTCGCTTGCAATGCTTGTTCCTCCGCCCGTGTGGACGATGCTTCTGGGCTCCCTGCCGTTTGGCCTGCAGCCCGGGTGGGCTAGGTTGTGTGTGGGTGGGTAGTTGAGGTGACGTTATGCCCAAGGACTTTCCCTTTACTCCCCGCCATCCGCGGCTCCGCTCCACAATTGTCGGTGGTGCAGGTATCATGGGTCGGGCTGCTTGTTGCCGCTTCATAAGTGTGTCCCAGAAGCAGTTCAGTATCGCTTCTACACTCTGTATGGGTTCATTCCGTGGCGTTGGTGTCCTTTTCGTGTTCGCCATGCGTGTTGCGTTGCCGGACGCCATTTTCAGAACTCCCTGTGAGGGCCTGCAGCTTTGCGCTTTAGGATTAATCTTGTGCTGCTGTCTCGGCTGGTTGCTATTGGAGTCAAGTGGGGACCGGGATGACCCCAGCTGGTCCAGAGGAGGGGGGAAGGAGGCGAGTGCTTTGAGGGGTTTTTACTTGGCTTTACCATCCAGGAGAGCAGCCGTTTCTCCCTGGCTCGGTCACAGGTAGGCCCCATATGCTTTGTACGGGTTCCCAGGCAGTGTAGGTCTCATTTGTGGGTTCATTAAATGCCCCCGGGTTTCCCTGACTTGTTGTGTGCCTTCCAGCTGGTGAACGTGTCTGTTTTTGGGGTATTTACCCCGAGTTTAGTCGCTTTTGTGCAGGAGCTGATTCACAGCACGTCTGACCTGCTCAGCAGTTAGGCTCTGCCCCCGGTGATTGGGTTCTGGTAAAGAAATTCCTGAGAAAACACGCTCTTGAGCCAAGATATGATGGTCCCTTCCAAATCCTCTTAACAACATCTACCTCAGTTAAATTGGCCGGGAAGAACACTTGAATACACGCCTCTCACTGCAAGAAAGTTCCAGCTCCAAAGGAATCAGATCCCTCTGAGTCATGAGCTTCCTGTACCTTTTTTCTGCTGCAAGGCCTAATAGAGGTCCAACAAGTTGCTATTACTGAAGAGAATCATGTTTACACATTTTGGTACATTTCTTCTAACACACATGTAGCTACCTTTGCATTTGATTACTGTGATAATGTAAATTGTGCATTCCCACAGTCATTGCTATCAACAGTATATAAAGACATACCCCACAAGAAGGACCCATACATATGTGTGACAGATGACTATTGGGGACATGACTGTAGTTCCTGGAAGGTGGCGGGTTGGAACACAGGACAAGCGTGGGGTTACAAACCACAGAGTGCCCTTAACAGAGTGGACAAAAATGGGAAGTCCTTACTATACAGGATGACTTTATGGAAGCCAACAGGGGCAACTCCAATGAAACTGACCTTAACCCCTTAAGGACACATGACATGTGTGACATGTCATGATTCCCTTTTATTCCAGAAGTTTGGTCCTTAAGGGGTTAAACATAGAAGACCCTAGTCCTGGGGATGCAGGTGAATATGTATTGGGGATGTACTGGAAAGGAGGGGGATCATACAACAAACAGGGGAGCTTCTATTTGCAAGACATGTATAAATCACCAGAGTGGGTAGATTCCACACACATGATGGTTAACCCCCTAAAACCACATATTAAAACTCTTAAAGACATGGTAGCCATAGCTAACCCTACATTCGATGACACTATGACAATAGAGACTGGTTTCTCTGACACTAACCTGTGGCTAGAGTGGATGAGATACAATGCTAACTCTCACAATGGAACTAATTGTTATGTTTGTGGGGGAGGCCGACCACACCTGGGTACTGTGCCCTTAAATTTACCCCCCAACATAGAAACATGTTTCCTAGGTCTTTATGCAAATTCTAAAAGTAATTGGTCAGCATGTGAGTCATGGAAAAGGAATATCCACTAACTCAAAGGGATATCAAGCCACCGGATGGTGTCACAGTATATCCAGGTAGCTACTCTTGCTATGTGATTCATGTATATTTATACCCTCATGGGTATTGTGCTACCTACAGAGAACCCCCGGTTGCCCTGCTAGATCCTTTGGGAGACATTTATTGGCTGTGCGGTGACTTGCAACTAAGATCTAGACTGGAACGCCTATGGTGGGGAGCATGTGCCCTAGCTAAAGTTATTATGCCCATTCACATAATATCAGATAATCACCAAGGACCTCTTGATACACCCCACACATACTTCAGAGCAAAGAGAAGCACTCCTGTAAAGCGCAGTTTCAATCCACACATATACATGGATGCCATAGGTGTGCAAAGGGGGGTACCCAATGAATTTAAAGCAAGAGATGAAGTTGCAGCAGGATTCGAATCCATGATCCCGCTCATCACTGCTAATAAGACCACTTAACACCTAACCAATTATTGATGTATTTTCTCTGTTATCTATATTTATTGATATGATGTATTCTTTCTTTGTAAGGGGCCCCCAGCCCCCTGAAACAACGTTCCTGAAATTTTTCATTAACCTGAAACTTGTGTCTGGTGTGAATTACTCTAGGAGTAAGCACGCATTAAATATCAATAATTTGGACAGTGGCAGATATTCCAACTATCAAACACTTGGTTTGGTCTACAACAGTGTGTTATGCTTTATCTCTCTGGCAGTGTGTGTGTGTATTAGTTATGCTGTATCTCTCTGGCAGTGTGTGTGTGTGTGTGAGTATTAGTTATGCTGTATCTCTCTGGCAGTGTGTGTGTGTATTAGTTATGCAGTATCTCTCTGGCAGTGTGTGTGTGTGTATTAGTTATGCAGTATCTCTCTGGCAGTGTGTGTGTGTGTATCAGTTATGCTGTATCTCTCTGGCAGGGTGTGAGTGTGTATTAGTTATGCTGTATCTCTCTGGCACTGTGTGTGTGTGTATTAGTTATGCTGTATCTCTCTGGCAGTGTGTGTGTGTGTGTGTGTGTGTGTATTAGTTATGATGTATCTCTCTGGGAGTGTGTGTGTGTGTGTGTGTTAGTTATGCTGTATCTCTGGCAGTGTGTGTGTGTTTTAGTTTATGCTGTATCTCTCTGGCAGTGTGTGTGTGTGTGTATTAGTTGGCGCTGTATCTCTCTGGCAGTGTGTGTGTGTGTGTGTATTGAAGTTATGCTGTATCTCTCTGGCAGTGTGTGTGTGTGTGTGTGTGTGTATTAGTTGCGAAGTATCTCTGGCAGTGTGTGTGTGTGTTTTAGTTATGTTGTATCTCTGGCAGGTGTGAGTGTGTATTAGTTTATGCTGTATCTCTGCAGTGTGTGTGTGTCTGTGTGTGTGTATTAGTTATGTTGTATGTCTCTGGCAGAGTATGTGGGTGTGTGTGTGTGTGTATTAGTTATGTTGTATGTCTCTTGCAGTGTGTGTGTATTAGTTATGCTGTATCTCTCTGGCAGTGTGTGTGTGTATTAGTTATGCTGTATCTCTCTGGCAGTGTGTGTGTATTAGTTATGCTGTATCTCTCTGGCAGTGTGTGTGTATTAGTTATGCTGTATCTCTCTGGCAGTGTGTGTGTATTAGTTATGCTGTGTCTCTCTGGCAGTGTGTGTGTATTAGTTATGCTGTATCTCTCTGGCAGTGTGTGTGTGTGTATTAGTTATGCTGTATCTCTCTGGCAGTGTGTGTGTGTGTGTATTAGTTATGTTGTATCTCTGGGTGTGTGTGTATTAGTTATGCTGTATCTCTGGGCAGTGTGTGTGTATTAGTTGGCGCTGTATCTCTGGCAGTGTGTATTAGTTATGCTGTATGTCTCTGGCAGTGTGTGTGTATTAGTTATGTTGTATGTCTCTGGCAGTGTGTGTGTGTGTGTGTGTGTGTATTAGTTATGTTGTACGTCTCTGGCAGTGTGTGTGTATTAGTTATGCTGTATCTCTCTGGCAGTGTGTGTGTATTAGTTATGCTGTATCTATCTGGCAGTTTGTGTGTGTGTGTGTTATTTATGTTATATGTCTCTGGCAGTGTGTGTGTATTAGTTATGCTGTATCTCTCTAGCAGTGTGTGTGTGTATTAGTTATGCTGTATCTCTCTAGCAGTGTGTGTGTGTATTAGTTATGCTGTATCTCTCTGGCAGTGTGTGTGTATTAGTTATGCTGTAGCTCTCTGGCAGTGTGTGTGTGTATTAGTTATGCTGTATCTCTCTGGCATTGTGTGTGTATTAGTTATGCTGTATCTCTATGGCAGTGTGTGTGTATTAGTTATGCTGTATCTATCTGGCAGTGTGTGTGTGTATTAGTTATGCTGTATCTCTCTGGCAGTGTGGGTGTATTAGTTATGCTGAATCTCTCTGGCAGTGTGTGTGTGTATTAGTTATGCTGTATATCTCTGGCAGTGTGTGTGTTAGTTATGCTGTATGTCTCTGGCAGTGTGTGTGTATTAGTTATGTTGTATGTCTCTGGCAGTGTGTGTGTGTGTGTGTATTAGTTATGCTGTATGTTGTATCTATCTGGCAGTGTGTGTGTATTAGTTATGCTGTATATCTCTGGCAGTGTGTGTGTGTGTGTGTGTATTAGTTATGCTGTATCTATCTGGCAGTTTGTGTGTGTGTGTTATTTATGTTGTATGTCTCTGGCAGTGTGTGTGTATTAGTTATGCTGTATCTCTCTGGCAGTGTGTGTGTGTTAGTTATGCTGTATCTCTCTGGCAGTGTGTGTGTGTATTAGTTATGCTGTATCTCTGCAGTGTGTGTGTATTAGTTATGCTGTATCTCTGGCAGTGTGTATTAGTGTTATGCTAGTTATCGTATCTATCTGGCAGTTTGTGTGTGTGTGTTATTTATGTTGTATGTCTCTGGTGTGTGTGTGTGTATTAGTTATGCTGTATCTCTCTGGCAGTGTGTGTGTGTATTAGTTATGCTGTATCTCTCTGGCAGTGTGTGTGTATTAGTTATGCTGTATCTCTCTGGCAGTGTGTGTGTATTAGTTATGCTGTATCTCTCTGGCAGTGTGTGTGTGTAGCGGAACGCCAATAAATAATCCACGAATTCCGCTGGTTCAGAAACGAATCCACAGTCAAGCGCTGAAACAACAAGGCAATATCCCCAACCTCCCAGTAACCGGACGAGACACAGTTCTGAGAGTCAACTGAAATCCTTTTAATCGGCTGGACAATTTATACAAGTCCCCATGCAAGGGGTTTCCTGAGTCCCTTCCCAGGGGCACTCCCAGAGGGGACTACATGGGGGACTTACATTACAGCATATTTCTCCCATCAGGCACCGCTGCACGAGAGGGATCATCTTCCCAGAATGCACCGTTAAGTGGATTATCCCCTCGTGCAGCAGAACCGACAATTTAAACAAAAATACATAACTTGTTAAATATACGGTGGATTTACACGAATGGATGTTCGGTAGATAGCTGGGGTCTGAGCGCATCATTCGTGGGATTACCGCTCAGATCCCAGCTAAAATAACCGAACGCCGCACGAAAAACACAAAACATACAAAAAGGACCGATTGCTTTTAGGGAACAAGATCCTGAAACTCCCGAACGTCCGGGAGGCTCAGCGGTGTTCGTGCCGTCGAATAGCTATTTGTAGTACTATGCGTTCGACGACCTAGCACCGCTGCGGGAACAAAGGATCCAAGATGGCCAACCGCCGCATGGTCGGTAGTCGAACGACGGCCACCCAGGAGAGCCTCTAATAACCGATTGCAACAATGTTGCAATCAGTTAACTAGCGCCACACGCCTCTAAGTGTGTGGGCTATTAGGGGGTATCGCGTTCGGTTCACGAACAGCTCTCCAAAGTGCCGTTCGTGAAACGAAAGAAAACCCCCATACAAAACCGCCATTTGCATTCGGCAAAAGGCAATGCAGAACATACATAAAGCATTCACATGGAATGAAGCACATATCTCTCTAGACATACAGGCAACCCTTAAAAGCACAGTCTCTTTGTATTGTCTAAGTGGCTAGGTTTGCCACAATGCTCCCCCAGAACCAAGCCGGCATACACAGTCTGATCCCAACGGATCGGCTTGGGGATGTCCGGAGGAGTGCCCACAGATCACTTCTCAAGGTCTGTTTGTCTGGATAACCCGTCGGCGTTACCGTTTTGTTTCCCTGGGCGGTAATGGATCGTAAAGTCAAAAGGCTGCAGCGCCAAACTCCAGCGCAGCAGCCTGGCATTGTCTCCGGCCACACGGTTTAGCCATACCAACGGGTTGTGATCTGTGAGCAAGGAAAAGGGTTGCCCATAGAGATATGGCTGTAACTTTTTCAGGGCCCACACCACGGCCAGGCATTCTTTTTCTATGGCGGCGTAGCTCACTTCTCGAGGTAACAGTTTTCGACTCAAATATGCTACGGGGTGTTCTCCGCCATCGGCTCCGACTTGGCTTAATACTGCTCCCAATCCAAACATGGAGGCGTATGTGTGGACAAGAAAACGTTTAGTTGGATCGGGAGCAGCCAGTACAGGGGCATTAGTCAGAGCCGTCTTCAGTTGGTTGAATGCCTGTTCACACTCTGGGGCCCAGATGACCTGCCTGGGCAGGTTTTTCTTCGTCAAGTCCGTCAGGGGTTTGGCCAGGGCACTGTAATTGGGCACAAATTTTCTATAATACCCTGCGGTACCTAGGAAAGCAAGGACTTGGGTTTTGGTCCTAGGGGTAGGACACTGGGCTACAGCTTCAATCTTTGCGGGCTCAGGCTTCTGTTGCCCACTACCAACCCGGTGTCCTAAGTACTGGACCTCTGCCATCCCTATGTGGCATTTGCTGGGTTTTAAGGTAAGCCCTGCCTCCCGGATCCGATCTATTACAGCCCCTATGTGTTGTAGGTGATCCGACCAGGTCTGACTGTAGATGGCAATATCGTCCAGGTATGCACACGCATAATCCTGGAACCCGTCCAGTAGCCGATCCACCATCCGCTGGAAAGTCGCGGGGGCGTTTTTCATCCCGAATGGCATGACTCTAAACTGGTACAAGCCAAACGGGGTGACAAACGCCGACTTGGGGATGGCGTCCTCGGCTAGTGGAATTTGCCAGTATCCCTTACACAGATCTATTGTAGTGAGATACTGACCCCTGGCCATCCTATCTAGCAGTTCGTCTATCCGAGGCATCGGGTAGGCGTCCGACACGGTTTTGTCGTTCAACCTCCGGTAGTCCACGCAGAACCGGGTGGTACCATTTTTCTTGGGAACCAGGACTACCGGCGATGCCCAGGGGCTATCGGAGTGTTCGATAACCCCCAACTGCAACATCTCCTCAATCTCTTTCCTCATATGTTCCCGCACGGATTCAGGAATCCGATATGGAGTTTGTCGCATGGGAAGCTGTCCCGGGGTTTCTACTCGGTGAGTGGCTAGTGGCGTGTACCCAGGTAAGTTAGAAAAGGTGGCACCCTTTGTCGCTATCAATTCTTGTACCTGGGTACGCTCTTGAGGACTTAGCCGCTCCCCCAGCTGAACCCCCTGGGAGGGTTCCTTCTGCTCCTCCTGCTCTAATAGATCTGGGAGAGGCAAGTTCTCCTGATCTTCTGAGGCGGGCGTGCAGATAGCTGCCACGTCCTCGGTTCGCTCGTGGTAAGGTTTGAGCATGTTCACATGGAGCATGAGTCTCTTCCATACTCCGGAGCATGGGCCGATCACATAGGTGGTGTCGCATCTCTGCTCTACCACCTGGTATGGGCCCTGCCAGACGGCCTGCAGTTTATCGGTGCGGACGGGTTTGAGGATTAACACCTTCTGTCCCACTTGAAAACTACGGTCTCTGGCCCCCCTGTCATACCACCAACGCTGTAGTTGCTGGGCGGCCTGGAGGTTTGTGCGCACTGCCTGGGTCAATTCCTCCAGGCGATCCCGGAACGCCAGCACGTATGGTACAATAGGGGTCCCATCTGCGCTACTCTCCCCCTCCCAGTGTTCTCTAATGAGATCCAACGGTCCCCGGACCCTTCTCCCAAACAACAGTTCAAATGGGGAGAAACCGGTAGACTCTTGGGGTACCTCTCGGTAAGCGAACAACAGATGGGGAAGGAATCGTTCCCAGTCCTTATGGGTCTCTCCGAATGTCCGGAGCATCTGTTTCAGGGTACCGTTGAACCTCTCACATAATCCATTGGATTGCGGGTGGTAGGCGGAGTTAATGATTGGCTTAATGCCACATATCCTCCATAACTGCTGAGTAACCTCAGCTGTGAACTGGGTCCCCCTATCGGAGACCATTTCCTGTGGGAACCCTACTCGGGAAAATATTTTCAGCAAAGCTTCCGCTACGGTCTCAGCGTGGATATTGGTTAAGGCAATCGCCTCGGGGTACCGGGTGGCGTAATCCACCACGGTCAGGATATACCGTTTCCCAGAGGGGCTGGGCTTTGGTAGTGGCCCCACTATATCTACAGCTACACAGCTGAACGGTTCCTCAATTATGGGTAGGGGACATAGCTTTGCCTTGTGGCGATCCCCCCTCTTGCCTACCCTCTAACACACATCACAGGAGGTACAATATTGCCTCACGTCTTTAGAAATCCCGGGCCAAAAGAAAGCGTGCGATAAGCGATACCGGGTCCGGGTCATCCCTAGATGGCCGGACAGGGGGATGTCGTGGGCTATTCTAAGTAATTCCTGCCTATACTTCTGGGGTACTACCAGCTGCTTGGTTTGGAGCGTTACAGAGTTGCCTATTGCCCTTTCCGCCACCCGGTACAGTAACTTATTTTCCCAAACGTGCCTATTCTCCCTCCCGCCCCACCTGGTCCGTGTCTACCCTATCGCGGTACACCTGCAGTGTGGGGTCTGTCTGAACCTCGGCTTCAAAAGTGGTCGGGGTGTCCCAGGTCATGTTTGTCAAGGGGGGGTCATGGTTTCTTACCTGAGCCTCAGAGTGTGCGGGGAATGCCGTGGTGCGAGCCTGTTGCCGGGTGGTTACCGGGTGAGCCTCTTGTGAAGGAGCCTGGGGTAGAAAAGCAGAAGTCATCTGGCCCATGTCATTCCCCAAAACAACATCTGCCGGTAATTTCTTCATTATGGCCACTTCCACAACCCCCTCCCCAGCACCCCAGTTCAAATGCACCTTGGCCGTGGGTAACCGGTACATGGCTCCCCCTGCTACCCGGACAGCCACTGATCCGCCAGTGTGGGCCGCATCTGGAACTAAATGTAGGGCCACTAGGGTCAAAGTGGCTCCCGAGTCCCTCAGCCCCTGAACTTCTTTCCCCCCCACAAACACAACTTGGCGGTGATGCTGCCTGTTGTCCGTGGCTTGCACAGACACCCCCAACGGTTCCTCGGTTGGCAGACTTTCCAGCTCCGGGTGGTCAGGTTCCATGTGGTAAAAATGTGCCGCCGCCCTCGGAGCGGAGTTCTGCCGTACCTGGTTCCACGCCTGTCTGCTCCGATTCTGGGTGCACTCTCGGGACATATGTCCCCACTGCCATTGTAGCGGGATGGTGGTGGGGGGCTCCCCGGTGCTGGCCGGAAAGGAGCAGAGTTGGTTGGTGTGGAGATGGTCGGGTGGTGTTGTACAGCTGGTCTCAGGGGACCCCTGTTGGTGAGCCCATGATGCCTCCTGGCATCAAAGTGCTGATCCGCCAACCGGGCGGCTTCGGTTAGGGTGAGGGGTTTCCTGTCCCTTACCCATTCTTGTGCCTCTGGTGACAGTTCGTTAAAGAGCAGGATGAGTTGGCGCAGTCCCTCCATGGTGGTGGCTTGGCTTGCCTGAATCCACCCTTGTGAGGCTTGGTCGAGCTTATGTGCCCACTCAGCGTGGGAATCTTTTTCCGGCTTCCTCAATCCCCGAAATTTACGCCGATATGCCTCCGGGGTTATGGCATACCTCTCTAGAATTGCCCTTTTGACTTTAAAATAGTCCTTGCTGTCCTCTCTGGGCACAGCGCGATACGCCTCGGCTGCTCGTCCTGCCAACTTGCCTGCCAGTAGGGGTACCCACATTGCCTGCTCCAGATCGTGTAGGTCGCATAACTGCTCAAAATCCTGCAGGTATCCGTCAATCTCATCCTTCTCTTTAAATGCCTGATAGGGTATTTTCTGCTTCACTGGAGCGCCGAATGAGTTGGCGATGGATTCTGCCCTGGATGGTGGCCCCTGGGGCTGCTGTGCCATAATGTAATCCTGTACGTCTGCCATCAGCACGGTCAAGATGTCCAGGGTTAGTGGCAGCGGTACAAATTCCAGCCGGGTTCTCAGTTCCCTCTGATATGGTGTTTCCTCCCTGGCAGGTGGGGGTGGACTGCTGTGTGCTTGGTCGCCCTCCATCAGCTCTGCAATTAGTACTGCTTTGGATTTGTTGCTAGCGCTTTTCCCTCTAGCCTCCAGCAGCTCCTTTAGCGTCTGTCTCTTTAACGCCGTGTAATCAGTCCCCATTCACTGATCGCTTTCGTCTGTTTGTTGCATACGACTTGCCTTTCCCTTTTTCCGTTCGGTTGTTCCTTTCATTCGAATGCGTTGTATTTGGCTGTAGAGTTGGATCCCATCGCTTGCCACCAATTGTAGCGGAACGCCAATAAATAATCCACGAATTCCGCTGGTTCAGAAACGAATCCACAGTCAAGCGCTGAAACAACAAGGCAATATCCCCAACCTCCCAGTAACCGGACGAGACACAGTTCTGAGAGTCAACTGAACTCCTTTTAATCGGCTGGACAATTTATACAAGTCCCCATGCAAGGGGTTTCCTGAGTCCCTCCCCAGGGGCACTCCCAGAGGGGACTACATGGGGGACTTACATTACAGCATATTTCTCCCATCAGGCACCGCTGCACGAGAGGGATCATCTTCCCAGAATGCACCGTTAAGTGGCTTATCCCCTCGTGCAGCAGAACCGACAATTTAAACAAAAATACATAACTTGTTAAATATACAGTGGATTTACACGAATGGACGTTCGGTAGATAGCTGGGGTCTGAGCGCCTCATTCGTGGGATTACCGCTCAGATCCCAGCTAAAATAACCGAACGCCGCACGAAAAACACATTTCTTCTAAAACATACAAAAAGGACCGATTGCTTTTAGGGAACAAGATCCTGAAACTCCCGAACGTCCGGGAGGCTCAGCGGTGTTCGTGCCGTCGAATAGCTATTTGTAGTACTATGCGTTCGACGACCTAGCACCGCTGAGGGAACAAAGGATCCAAGATGGCCGACTGCCGCATGGTCGGTAGTCGAACGACGGCCACCCAGGAGAGCCTCTGATAACCGATTGCAACAATGTTGCAATCGGTTAACTAGCGCCACACGCCTCTAAGTGTGTGGGCTATTAGGGGGTATCGCGTTCGGTTCACGAACGGCTCTCCAAAGTGCCGTTCGTGAAACGAAAGAAAACCCCCATACAAAACCGCCGTTTGCATTCGGCAAAAGGCAATGCAGAGCATACATAAAGCATACACATGGAATGAAGCACATATCTCTCTAGACATACAGGCAACCCTTAAAGGCACAGTCTCTTTGTATTGTCCAAGTGGCTAGGTTTGCCACAGAGTTTATGCCAGTCGATATGTTGTAGAGCTGCCCTAATCTTATTGAAATTGGCTTTTTTAAAATGATATGTTTTAGTATACCGCACTTGCTTTTGCTCTTTTGAGTTTATTTCAAAATTTACCATATTGTGATCACTATATCCCAAATGCTCCCCTACTTGAATGTTGGTTAAAAGATCAACATTGTTTGTTATGACAAGATCCAGACAAGCATCCTTTCTAGTTGGTGCTTGTATCAGTTGTGACATAAAGGTGTCATTTAAAACCTGATGCCCCTTGCTGAAGTACTAGTCCCTCTTTCCCAATTTATGTCTGGATAATTAAAATCTCCAATAATTAACGTGTTACCTCGATTTGCACCCGGGAGACATCAAACTGTCCGGTTGAGTCGATCAGAGTGGCAGATTATTCTATCTACTCTCTTAATAATAGAGTCCCCTACCACCACAACCTGTCTAGACTTCCTTACCCTCTCAACCCCACCCGTACTAGAGGGGCTGTTTCCACGGCTGTTAGCAGGAACAGCTTCCTACAGTACAGCTATTACATTCAGGGGGGGTTACACTTTAAGTGGCTGGTTTGGCCACAGATAGGAATAGCAATGCAGTAATAGCAAGATATATACAAGGACATTCTGTAAGTGGCTAGGTTTGCCACAGTAATCAGGAAGGAAGTAATCCACAATCATCTAATACAGGAGTCCTCAAACTTTTTAAACAAGGGGCCAGTTCACTGTCCCTTTAGACACTGTTGGGGGCCGGACTATAGTTTAAAAAAAAATTGAAGTAATTCCTATACATACTGAAACAGGCACATAGACATATACAGACACACAGACACATACTAACATACATACAGACACAAACACACATAAGGACATACACACACACTCACATACATACATACATACTTACAGACAAACATACATACATACTGACACACATAGACAGACATATACATACTGACATACATACACATACATACATAGAAACATAGAATGTGACAGCAGAACCATTCAGCCCATCTAGTCTGCCCAATTTTCTAAATACTTTCATTAGTCCCTGGCCTTATCTTATAGTTAGGATAGCCTTATGCCTATCCCACGCATGCTTAAACTCCTTTACTGTGTTAACCTCTCCCACTTCAGCTGGAAAGCTATTCCATGCATTCACTACCCTCTCAGTAAAGTAATACTTCCTGATATTATTTTTAAACCTTTGCCCCTCTAATTTAAGACTATGTCCTCTTGTTGTCAAGAGTTGTCAGTTGCCACAACTCTGACCATTTTTCTAGTTTGCCTAAATCATTTGCCATTTGGCTTATCCCTCCTGGAACATCAACCCAGGGCCGGCGCTACCATTAAGGCGAATAAGGCATTTAATAAGGGGGCGCCCACCGAGAGGTTTCCCGGTGGGCTGCCCTGCTGTAGCTGTCTGGGAATGCTGTGCTGGACGAGCGGCTCTTTAGCAACCCCCCAGTGCAGCCACTCACCTGCTGGGCTCCCTCTGCAGCAGATTACCTGCTCGGGCAGTGGGGTTTGCTGTAACCCGAGCAGAGCACTGTGCTTCCTGCAGGCAAGGGGAGCCTGTGAACACCGGAAGCATTTTGAAGGGAGCAGGAAGTAGCCTGTGCTCAAAGTGCATGGCTCTCCTGCTCCCCAGGAGAAATAGCAAGATCCTGGATCCTGCAGCCTGGACCTCTGCTCATCACAGCACCCAGGTATGGCATGGTTAAGGGGGATTGCTTATTGTGTGCATGTTTGTAAATGGGGGAGTGTGTTAAATTGGTGTGTTTGTGTGTGTAAATAAAGTGTGACCTTATGTAAAGTTTGCGTTTGAGTGACAGTGTGTGTGTTAGGGAGAGTGTGCAAGTGACTCTCTGTGTGTGTGTTAGTGAGAATGTGCAAGTGACTCTGGGTGTGTGTGTGTTAGGGAGAGTGTGCAAGTGACTCTGTGTGTGTGTGTTAGGGAGAGTGTGCAAGTGGCACTGTTAGTGAGTATGTGTTAGGGAAAGTGTACAAGTGACACTGTTAATGAGTATGTGTTAGGGAGAGAGTGCAAGTGACAGTTAGTGAGAGTGTGCAAGTGACACTGTTAGTGAGCATGTGTGACACTGTGTGGTGTTAGAGTGTGTAAATGACAATGTGTATGCCAGTGAGCGTGTGTAAGTTAGAGTGTGTGTATAAGTGAGAGTCTGTAGGTGACACTGTGTGTGTTAGTGAGAGTGTGCAAGTGACAATGTGTAGGTCAGTGAGAATGTGTATGTGTTAGTGTGTAAGTTAGAGTTAGAATGTGTAAGTGTGTATGCCAGTGAGAGAGTGTGTGTATTAGTGAGATTGTGTAAGT
Source organism: Pelobates cultripes (assembly GCA_933207985.1). Lineage (NCBI taxonomy): Eukaryota > Metazoa > Chordata > Amphibia > Anura > Pelobatidae > Pelobates > Pelobates cultripes. The sequence continues at coordinate 142,210,920 of OW240916.1, read as the reverse complement.
GACACTGCAAAGGTAATTATTGCAATTTTTAAGAAACTTCAGTAATTACCGTTCAGGGTTAACTCCTCTAGTGGCTATGCACGGAAATACCACTGCGAGCGCGGCCTTCGAGGAGCTAAGGCGGACCCAAGCCAGCACAAAAGACATTGGTGCTTGACCCAGGTAAGTGACAGAAGGTGTTTTAACCCCTGCTGCACCACGAGGGGGGATGCGCTTGATGGAGGGGGAAGCTATAGTGTTTGTTTTCCTGGCACTATAGTTTCCCTTTAATATCTACTCAGTGTGCCTCTTTCCCTAAATGTCTCTTTAGTGTAATTCAGAGTTTAGTGAATAAACTTCTGAGGGAATGTAGTTGCATTCATAAGGGGGCGTCAAAATGTATTCTTGCCTAGGGCAGCAAGAATCCTTGCACCGGCCCTGCATCAACCCTGTTACATATCATCAGCAAAAAGACATACCTTACCATCAAAACCTTCTGCAAAATCACTAATAACAATATTAAAGCGAATAGGTCCAAGTACAGATTATTATTATTATTATTATATTTATAGAGCACCGTCAAATTCCACAGCGCTTTACAATGGGTGGACGAACAGACATGTAGTTGTAACCAGACAAGTTGGACACACAGGAACAGAGAGGTTGAGGGCCCTGCTCAATGAGCTTACATGCTAGAGGGAGTGGGGTAAAAATGACACAAAAAGGTAAGGATAGTATTACACTAATGACCATTGCAGAAGAGGAATCAGTCAGGAGCTATTAACAGTTTAAGTGATACGCTTTTTTGAAGAAGTGGGTTTTTAACGATTTTTTTGAAGGAATGGAGACTGGGTGAGCATCTAACGGAAGAGGGAAGTGAGTTCCACAGGAACGGTGCAGCCCTCGAGAAATCTAGAAGGCGAGCATCAGAGGTTGGAGTACGGACAGAAGATAGACGTAAGTCTTGGCAGATCACTGAAGGAATGGGCTTGCAAAGTTGGGGAATCAAGCTTTGCAGACGATCAGGCTTGCTCACTGAAGGAATGGGCTTGCAAAGTTGGGGAATCAGGCTTTGCAGACGATCAGGCTTGCTCACTGAAGGAATGGACTTGCAAAGTTGGGGAATCAGGCTTTGCAGACGATCAGGCTTGCTCACTGAAGGAATGGGCTTGCAAAGTTGGGAAATCAGACTTTGCAGACGATCAGGCTTGCTCACTGAAGGAATGGGCTTGCAAAGTTGGGGAATCAGGCTTTGCAGTGTAACAGTGTAAGCATGCAGAAGCCAAACACAGAGAGATGGACACAGGTATTCAGGAAGTAAGAGCCCTTTATTCACATTACCGATCGGGTCTCAGATGAACTCCTGTTCCAAAAGATCTGAGAGACCAACACATGGTGTACATGTATATAGCACTATTACTCCTCCCATTAATAGCTACACCCACATATACCTTTAACCAATCAATGAGCAGAATATAGACTTGTACATCTAGTCAAACCACATGGCCCATCCAAGACAAAGGAAATAAGTGCAATTTCAGTTCCTGCATTCCTGCACATGCTCAGTACATTGATGACAGTATCCTAGCTATGTGTCGCTAACTAACTGGCACAACATACACATATGCCACATGGAAATCTTGGCCTACTTAATTTACATTTACCGAAATTCCACCACATTCCCCCCTTAGATGCCTCTGATACAAATTATTCCAGATGCATCACCAATCACAGTTTTACCTACATCTCTCAAGTAGCCATTGAACCAGAGTAGACCTTGTAAGCATCTTAAAAACTCCTTCAACATTCCTCATCCTGAATATATTCTCTTTGGGCTAGGGGATCATATCTATAGACAGCCATTACATGAGCCGCTGTCTTTCTCTCTATAGTACTCAGCCATTACATGAGCCGCTGTCTTTCTCTCTATAGTACTCTCTATAATACTACGTAGGGACCTTACCACTAATGGAATTAGACAGGGCAGAAAAAGACATAAGAATATGATAAACACTACTTCTACTAACGCCTTAATTCCTCCAAGCTTTCCTCCAGCTTCCAAACCAACTATTAGGATTATACCCATTCCGGACCTGAGTCTGTACATGTGCAAGTTTAACCACGTGACTAGTAAGTTCAGCCACTGCCTGACCTTCATCATCTATATGCAAACAACAGTTGCTAAGGTTAAACTTTCTGCATATACCTCCTTCCACTGCTAATAGATAATCTAAAGCTAATCTATTTTGATAGATGGCTGATCTCATCCTGGTATTTTGCTTAGCTAGAAGATTAAGCGCTTGAGCTGTCTCATTAGTAATAATCTCAACCACTGCCTGTAGTCTAATAATGCGGTTGAGCATATATATCGGAGTTCTATATCCATAAGTGCCATCTTCTGCCCAAGTAGCAGGTCCATAATAATTAATAATACGTTGAGGGGGCCACTCATCATCTTCCCAACTACCTATATTCAAGGATGCTCTCTTCCTTTTATGATTTACATCGTAAACCTTAACTCCCAAGGTCTCTCCTGTCTCAATTGGCAACAAGAAGAAGGATGGCTTGAGCATACCTAATACACATGCCCCTTCTCAATCTTGTGGTAACTCCGAATAAGCTTTCCTACCACAGATCCAGTATACATTTGCTGGGGCTTTCCAACTAGATGTAGCAGATAAGTCAAACCATACCTCCTTTAAATGAGTGTAATTGGCAAACGGATTAGTAGGCTGCGAGACATTTGAAGCTGACCACCAAGTAGTATTTTTAGTATTAACATTATAGGCTTTTTGTCCCAAGCAAGTTAGCTCACCTACAGACGTGTTATACATTGTCCCTTTCCTGGCTATACAAACATGACCTATAATGGAGGTTTTTAACCGCCATTCCAATTTACTTCTAGTACTTACTTGATGATCAGACTGAAAAGGTATCTGTTGTTCATATGTCTCAGAGCCAGGGTACCATATTTCCTTTACCTCCCATGGCCACTGGTCTCCCATATTAGTACCTCCACACACATAGCAATTAGTTACATTAAGACTACCCGCAATACTCTCAGCCAAATCAATAAAGAGGTTCTTAACATTATGGGGAATTTTATCCTCAACACTCATCTCCTCATAAAAGGAATGGAAAACCTGATGAGTTTGAGTTGCCACTGTCTCAGTTTCAAGACCTACATATATTATTGTTCCTGGATCTACTCCTGTGCCATGTATTTGGAACCCAAAAATATTTCCAAATTTGTCACTAAAATGCTGGGGATTAGAGATGGTCATATGGACCGATTACATTCCATAGATTTACAGTATGGTGTGGTAGGCAACCTTTGGATAATCATATCTTGATCCACTGTTTTTCCCCAGGTTGCCCACCCTACACAAGACCAATAGGGACAAAAATTATAATCTATATTTGGGCAATCAGGATCAGTAGTTCTTTTACTGGGACATAAGTATTTATCATTAAACCCATAAGTTCGTTCCCATTTAAGATTACCACATACATTCCAAGGTTTTCTACTACCAAAAATCGCCTTACATGCATCAAATAGCAGAACACCCGTAGAATGTATGGTATTTATCACAGTCCTATTTATCAAAGTTCCCTGGGAATTACTATTCCTAATTACCAACCAAATTGTACAGGGTTGGAATTGGGGATCGAAACATTTAGACTCTCCTGAAATTGGCTTGCACACACTATAATCAATATCCAAATATCTACATTTAGATACAGATCACTTACATTCATACTGTGAGTGCCAGATGAGAGTTTGGGATATTTGGTTACCTGTTTTAGTAGTCTTAATGCAACTATCGCAATTCGGTATGTCTGTACTCCTACCTTCCTGAAAAATCATAAAAATACTAAGACACATAATAAAACACATTATTCCTGAAATCCTCATTTTTCTTCAACTGTGCAATGACTCCTCAGCTTCCCGATTGTGAGGGCTGCAAGGATGTTGTTCTTCTGATTCCTTCACAGAGATCCCTTCGAGACACTCTGGCTATGACACATAGGCAGGTGGTCAGGCTTTATTATGGCCGTCAAAACACCTACTTTGCAAAACACCTACATCTCTATAGTTACTCTAGATGTCCCAATATCTCCTCGTCACTCCGACTGAGTTGCACGCTTCAACCGGATCTTGCAAGGATTCTCAGGATCTGGGATAGCTTGCCAAGAGTCTGATGCTGGTTTAACCCTAGAATGATGAATCCACGGAGTCACCTCTGCCACCTTTACAGCTGTTGGGGTAGATAAAAGAACAACATAAGGACCCCTCCACTTTGGACCTAATGGAACAATATTCCATTATTTTATCCACATTTGATCTCCTGGTTGATAGGAATGAACAGGTGGATATATGTTCACAGGTAACCTATCTTGCACCCATTTCTGCACCTCCTCCATAGTTTTACCCAACTCTACAACCTGCTGCCGAGTAATTCCTTCACCCAACTGATTTAAGTACCCCCTTAGATTACTTAGTATGGGAGGTGGACGCCCATACATAATTTCAAAGGGAGACAAACCCATCCTTCTGGTAGGCGTACTACATATTCGCAACAGAGCTATTGGCAAAAGGACATTCCACTTGAGCTGAGTTTCCTGACACATTTTAGCCAACTGGGTTTTTATTGTTCTGTTCATCCTTTCCACCTTTCCAGAACTCTGAGGTCTATAGGCTGTATGAAGTTTCCACTTGATACCAAGCACATGAGTTAGTTGTTGCAAACACTGATGAATAAAGGCTGGGCCATTATCTGATCCTATAGAACACGGAAGTCCATATCTGGGTATAACTTCTCGCAACAGAAATCGTACAACTTCTCCTGCCTTTTCTGTACGAGTTGGACAAGCTTCTACCCAGCCTGAGTAGGTGCACACAGCTACCAACAAATAACGATATCCCCCAGATTTAGGCATCACAGTGTAATCTATTTGCAAATCTGACACTGGGAGTCCTCCCATATACTCAACTCCAGAGGGTTTGACAGGGCCTTGTCTTGCATTATTTTGGGCACACAAAACACATCTCCGAACTATGGCTTAAGTCAGACTAGATAACCTTGGTATAAGTGTTATAGGTGGCGCTAAAGGAAAAAAGAGGTGCTGCTGTATTACCAAAGTATATTGTCACCACATATACTTAAAAGACAAGACACAGTAAAAAGATAAAAGGTAAAAGCGCACACATAAACCCCAGGACAAATTGTTACCTGTAATATATACAGTCGTGGTAACCAAAAGTGAATAATCCTGGTTTATACTTGACCAAAATGTATATACTGATACGTATTTGCCTATAAATATATAACAAGACAAAAAACATAGTGTATTCTGTATAAGAAATAATAGCAGTGAATGTAGAAGAGCTGAAACCATTCAAAATTTTTTGAGCCGATTAAAAGTTGGCTCAGAACTTATGCAGCATATATGTCTCATTCATGGACAAAGATGCAATTGACCAGCACCTGAGGAAGACCACATTTTGGTGGTTGAAACGTGTTGTGCCTGCTTTTATTTTATCTATATTAAGAAATAAAGAGACTTTTATATTTCTTTTGGTTCCTGACTCCATATCTCATTTTATGAGACTGAATATTTTATCCAAGGAAAAAAATTCTTGTCTACTCCAAACCCTTGGTTCCAGAGAGTCCAGAGAAATTTATCCGAAAGAAAAATTGCATCTTTGTCCATGAATGAGACATAAATGCTGCATAAGTTCTGAGCCAACTTTTAATCAGCTCAAAAAATTGTGAGTGGTTTCAGCTCTTCTACATTCACTGCTATTATTTCTTATACAGAATACACTATGTTTTTTTGTCTTGTTATATATTTATAGGCAAATACGTATCAGTATATACATTTTGGTCAAGTATATACCAGGATTATTCACTTTTGGTTACCACAACTGTATATATTACTGGTAACAATTTGTCCTGGGGTTTATGTGTGCGCTTTTACCTTTTATCTTTTTACTAGATAACCTTGGTATATAGAAATGTTTCCTAAGAGATTCTTTCATACTATCTCTTCCAGTATGTGTACCATTATGAAAGTTTTGAACAATTTCTATAGCCAGAGATGTCGGAATAACTATTCTTCCATCTTCTAACTGATACCAGTTATTCTCCAGATATTTCCCAGCTTCAGTCTTCAACCACTCCATCTCTTGGGTTGTATATATTGGAGTCCATTGAGACAGAGGTGCCGGTACAAGGGCTGCAACATATCCCACATATTCCTCTTGCCCAGATTCAGCGACATGTTTTGCTGCGTTGTCGGCCATGCGATTTCCTTTGATGACATCACTATCACCCCTCAGATGCGCTCTACAGTGTATAATACCGACTTCCTTTGGTTCCCATACTGCCTCTAACAGTTGGAGTATTTCAGCCGCATACCTGATCTCTTTCCCTTCTGAATTCAGCAATCCCCTTTCTTTATACAATGCTCCATGTGCATGGGTGGTTAGAAAAGCATACTTCGAATCAGTGTAGATATTCACTCTCAGCTAATTGCAAAGCCCTGGTTAATGCAATCAGTTCCGCCTTCTGTGCTGATGTCCCTTTTGACAGTGGCCGTGCTTCTATCACCTTATCTATAGTTGTTACCGCATATCCTGCATAACATACACCTTCCTTCACATAACTACTACCATCAGTATAATACTGTATGTCTGGATTCTGGATGGGAAAAGCATGAAGATCAGGCCTGCTTGAAAACACTTCATCCATTATCTCCAAACAATCATGTTGACTTTCAGTAGTCTGAGGCAAAAGGGTAGCTGGATTCAAATTGTTGACAGTTTTGAGGTGTACTCTTGGATTTTCACACAACATAGCTTGATATTTGGTCATTCAACTGTTGCTAAACCAATGATTTCCTTTATAATCCAAGAGGGTCTGTACTGCATGAGGTACTCTCACATAGAGTTCCTGACCCAAGGTGAGCTTGTCAGCTTCTGCTACCAGTAAGGCAGCAGTAGCCACTGCTCACAGACAAGGTGGAAGACCACTGGCCACTGCATCCAACTGTTTGGACATGTTAGCTACAGGTCTTTGCCATGATCCCAAGTATTGAGTTAATACTCCCACAGCCATTCTTCATTGCTCATGTACGTACAGATAGAAAGGACGTGTATGGTCTGGTAGACCTAGGGCTGGTGCACTCATTAGTGCTTTCTTCCTCGATACCTTGTATCCTGCTCTCCATAGAATATGAAGCAAATCATAAGTGGCTTGTTGGCATATCTCTTTAGTAACAGCTGCTATCAATAGATCATCCACATATTGAAGTAGTACACATTCTCCTGGGATGGACTTGAAATCTTGTAAATCCTGGCTTAATGCGGATCCAAATAGGGGAGGTGAATTCTTGAACCCTTGAGGTAGTCTGGTCCAGGTCATCTGACGCCTTGAACCTGTAACAGCATCTTCCCATTGGAAAGCAAAGATATGTTGACTCTCAGCAGCAATTCGAAGAAAAAAGAAAGCATCCTTAAGATCTAACACTGTGAAGTAGGTTGCCCCACCTGGTATCAAGGCAAGCAGATTGTAAGGATTGGGTACAACTGGGTGTATATTAACTACTGCATCATTAACTGCTCTCAAATCCTGTACAGGACGATATTCGTCCGATCCTGGTTTTTGAACAGGTAATAATGGAGTGTTCCAGGAGGAAGTACAGAATTTTAGGATGCCATACCTTACAAACTTATCCAAGTATGTTTGTATGTTTTCCTTAGCCTTTTGGGGTATGTGATATTGACGTAGGCTCACAGGATAGGCCCCAAGCTTTAGTTCAATATGTATGGGTGGGATATTACGAGCAAGTCCTGGTGGATTATTCTCTGCCCATACTCCTGGAATGTCAAATAAGGATTCATCACTCTTAGGGTTAACACTTGTCACTATGGAATAGAAGCGCCATTCTTCTTCCCTTGGCACCGATATCGCCATTATGCCTGGTAATCCCTTAAACTTCAGAGATGTTGATCCATTAGGTAAAAGGTTATCTGAGCTTAAAGCTTCGATAATAGATCTCGTCCTAAAAGTTGAATCGGACACTCTGGCATATATAGGAACTGATGCTTCACCACATGGCCTCCCAGAATACAAGTGCGACTCTTAAGAACCGGTCTAGCTGCGCTTCTCCCAGTAGCTCCTATCACAGTTATAGTCTTCCCCGAAGGCGGAGCCACCATCTTAGTCACCACAGAATGTTCAGCACCTGTGTCGATCATGAAAGAACTTCTCTTTCCCCCTATTGCTACATCGACCATAGGCTCCGCTTGATCAAGGGGGATAGAGCCCGTCGGTATCAATAGTCTTCCATGATAGTGTCAGCCAGTCCCACAAAATCTCTATCCTCTCTTTCTCTAGGTCTCTGCATGGGTGGATAGTATCTGTCTCCTTGAACACTTCCTCTACTATTCCCACCATTCCCGCTAAAACTTCCTCTTCCTCTATAACTACCACTATAACCTCCTCGTACCCTTCTCTCTCCTTGTCTATCACCTTCATACTGCTCTCTCTGTGGACACTCACTCTTCCAATGTCCCTCCTTTCTACAATACGCACATTATTTCCTACTTAAAGGTCCCTTGCTCAGCCTATTCTTGTCTCCTCTATTCACTTCCCTTACCTGTCTTTCTACACTTGAGATAGCTACCGCTAGCATATCTGCCTTCTTCCTCATTTTACGTTCTTCCTCCCACTTTACCTCCGTCTCCCTATTCATATATACCTTATTTGCAATCTCCATTAGCTGTAATATGGACATCCCTTCAAATCCCTCTAATTTCTGTAATTTCCTTTTAATATCACCTTGGGCCTGGCTGACAAATGCTGAATTAATCATCCTAGAATTCTCAGGAGCCTCTGGAGCCTCTGGATTAAAAGGAGTATACAACCTATATGACTCCAATAATCTCTCATAAAAGGTACTAGGTGACTCATCAACCTTTTGCAACACCTCAGCCATCTTTGACATATTAATTGCCTCCTGCCTTCATGCTAGCAATTATGGCTTCCCGATAAGCCCTTAGTTGGGGCATGTCAACACCATTCACGTTCCAATTTGGATCGACATTTGGATAATGGGCTGCAGCCCACGCAACTGGATTGGCCTGATTTTGAGTACGGGCCGTTTCCTCAAGCGCTTTAATAGCCGCTTGATTAATCCGGGTCCTTTCCTCACAATTAAATAAAGTTAATAATAATTGCTGGCAATCGGCCCAGGTGGGATTATGTGTTTGGATAATAGAAGTAACCAAATCTGTCATAACTTGAGGTTTGTCAGTATATGAAGAGTTATGAGTCTTCCAGTTAAATAAATCAGTCGTAGTGAAGGGGACATATACAAACACTGGATCTGCCCATTGTATTTGGCCATTCTCATCCACGTGTGTTGGGCCTGGTGTAAGTCGGAGGGGCATTTGGTAATGTCGGGGTTGGAGGGCACCAGTCATCTGTCAGGTTAATATGGGACTTCGGCAAGGCTGCTCAATAATAGTTTCCGGTCTGGGAGTAGTAAGGCAAGGGGAGTGAGGCGGATTAATTTTACTGGGCGGAAGTTCACTCAACAGGATATTACGGGCTAGGCTGGGAGAAGCCTGACCAGGAACCAGAAGTGACGTCAGTTCCGGATATATGGAACTAGTAGAGGCCTGTACCGGAAGGGGAGGTTTCAGAGCTAGTGGGCTGGGCTCTGAACTAGATGCATGAGTGGGCAGGGACAATGGGAAAGGGGGAGTAGCAACACCAGTAGTACCACCTCTAACCTTAGAGGAAGTGTAAGGGGGTGGGGAGGGAAGGTCAGTTTCAGAGGGGGAATCTAAAATGGGCGGAGTTGCGGCCCTGATGGAGAGGCGAGTCCTGGCCACCATGAGGCGACATTGCTCCTCGTGGCAATTCTTCTACAATCTGTTTCCAACAATCAATATACGGAAACTGATCATAAAATTCAGGCCTACTAAATACAGCCGCGTGCACACGTTGTACCAAAATGAGATCAAGGCTACCACGTGGTGGCCATGCAGTCACCAGGATAGGCCACTCTCTACAACATAAGATAGTCAAACGTTTTGGGGACAATTTTACCCCAAAATCACAGGCTTTATATCCCTTTGTAAAGTTTTTCAACATGCACGACAAGGGATCAACAATCTTTGAGTCGGACGCACCCATACTGGCAATGGAACGTCTATTACAAAGATACACAATACTTCAAACACTTCCAACAATCACACTCATTTCCCTGGCAACAGTACCACGTGGCACGGTTGCTAGGCAAACATACACACACGATAACACGCAGAAAATTCTCGTTCATACAGTGATATCACAGCGTCCCACTCACAAAGATCTACCAAACACTAGCTACTTACCTCTATAACTACAGGGAGTGCAGAATTATTAGGCAAATGAGTATTTTGACCACATCATCCTCTTTATGCATGTTGTCTTACTCCAAGCTGTATAGGCTCGAAAGCCTACTACCAATTAAGCATATTAGGTGATGTGCATCTCTGTAATGAGAAGGGGTGTGGTCTAATGACATCAACACCCTATATCAGGTGTGCATAATTATTAGGCAACTTCCTTTCCTTTGGCAAAATGGGTCAAAGGAAGGACTTGACAGGCTCAGAAAAGTCAAAAATAGTGAGATATCTTGCAGAGGGATGCAGCACTCTTAAAATTGCAAAGCTTCTGAAGCGTGATCATCGAACAATCAAGCGTTTCATTCAAAATAGTCAACAGGGTCGCAAGAAGCGTTTGGAAAAACCAAGGCGCAAAATAACTGCCCATGAACTGAGAAAAGTCAAGCGTGCAGCTGCCGCGATGCCACTTGCCACCAGTTTGGCCATATTTCAGAGCTGCAACATCACTGGAGTGCCCAAAAGCACAAGGTGTGCAATACTCAGAGACATGGCCAAGGTTAGAAAGGCTGAAAGACGACCACCACTGAACAAGACACACAAGCTGAAACGTCAAGACTGGGCAAGAAATATCTCAAGACTGATTTTTCTAAGGTTTTATGGACTGATGAAATGAGAGTGAGTCTTGATGGGCCAGATGGATGGGCCTGTGGCTGGATTGGTAAAGGGCAGAGAGCTCCAGTCCGACTCAGACGCCAACAAGGTGGAGGTGGAGTACTGGTTTGGGCTGGTATCATCAAAGATGAGCTTGTGGGGCCTTTCGGGTTGAGGATGGAGTCAAGCTCAACTCCCAGTCCTACTGCCAGTTCCTGGAAGACACCTTCTTCAAGCAGTGGTACAGGAAGAAGTCTGCATCCTTCAAGAAAAACATGATTTTCATGCAGGACAATGCTCCATCACACGCGTCCAAGTACTCCACAGCGTGGCTGGCAAGAAAGGGTATAAAGAAGAAAATCTAATGACATGGCCTCCTTGTTCACCTGATCTGAACCCCATTGAGAACCTGTGGTCCATCATCAAATGTGAGATTTACAAGGAGGGAAAACAGTACACCTCTCTGAACAGTGTCTGGGAGGCTGTGGTTGCTGCTGCAAGCAATGTTGATGGTGAACAGATCAAAACACTGACAGAATCCATGGATGGCAGGCTTTTGAGTGTCCTTGCAAAGAAAGGTGGCTATATTGGTCACTGATTTGTTTTTGTTTTGTTTTTGAATGTCAGAAATGTATATTTGTGAATGTTGAGATGTTATATTGGTTTCACTGGTAACAATAAATAATTGAAATGGGTATATATTTGTTTTTGTTAAGTTGCCTGATAATTATGCACAGTAATAGTCACCTGCACACACAGATATCCCCTAACATAGCTATAACTAAAAACAAACTAAAAACTACTTCCAAAAATATTCAGCTTTGATATTAATGAGTTTTTTGGGTTCATTGAGAACATGGTTGTTGTTCAATAATAAAATTAATCCTCAAAAATACAACTTGCCTAATAATTCTGCACTCCCTGTATACATCATCTCTACAATTATCCGTACTATAAATCAACTTTTAACTAACCAACTATATCACATTCTAGTAATCTCATCTTTACAGTCAGTGGTTATGGTACAGTTAGTAAGTCGTTATAATACAGTTTTAAAGTCACAGATTAGTTACTAACAGTTATGGTATTATACATATAACATAAAACAGCAATTGTTAGTAATTTTTACACAATGTCAGTGCTATTTTACAGTTATACACACAATTTAAACTCCCACTAGACGGCAGAGCTCTAACTTTCTAGCAGGACATACAAGTTAACCAATTCACCAACTACAATATATTTAACAACATTTACAATAATCCCAACTATTCTAACTGGCCAGCACCTCAAGAGCTTTTGATCTATTTGTACACCAGAGATTCGATAAGTTCTTCGCTGCCCAGACACCACGTATAGCGAACTAGAGGGCAGAATTTACACCAATACCCTTTTAGTCTATTACACTATCAATAATCTAGTGGCTGGATTTACAACAGAGCACACTTAGTTAAGATAGGGTGAAATCTAGCAAACTATAATATACAACAGAGTCTGCTTAGTTTCGCCAATCTCCCCTTGCCTAGCAACCAAAATTTACACCTAGCATGCTA